>CM055122.1:795771367-796307058 GCA_029206835.1 Rana muscosa | reverse complement strand
GCCTACTAGCCTCAGCTGGGCTTATACAACTCTCCACCCTAGTTGTATAAGTCAGCATAAAGCCTGAATCTGGGAGAAATATATCTACCCCCCTGGATGCAACCAGGTGACTTTACCTTCCTGCTGTCACATACCCCCCCCCTCTTGTTTTAACCTTGGGGTTGGAACACCAGCAATCAGGCATTCATGTACTCGAGACAAAGCATCCACATTCCCCATTTGAACGCCAGGGCGATGCTTTACTGTGAAGTTGAATTCCTGTAGGGCCAGGAACCACCTATTCACTCTTCTATTTGTCTCCTTGTTTTGAGCCATCCACTTTAACGGAGCGTGATCCGTAACCATGTCAAAGTGCCTACCTAGCAGATAGTACCGAAGGGAATCTAGAGCCCACTTCACCGCTAAACACTCCTTTTCAACCGTGGCGTAATTTACCTCATGGGACTTCAACTTCCTGCTGAGGTAAATGACTGGGTGCTCTTCCCCGTTCCAGACCTGGGACAATACTGCTCCTAACCCCACATCTGACGCATCACTTTGTACGACAAAGTCTTTAGAGAAGTCGGGTGAGTACAACACTGGCTGGCTACATAAGGCTTGTTTCAAGAATTGGAATGCTGCCTCAGCCTCGGGGGTCCATTTAATCATGACCGACCCTTTCCCTTTCGTCAGGTTGGTTAGGGGCACAGCCTTAGAAGCAAAGTGGGGAATGAAGCGCCGATAATAACCCGCGATTCCCAGAAAGGCCCGTACCTGCTTCTTGCTGTTGGGACGTGGCCAACTCTGGATGGCCTCGACTTTGTTGAGTTGGGGTTTTATCACTCCCCTGCCAATGGTGTACCCAAGATATTTGGCCTCCTCCTGCCCAATGGTACACTTCTTGGGGTTAGCCGTAAACCCCGCTTCCCGGATAGAGTCTAGGACTGCTTGCACTTTTGGCAGATGTGAGGCCCAATCTGTGCTATGGACAATTACGTCATCCAGGTAAGCCGCAGCATACTTCCGATGGGGCCTCAGTATCTGGTCCATTTTCCGCTGGAATGTGGCCGGCGCATTCTGTAACCCGAACGGCATTCTCTTATATTGGAACGCCCCGTCTGGGGTTACAAATGCGGTTTTCTCTTTGGCCGACTTGGCCAGGGGAATTTGCCAATACCCTTTTGTGAGGTCAAGAGTCGTCATGTATCGGGCTGTTCCCAGCCGGTCGATCAACTCATCTATACGTGGCATGGGGTAGGTGTCAAATTTTGTAACTTTGTTCAACTGACGAAAATCGTTACAAAATCGCCAGCTCCCATCCGGTTTAGGCACCAACACAATGGGACTAGACCAATCACTTTGGGACTCCTCTATCACCCCTAAGTTCAGCATTTTCTGTACTTCCTCCCGTATTGCCTCCCGTCGGGCCTCTGGGATCCGATAGGGTTTTAACTTCACCCTTTCACCGGGCGGGGTAATAATATCATGCTCTACCCCAGATGTTTGTCCCGGCAGCTCAGAGAACACCTCCTTGTTGCGAAGCACAAACTCCTTAACCTCCTGTTGTTGGGGTTGTGACAAGGTGGCTGCTATTCCAACCTCCGGAATCACGCAACCAGTTTGAGCTGGTGACCAAGTTTCTGCGACTAGGGACTCTCTATCCCTCCAGGCTTTCAACAGATTAACGTGATATATCTGTTCGGGCTTTCGCCTTCCTGGTTGTCTGACCTTGTAATTCACTTCGCTCACTTTTTCCATTATCTCGTAGGGGCCTTGCCATTTGGCAAGGAATTTACTTTCAACCGTAGGGACAAGTACCAATATCCTATCCCCCGGGGAAAAGGTACGGGTCTTTGCTCCACGGTTGTACACTCTCTGCTGTGCCAACTGCGCTTGGGCCAAATGTTCCTTCACGATGGGCATTACCTGTGCAATTCGATCTTGCATCAGGGCGACATGCTCAATCACACTCCTGTGGGGAGAACTCTCACTTTCCCAAGTTTCCTTGGCAATATCCAACAGCCCTCTTGGGTGTCTCCCATACAGTAACTCAAAGGGGGAGAATCCCGTAGAGGATTGGGGCACCTCCCTAATAGCAAACATCAAATAAGGAAGTAGACAGTCCCAATCCTTTCCATCTCTATCCACCACTTTCTTCAACATTTGTTTTAGGGTTTTGTTGAATCTTTCAACCAGCCCATCGGTTTGGGGGTGATACACAGATGTACGCAATTGCGTCACTTTGAACAATTTACACAGCTCTTTCATAACCCGGGACATAAAGGGTGTACCTTGGTCCGTAAGCAGTTCTTTACAAATACCCACCCGGCTAAAAACAAGAGATAGCTCTTTGGCTATGGTTTTGGCCGAGGTATTTCTGAGAGGGATCGCTTCTGGATAACGGGTGGCATAGTCCATTATAACCAATATGTACTGGTGCCCCCTAGCGGACTTGATTATAGGACCTACCAAATCCATTGCGATTCTCTCAAACGGGACCTCAATGATGGGTAGAGGGACCAGCGGGCTACGGAAATGTGGCATCGGGGCCGACCTCTGACACACAGGGCAGGAGGAACAATAATTTTCTATGTCCTTCATCACCCCAGGCCAATAGAATCTCTGTAATACCCTCTCTCGGGTTTTCTCTGTCCCCAGATGACCTCCAAGAATGTGCCCATGGGCCAACTCCAACACCAACTTCCTGTAAGGTTTGGGCACCACCAGCTGCTCAACGGTTTCTTCTGCCCTTTTTGCCACCCGATACAGTAGGTCCTTCTCTACGCTGAAGTATGGGTAAGTGCAGGTATTATCTGGGTTCACTAACTCGCCATCTATTTCCACTACGTTTTCCCGTGCCTTTATTAGGGCGGGGTCTTTTAACTGTTCTGTGGCAAAATTTTCCCTGTGAACCTCCAGATCAGAAAACTCCACAGACGGTAGGTTTTCGTCTGAGGAGGTGGGCTCCTCTCCAGTTTCTTGAGTCTCCCCTGCCAATACTGACAAGGGAAATTCTGGAGAGTCCTCCCCACTCTCAGAGGAGTTCTGGCTATCACATTCCTGGTACATAGGGGCACCAGTGGGGGGCTCAGGATCATCCCACAGTTCCCAGAACTTCGGAAAATCCCTTCCCACAATGGCATCATGCGGTAATTGAGATACTAACCCCACTGGATGAGAGAGGGTACCTTTGGGGGTCTCGAAACACACTGTAGTCACTGGATACTCTCGGGTGTCCCCATGCACACAAATAACAGCTACCTTGCTATTCCCAGAGACCTCTGTTTTAACTAATTCAGCCTTTATCAGGGTCACAAGGCTACCTGAATCCAGCAATACCACAACATTTCTACCATTAATACACATTTTGCATAAATGTTTCTCAGTTCCCCGAATGGCAGTGCATGCGACTGTCGCACACAGCGACTGATGTCTGTCCGTCAGAAAGTCACACTGCATGGGTTCCTCCACAACCGGGCAATTGGCTGCAATATGTCCCGCTTGCCGGCAGCGGTAGCAAACGATCCTTCTTGCGGCCTCTTGAGCCGCTGATTTCCCAGGCTGTTCTCGCCAAACTTGGGGTAGAGCTCCCACCCTCTCACTCTCTCCACCCTCACCCCTTGGAATCCTCTTATCCGCCCCTGGGGATGGTCTGGTCTTAGGGTGGAAAGTCCGAGTGTCTCTGGAAGAGGCCGTCAGGTTCTCTGTAGCCAAGTATTTCTCTACACGATCCACAAGACCACCGGCCGTCTCTGGGTCTCCATGGCTTACCCACTTTTGGATGGCAGTAGGAAGAGCTCTCAAAAACCGATCCATTACAACACGTTCCACAATCTCTGGTGCGGACAAAGTCTCTGGCTGTAGCCACTTCCTGCTCAGGTGAATGAGATCATACATTTGAGACCTGGGGGGTTTTCCAAGCTGGAAAGTCCAGTTATGCACACGCTGAGCCCGGACAGCCAGGGTGACACCCAGCCTTGCCAATATTTCAGCTTTTAGCATCACATAGTCTTTTGCTTGGTCAGGCTCTAGGTCATAGTAAGCCTTCTGCGATTCACCAGTTAACAGAGGAGCCACCAGTCCAGCCCACTGCTCCTCAGGCCACTTTTCTCTTTCAGCAGTCCTTTCAAATGTGGTCAAAAATACCTCTGGATCATCCTCTCCAGTCATTTTTGTCAATAAACGACTCACCCCAAAGGACGCGGTATTAGTGGGACGGCTTTCCTCACTGGTCTGCGGACGTTGCTGCATTACTGCTTCCATTTGTTGTAGTCTCTGCTCTTGCTTCTGTAACAGGTCTATGAAGCGGGCCTCAGATTGCTGCTGGGCTTGTTGATGAGCTTGCTGCTGGGCTGCAAGGCTCCTTTGCAAACCTGCATTTGTCTGCTGTTGATTGGCATTTGCTAGAGCCAGCTGTTTCAGTATCTCCTCCATGCTGGCTTAAAAAAAACTGCCCGCATTCTCCACCAACTGTGAGGGGGTTAACTCGGTAGCGGGTGTGTGTGACCCCCTGGTTGGGCTCCCCACACAGAAACAGGGCCAGCAGACGGAGGTTGTGGTTTTCAAAATCAAAAGGTGCGGTTTATTTCTCTATGTACAGTGACAAAAACACAGCAAAGCCAAAAAAGAAACAAACAAAATAAATCCTGGTCAGTTTGACCTCTGACTAAACATGCAGGTTTCCTAAACTAACAACTGGGATCAGCCTGGTGCTGTCCTAGTCCCTAAGTCCCTGGTTTAGTAAAAGTCCAAACAAATAGCCACACAGGCTTTGCCTCACCGCACAGGGGTTCACTCTCCCTAGACAGTCCACACAGGTCTGGTTCCAGGCATGAGCTAACATCTAATGAAGCTGGGAGTTCCTTATAGAGGCCTAAATGAGCTGACAAGGTTCAGCTGGTCTCATCTCTGTCTGCACGACGCCCCACACTCTCCCTAGAGGTATGAGTCATCCATGAGCCTACTAGCCTCAGCTGGGCTTATACAACTCTCCACCCTAGTTGTATAAGTCAGCATAAAGCCTGAATCTGGGAGAAATATATCTACCCCCCTGGATGCAACCAGGTGACTTTACCTTCCTGCTGTCACAATATATATATATATATATATATATATATATATATAAATAAATAATGTTTGGGGGTTCAACATAATTTTCTTGCAAGAAAAAAAAATATATATATATATATATATATATATATATATATATATATTTCTTTCTCGTACATCACGGGACACAGAGCGACATAGTCATTACTAATGGGTTATATAGATACCGTCAGGTGCTGGCACTGGCAACTTCCAAAACCGGAAGTACCCTCCCCTATATAAGCCCCTCCCATCCGGGAGCACCTCAGTTTTTTGCCAGTGTCTAAGGTGTTGGCCAAGAAGAAACATGCGTTTTTCACTGAGCTTGCGTACAGGTTCTTTTGGGCCTCAGTAAGCTATTCCGGATCCGACCAAAAAAGCTTCATAGCTAAACGGTCGGTACCCGGGCCTTGCAGAGAAGAGCAAGGTTTTGCCTGTAATGCTTCTCTTAGGAGAGCTGGACCCTGGGATCCAGAGCTCTGGTCATACCCACGACCAAGATGTTTTCTGTGCAGGGTGCTATACAGGTCCAGGGGAGTGGAATCCTTGGGAACCCGGTCCCTGAAGGTTTGATTACAATGCCTGCCGTGATAGGTGAAGTTTGGGCTTTTGTGGACCAAACAAAGTCCTGCGGCGGGGAACAGGTAAGTGGGGGCCCCCAGGAACTTGGTTCTATTGGGGGACCCCCAAGCCTAATTTGTCTTTCTGTCTGTTACCTAATGGTATTCCCGCAAAATTCTGTGCATGCCTGTAACTACTAAAAAAATGTAATAATTTTTAATGGTGGTCAAGAAAAAAAAAAACATTTTTTTATATATATATATATATATATATATTTAATATATTAGACTGCGGTACCTGTGTTTGTCCACTAGAGGCCGCTGTGGAATGTTTTCTTGTCATGTGGACTAGCTTCTTCTCAGCAGAGCAAAGTCCAGGCAGATGGTGAGTTCTCTTATAGGAAACTGCTTCCTCTGCCATGTTGCAGTGCTCGTCCATCCCCCAGCCTGCGGCAAAGAGGGGCCCTGGCTCCTGTCCCTTGTTACCATATTTGAAATTAGCGCCGAAGGCGCACGTGCCCGCGCGCGTGCGCGGGCACGCGCCTCTATATATAGAGGTGAGCCGGGAAAGGGGGCGGAGCCTGGGGGATGACGCTCTGTGCGCGCCGCAGCGCTTCTGCGCATGTGCAGGCGTCCCAGCAGTTTAAAAAAAAACACAATATTGTAGTGAGCTGGCTATGAAGTACAGAGACAGAGCTGGCAACATTTAAAGGCATACAGCAAGCGGTTGATACAGGCATCCCCTAGAAAGGCACATTAGTAGACACCAACTGTGATATAGCAGCAATTGTGCTAGACTATTCTCAGTAAAAGTGGTGTATTACGGCTGGAATACCTCAGCTTTAGGCTTAGGAATATGCCGTCCAGAAGCTCCGGAACTGAATCTTCCAGGAAGCGAAGGGGGTCTCATCGGGCTCGGAGGATCTTGGGCATACTCCTGCTGCACCAGTCTCCCCTGAAGTTCAGAGGTAAGTGACCGTAGAGACCCCGCAGGGGTACTTGGTACTGTGGCTGTCCTCAGTTCACCTGCTCCTGTGTATGTAACAGAGGAGGTTTTTTCCTCAGCTCTGGGAGGATTAGAGAGAGATTGTCAACATTTATCGCTGCCTCCCTGTCAGGGAAAGCACGCCCGATCTCCGTCTCCTCCTTCAGAGTGCCTGTTAGCAGAGCAACAGTCCCATACAGGGATCGACCTGCCTGAAGGGGATCAGGATAAGGTTGATTCTGTTATAGAGGAATCAACAGTGGGGGAACCTTTTCTCAGCATCTCAAGCTGAAAGATTATGGGTTCAGTCTCTGACTAACATGGTCCGATCAGCATTTAAAAATGCACCTTGCGGAACCATCAACCACTACTGTATCCTCGTTGGGGTCGCTAGAAGCCCCCAGACTGTTTGTTCTTTTCCACTTCACCCTTTACTGAAAGGGCTCATTTACCAGGATTGGGAACGTCCTGAGAAAATATTTATTCCCCCAAGAGATTTCCGGTGGTCTATCCCATGGAGGATAAGTTCATCAAAAAAAAAAAAAAAAATGGAAGGTCCCTACAATGGACGCAGCCATCTCTTGTATGTATAAATCACTGACATGTCCAGTGGATAATGTCCAAATGTTCAAGAACCCAATAGATAAAAGATTGGAGTCCTTATGAAAATCTGCTTGGTGATACAACCAGCAGTAGCAGCTATTGGGGTCTGCTAAGCAGTGAAGGATCATTTGAAACAGGTCTTGAGGGACTTGACAGATCAGCAGGCTTTGCCCTAGCTGATCTACCTAGAGACTTAGGCTTTGCGGTTGACGCCATAGAGGATTCAGTCCATCAGGCCTCCCGCCTTACGCTGTCTATAGTACATATGCGTAGGCTCCTATGGCTCAAAAACTGGTCTGCTGAAGCTCCCTGTAAAGAATGGCTGGTTAGCGTCCCATTTCATGGTGAACGCTTATTCAGGGAAAACCTGGACAAATATATCCAGAAAATTTCCAGCGGTAAAAATACGCTCTTGCCGGTTAAAAGCAGAGTTAGAGGTCCCTCTTTAAGAGGCCTGCTTCTCCAGTCCCTGGGGCATCGGCTGTGTAACAGTTCCGACGGCCTCCTTGGTCAAATCCCGGGGGTAAAAAACAGGGACAGTAGCAGGGTAATGAGAAACCCTGGGTCAGGGGAGGTACAAAACCTCCCCCAAAGTTAAATTCATGAAGCCCCCACTCAGTCGGGTGGGGGGAGGACTCCAGTTGTTCGCAAGAGACCTGGCGGGACACAATCAAGACAGATAGGTGCTCTCCGCAGTAGGTTTGGGATACAGTTTGGAGTTAAAAGACTCTCCTCCTTCCCATTTTTGAGGTCAAACGTGCCAAGGGATCCCCGGAAGAGAGAGTCCCTCCTGTTGGCACTAGAACAACTATTGCTCCAAGGAGTAATTATGGAGGTTCCCCTGGAAGAATGAGGGTTCAGGTTTTACTCAAACCTCTTTACAGTCCCGAAGCAAACGCGGACGGGAGGCCCATATTAATTCTAAAAGGGCTATACAAATTCCTGTATATCAGGACTTTCCGATGGAGTCGATCCGATCGGTGGCCACTGCCCTACAAGGGGGGGATTGGTTAGCCACGATCGACATCAAAGATGCTTATTTGCACATTCCCATCTTTCCAGTCCACCAAAAATTTCTACGCTTTGCAGTAGAAGGGCGCCATTTTCAGTTCAGAGCCTTACCCTTCGGTTTGGCCACAGCACCACAAGTGTTTACAAAAATTCTGGCCCTTTATTGGCCAATCTAAGAACACAAGGTGTAATGATAATGGCATATCTGGATGACTTGTTGCTGATACACCACTCAGTTAAAAAACTAGACGTGGTCGTTCACAAGACGATCAAGTATCTGGAATCTCACGGTTGGATTATCAACCGAGACAAGTCAGCCCTAAAAACCAGTCAAAAGTCTGGAATACTTGGGGCTAAGGTTGGATTCAGGCCAGAGAAAAATATTCTTGCCTCGAGGAAAGGTGTTGTCTTTGAAAGATTTGATCCACTTAGTGGGTACAAAAAAGACAGCCGTCCATACGCCTGTATATGAGGCTGCTGGGAAAAATGGTGGCATCATTCGAAGCAGTACCCTACGGTCAATTCCATTCAAGGAATTTGCAAGGGGCCATACTGTCAGCCTGGAACAAAAAAGTTCAGGCCCTAGACTTACAATGTCCTTGTCCCCTTCCGTTCGCAAGAGCCTCCATTGGTGGTTGGTTCCCCAGAATCTGGAAAAAAGGAAATCCTTCAGTCCGATTTCTTGGAAGGTGGTCACTACAGATGCCAGCCTTATAGGCTGGGGAGCAGTACTGGAGCAATAGTCTCTCCAGGGCAGATGGTCGGATGCAGAAAAGGCCCTGCCCATCAATCTCTTAGAGATACGAGCAGCCCGGTATGCCCTAGTAGCATGGATATCCAAACTCCAAGGGTCCCCTGTCAGAATGCAATCAGACAATGCCACAGCAGTGGCATATATCAATCATCAGGGGGGCACCAGGAGTCGTGCAGCCCAGAGGGAAGTAAATTACATCCTGAAATGGGCAGAAAAATATGTCCCAGCCATATCTGCGGTATTCATTCCAGGAGTGGAGAATTGGAAGGCGGACTTTCTAAGTCGCCAGCAATTAGGCCCAGAGGAAGGGTCCCTTCACCCCGAGGTTTTCTGGACAATATGTCAGCGGTGGGGAACATCGGATGTAGATCTTCTAGCATCCAGATTCAACGCAAAGGGGGACAGGTTTGTCTCTCGGACAAGGGATCCCCTAGCTTGCGGCTCGGATGCCCTAGTGTTCCCTTGGGATCAGTTCAAGCTGATATATGCATTCACACCGCCACAATGGTTACCTCGATTACTCCGCAGAATCAGGGTAGAAAAGAAACCGGTGATTCCGGTGGCTCCAGCGTGGCCCCGAAGAGCGTGGTACGCGGAGATTGTAAAATTTCAGTGGGGAGTCCTTGGACTCTCCCACGTCGTCCGGCTTTCGCAAGGACCGATATACCACCCTTCCTTACCAGCCCTAGGTTTGACGGCCTGGCTATTGAAGCCCACATTCTAAAAAAAGAGAGGGCTCTCTAATGCTGTGGTATCTACCATGATCAATGCCAGGAAGCCGGTATCCAGGCAGATCTACTATAGAATCTGGAAGGCGTACATCGCGTGGTGTGAGGCCAAGAAATGGCATCCACATAAGTACGTAATAGGTAGGATTCTGGACTTCCTACAGTGGGCTGTAGATAGGAAGCTTGCCTTGAGTACTATCAAGGGTCAGATTTCGGCCTTGTCAATATTTTTTCAAAGGCCCTTGGCTTCGCATTCACTAGTCAAAGCCTTTATACAAGGAGTGATGCGTATTAGTCCTCCGGTTAATATTCCCATATGTCCATGGGATCTAAACTTGGTTCTGTCGGTTCTACAGAAACAACCATTTGAACCATTACAGCATATTTCCTTGGTGCTTCTCACCAGGAAATTGATTTTTCTAGTAGCCATTTGTTCGGCTAAAAGAGTATCGGAATTAGCAGCTATGTCCTGTAAGGAGCCATATCTGGTTATCCATAAGGACAGAGTAGTGTTACGTCCTCATCCAGCCTTTCTTCCTAAGGTGGTATCGAGGTTTCATTTGAACCAAGATGTGGTTCTTCCTTCTTTTTTCCCCAAACCTACTTCGGTAGAGGAAAAGTTATTGCATTCTTTGGATGTAGTAAGAGCAGTTAAAGCTTATCTAAAAGCCACTGCTCAGATTCGCAGAACGGATACTTTGTTTATTCTGCCGGAAGGCCCCAGAAAGGGTCAGGCAGCGTCAAAGTCTACTTTAGCCAAGTGGATTTGACAGGTCATTATGCAAGCTTATGGCTTGAGAAGGAGACCGCCTCCGTTCAAAGTTAGAGCGCACTCCACGAGAGCAGTTGGAACTTCATGGGCAGTGCATCACCAGGCCTCCCTGGCTCAAATCTGTAAGGCCGCAACGTGGTCTTCAGTACACACGTTTACTAGGTTCTACCAGGTGGACGTTAGAAGTCAGGAGGATGTCGCCTTTGGGCGCAGTGTGTTGCAGGCCGCAAAAGATCCTCATGTCTGATAGCGCTCAGCTTATATATGGTGTATCCCCCCCCTCATTGGGCATTGCTTTAGGACATCCCATTAGTAATGACTATGTCGCTCTGTGTCCCGTGATGTACGAGAAAGAAAATAGGATTTTTATAACAGCTTACCTGTAAAATCCTTTTCTTGGAGTACATCACGGGACACAGAGCTCCCGCCCCTCTTTGGGGACACTTATTGCTTTGCTACAAAACTGAGGTGCTCCCGGATGGGAGGGGCTTATATAGGGGAGGGTACTTCCGGTTTTGGAAGTTGCCAGTGCCAGCACCTGACGGTATCTATATAACCCATTAGTAATGACTATGTCGCTCTGTGTCCCGTGATGTACTCCCAAGAAAAGGATTTTACAGGTAAGCTGTTATAAAAGTCGTACAGACAGGGAGTTGATGAGACCAGCTGAAACTTGTCAGCTCATTTAGGCCTCTATAAGAACTCCCAGCTTCATTAGATGTTAGCTCATGCCTGGAAGCAGACCTGTGTGGACTTCCTGGAGAGAGTGAACCCTTGTCCGGTGAGACAAAGCCTGTGTGGCTATTTGCTTGGACATTTAAAACCAGGGACTTAGGGACTAGGACAGCACTAGGCTGATCCCAGTTGTTAGTTAGGAAACCTGTATGTTTAGTCAGAGGTCAAGTTGACCAGGATTTATTTTGTTTATGTTTCTTTTGGCTTTGCTGTGTTTTGTCACTGTAAATAGAAAATAAACCGCACCTTTTTTTTTTGATTTTGAAAACCACAACCTCCGTTTGCTGGGCCTGTTTTTGTGTGGGGAGCCCATACCGGGGGTCACACACACCCGCTGCCAAGCTAACCCCCTCACAGTTGGTGGAGAACCAGTGGCAGTTTTTTTTTTAAGCCAGCATGGAGGAGATACTGAAGCAGCTGGCTCTAGCAAATGCCAATCAACAGCAGACAAATGCAGGTTTGCAAAAGAGCCTTGCAGCTCAACAACAGAGCCTTGCAGCCCAGCAGCAAGCTCACCAACAGAGTCTGGAAGCTCAGCAACAAGCCCAGCAGCAATCTGAGGCCCGCTTCATAGACCTGTTACAGAAGCAAGAGCAGAGACTACAACAAATGGAAGCAGTAATGCAGCAACGTCCGCAGACCAGTGAGGAAAGCCGTCCCACTAATACCGCGTCCTTTGGGGTGAGTCGTTTATTGACAAAAATGACTGGAGAGGATGATCCAGAGGTATTTTTGACCACATTTGAAAGGACTGCTGAAAGAGAAAAGTGGCCTGAGGAGCAGTGGGCTGGACTGGTGGCTCCTCTGTTAACTGGTGAATCGCAGAAGGCTTACTATGACCTAGAGCCTGACCAAGCAAAAGACTATGTGATGCTAAAAGCTGAAATATTGGCAAGGCTGGGTGTCACCCAGGCTGTCCGGGCTCAGCGTGTGCATAACTGGACTTTCCAGCTTGGAAAACCCCCCAGGTCTCAAATGTATGATCTCATTCACCTGAGCAGAAAGTGGCTACAGCCAGAGACTTTGTCCGCACCAAAGATTGTGGAACGTGTTGTAATGGATCGGTTTTTGAGAGCTCTTCCTACTGCCATCCAAAAGTGGGTAAGCCATGGAGACCCAGAGACGGCCGATGGTCTTGTGGATCGTGTGGAGAAATACTTGGCTACAGAGAACCTGACGGCCTCTTCCAGAGACACTCGGACTTTCCACCCTAAGACCAGACCATCCCCAGGGGCGGATAAGAGGATTCCAAGGGGTGAGGGTGGAGAGAGTGAGAGGGTGGGAGCTCTACCCCAAGTTTGGCGAGAACAGCCTGGGAAATCAGCGGCTCAAGAAGGATCGTTTGCTACCGCTGCCGGCAAGCGGGACATATTGCAGCCAATTGCCCGGTTGTGGAGGAACCCATGCAGTGTGACTTTCTGATGGGCAGACGTCAGTCGCTGTGTGCGACAGTCGCATGCACTGCCATTCGAGGAACTGAGAAACATTTATGCAAAATGTGTGTTAATGGTAGAAATGTTGTGGTATTGCTGGATTCAGGTAGCCTTGTGACCCTGATAAAGGCTGAGTTAGTTAAAACAGAGGTCTCTGGGAATAGCAAGGTAGCTGTTATTTGTGTGCATGGGGACACCCGAGAGTATCCAGTGACTACAGTGTGTTTCGAGACCCCCAAAGGTACCCTCTCTCATCCAGTGGGCTTAGTATCTCAGTTACCGCATGACGCCATTGTGGGAAGGGATTTTCCGAAGTTCTGGGAACTGTGGGATGATCCTGAGCCCCCCACTGGTGCCCCTATGTACCAGGAATGGGATAGCCAGATCTCCCCTGAGAGTGGTGAGGACTCTCCGGAATTTCCCTTATCAGTATTGGCAGGGGAGACTCAAGAAACTGGAGAGGAGCCCACCTCCTCAGACGAAAACCTACCGTCTGTGGAGTTTTCTGATCTTGAGGTTCACAGGGAAAACTTTGCCACAGAACAGTTGAAAGACCCCGCCCTAATAAAGGCACGGGAAAACGTAGTGAAAATAGATGGCGAGTTAGTGAACCCAGATAATACCTGCACTTACCCATACTTCAGCGTAGAGAAGGACCTACTGTATCGGGTGGCAAAAAGGGCAGAAGAAACCGTTGAGCAGCTTGTGGTGCCCAAACCTTACAGGAAGTTGGTGTTGGAGTTGGCCCATGGGCACATTCTTGGAGGTCATCTGGGGACAGAGAAAACCCGAGAGAGGGTATTACAGAGATTCTATTGGCCGGGGGTGATAAAGGACATAGAAAATTATTGTTCCTCCTGCCCTGTGTGTCAGAGGTCGGCCCCGATGCCACATTTCCGTAGCCCGCTGGTCCCTCTACCCATCATTGAGGTCCCGTTTGAGAGGATCGCCATGGATTTGGTAGGTCCTATAATCAAGTCCGCTAGGGGGCACCAGTACATATTAGTTATAATGGACTATGCCACCCGTTATCCAGAAGCGATCCCTCTCCGAAATACCTCGGCCAAAACCATAGCCAAAGAGCTATCTCTTGTGTTTAGCCGGGTGGGTATTTGTAGAGAACTGCTTACGGACCAAGGTACACCCTTTATGTCCCGGGTTATGAAGGAGCTGTGTAAATTGTTCAAAGTGACGCAATTACGTACATCTGTGTATCACCCCCAAACCGATGGGCTGGTTGAAAGATTCAACAAAACCCTAAAGCAAATGTTGAAGAAAGTGGTGGATAGAGATGGAAAGGATTGGGACTGTCTACTTCCTTATCTGATGTTTGCTATTAGGGAGGTGCCCCAATCCTCTACGGGATTCTCCCCCTTTGAGTTACTGTATGGGAGACACCCAAGAGGGCTGTTGGATATTGCCAAGGAAACTTGGGAAAGTGAGAGTTCTCCCCACAGGAGTGTGATTGAGCATGTCGCCCTGATGCAAGACCGAATTGCACAGGTAATGCCCATCGTGAAGGAACATTTGGCCCAAGCGCAGTTAGCACAGCAGAGAGTGTACAACCGTGGAGCCAAGACCCGTACCTTTTCCCCGGGGGATAGGATACTGGTACTTGTCCCTACGGTTGAAAGTAAATTCCTTGCCAAATGGCAAGGCCCCTACGAGATAATGGAAAAAGTGAGCGAAGTGAATTACAAGGTCAGACAACCAGGAAGGCGAAAGCCCGAACAGATCTATCACGTTAATCTGTTGAAAGCCTGGAGGGATAGAGAGTCCCTAGTCGCAGACACTTGGTCACCAGCTCAAACTGGTTGCGTGATTCCTGAGGTTGGAATAGCAGCCACCTTGTCACAACCCCAACAACAGGAGGTTAAGGAGTTTGTGCTTCGCAACAAGGAGGTATTCTCTGAGCTGCCGGGACAAACATCTGGGGTAGAGCATGACATCATTACCCCGCCCGGTGAAAGGGTGAAGTTAAAACCCTATCGGATCCCAGAGGCCCGACGGGAGGCAATACGGGAGGAAGTACAGAAAATGCTGAACTTAGGGGTGATAGAGGAGTCCCAAAGTGATTGGTCTAGTCCCATTGTGTTGGTGCCTAAACCGGATGGGAGCTGGCGATTTTGTAACGATTTTCGTCAGTTGAACAAAGTTACAAAATTTGACACCTACCCCATGCCACGTATAGATGAGTTGATCGACCGGCTGGGAACAGCCCGATACATGACGACTCTTGACCTCACAAAAGGGTATTGGCAAATCCCCCTGGCCAAATTGGCCAAAGAGAAAACCGCATTTGTAACCCCAGACGGGGCGTTCCAATATAAAAGAATGCCGTTCGGGTTACAGAATGCGCCGGCCACATTCCAGCGGAAAATGGACCAGATGCTGAGGCCCCATCGGAAGTATGCTGCGGCTTACCTGGATGACGTAATTGTCCATAGCACAGATTGGGCCTCACATCTGCCAAAAGTGCAAGCAGTCCTGGACTCTGTTCGGGAAGCGGGGTTTACGGCTAACCCCAAGAAGTGTACCATTGGGCAGGAGGAGGCCAAATATCTTGGGTACACCATTGGGAGGGGAGTAATAAAACCCCAACTCAACAAAGTCGAGGCCATCCAGAGTTGGCCACGTCCCAACAGCAAGAAGCAGGTACGAGCCTTTCTGGGAATCGCTGGGTATTATCGGCGATTCATTCCCCACTTTGCCTCTAAGGCTGTGCCCCTAACCAACCTAACGAAGGGGAAAGGGTCGGTCATGATTAAATGGACCCCCGAGGCTGAGGCAGCATTCCAATTCTTGAAACAAGCCTTATGTAGCCAGCCAGTGTTGTACTCACCCGACTTCTCTAAAGACTTTGTCGTACAAAGTGATGCGTCAGATGTGGGGTTAGGAGCAGTATTGTCCCAGGTCTGGAACGGGGAAGAGCACCCAGTCATTTACCTCAGCAGGAAGTTGAAGTCCCATGAGGTAAATTACGCCACCGTTGAAAAGGAGTGTTTAGCGGTGAAGTGGGCTCTAGATTCCCTTCGGTACTACCTGCTAGGTAGGCACTTTGACATGGTTACGGATCACGCTCCGTTAAAGTGGATGGCTCAAAACAAGGAAACAAATAGAAGAGTGAATAGGTGGTTCCTGGCCCTCCAGGAATTCAACTTCACAGTAAAGCATCGCCCTGGCGTTCAAATGGGGAATGTGGATGCTTTGTCTCGAGTACATGAATGCCTGATTGCTGGTGTTCCAACCCCGAGGTTAAAACAAGAGGGGGGGGTATGTGACAGCAGGAAGGTAAAGTCACCTGGTTGCATCCAGGGGGGTAGATATATTTCGCCCAGATTCAGGCTTTACGCCGACTTATACCACTAGGTGGAGAGTTGTATAAGCCCAGCTAAGGCTAGTGGGCTCATGGATGACTCATACCTCTAGGGAGAGTGTGGGGCGTCGTACAGACAGGGAGTTGATGAGACCAGCTGAAACTTGTCAGCTCATTTAGGCCTCTATAAGAACTCCCAGCTTCATTAGATGTTAGCTCATGCCTGGAAGCAGACCTGTGTGGACTTCCTGGAGAGAGTGAACCCTTGTCCGGTGAGACAAAGCCTGTGTGGCTATTTGCTTGGACATTTAAAACCAGGGACTTAGGGACTAGGACAGCACTAGGCTGATCCCAGTTGTTAGTTAGGAAACCTGTATGTTTAGTCAGAGGTCAAGTTGACCAGGATTTATTTTGTTTATGTTTCTTTTGGCTTTGCTGTGTTTTGTCACTGTAAATAGAAAATAAACCGCACCTTTTTTTTTTGATTTTGAAAACCACAACCTCCGTTTGCTGGGCCTGTTTTTGTGTGGGGAGCCCATCCCGGGGGTCACACACACCCGCTGCCAAGCTAACCCCCTCACAATACACACATATATATATACACACACACACACACACACACACATATATACATACACACACACTCGAGTATAAGCCGACTCGAGTATAAGCCGTGGTACCTAATGTTGCCCAAAAACCTGGGAAACCTCACTGACCCGAGTATAAGCCGATGCCCCACTGTTCCCTGTAAAAAGAAATTTTTACATTGTAATTATTACCTGCAAAGAAGTTGCGGCTGCGGCGTCCATCGTTCGAATTCCGCGGTCTCTTCCTGTTCCTTACTTGATAGGCGAGTCTCAGCAGACACTCTCCGCCTATCACGATCCTTCTCTCATCCTTAGTTTTCCCAGCAGACACTCTCCGCCTATCACGATCCTTCTCTCATCCTTAGTTTTCCCAGCAGACACTGTGTTGGGTATTCCGCCAATCACAGACGTCTGCTGGAAAACTGAGGATGAGAGAACGTTCGTGATAGGCGGAGAGTGTCTGCTGAGACTCGCCTATCAAGGAAGGAACAGGAAGAGACCGCGGAATTTTGAACGATGGACGCCGCGGAATTCGAACGATGGACGCCGCAGCTTCTTTACAGGTAATATTTACAATGTAAAATTTATATGACTCGAGTATAAGCCGAGGGGGGGACTTTCAGCCCCAAAAAAAGGGCTGAAAATCTCGGCTTATACTCGAATATTATATATATATATATAAAAAAAAATTCATGTAAACAAAAAGTGTCAGAAAGGGCTTTGTCGTCAAGTGGTTAGAAGAGTGGATGATGTGTGACATAAGCTTCCTAATGTTGTGTATAAAATGCCAGGACAGTTCAAAACCCCCCCCCAAATTACCCAATTTTGGAAAGTAGACACCCCAAGCTATATACTGAGAGGCATGTCGAGTCCATGGAATATTTTATATGTTGACACAAGTTGCGGAAAAAAGACAATTTATTTTTTTGCACAAAGTTGTCACTAAATGATATATTGCTCAAACATGTCATGGGCATACGTGGAATTACACCCCAAAATACATTCTGTTGCTTCTCCTGAGTACGGGAATACCACGTGTGAGACTTTTTGGGAGCTTTGCCACGTACGGGACCCCAAAAACCAAGCACCGCCTTCAGGCTCTTAAGCCCTGTACACACGGTCGGACTTCCATCTGACTTTTCCGTGGGTTTTTGTCCGAACGGAGTTGGTCGGGAACACCCATAGCATACACACCACAGGACTTTTCTGCAAACTTTCTTAAAACATCACTTGTTTTATCTGCTCTTTTCTGATCTTTACTGCCACCCTTTGGTCAACTTCTGCTATTGTTGGTTGCTTTTAACATTGGTTGTTTTGTCCATCGGACAAAAGTCCTATGGTTTTCTGTACACACGGCAGGACTTTGCTCCATAGGACTTTTGTTGGGCAAAAGTTTGTCCGTTCGCAGACCCAACTTTTGTCCGATGAAAACAAAACCAAACTCAAAAAAGTTTGTCCGATGGAGCGTACACACGGTCGGATTGTTGGTCCAACTTGCTTAAAACTAAGTTTGTTGGGCAAAAGTCTGACCGTGTGTACGGGCCTTAAGGGTATAAATTTTTGATTTCACTTCTCACTGCCTATCACAGTTTCGGAGGCCATGGAATGCCCAGATGGCACAAACCCCCCCCCCCCCAAATGACCCCATTTTGGAAAGTAGACACCCCAAGCTATTTGCTGAGAGGTATGGTGAGTATTTTGCAGATCTTGCTTTTTGTCAAAGTTTTAAAAATTGAAAAAAAAAAATATTATTTTCTTTCTTCATTTTCAAACACAAATGAGAGCTGTAAAATACTCACCATGCCTCTCAGCAAATAGCTTGAGGTGTCTACTTTCCAAAATGGGGTCATTTGGGGGGGTTTGTGCCATTTTATGGCCTTCGAAACTGTGATAGGTAGTGAGGAGTGAAATCAAAAATTTGTGCCCTTAGAAATCCTTAAGGTGGTGCTTGATTTTCGGGGTCCCGTACGCGGCTAGGCTCCTAAAAAGTCCCACACATGTGGTATCCCCGTACTCAGGAGAAGCAGCAAAATGTATTTTGGGGTGCAATTCCACATATACCCATGGAATGTGTGAGCAATATATCATTTAGTGACAACTTTTTGTATTTTTTTTT
Source organism: Rana muscosa (assembly GCA_029206835.1). Classification (NCBI taxonomy): domain Eukaryota; kingdom Metazoa; phylum Chordata; class Amphibia; order Anura; family Ranidae; genus Rana; species Rana muscosa. Next base: position 796,288,391 of record CM055122.1, on the reverse strand, counting down.
TTTTTTTTGTCATTATTAAATCACTTGGGACAAAAAAAAAATATTCAATGGGCTCAACATGCCTCTCAGCAATTTCCTTGGGGTGTCTACTTTCTAAAATGGTGTCATTTGGGGGGTTTTGTACTGCCCTGCCATTTTAGCACCTCAAGAAATTAGATAGGCAGTCATAAATTAAAAGCTGTGTAAATTCCAGAAAATGTACACTAGTTTGTAGACGGTATAACTTTTACGCAAACCAATAAATATACGCTTATTGACATTTTTTTACTTAAGACATGTGGCTGAATACATTTTGGCCTAAATGTATGACTAAAATTTAGTTTATTCGATTTTTCTTATAACAAAAAGTAGAAAATATCATTATTTTTTTCAAAATGTTCAGTCTTTTTCCGTTTATATCGCAAAAAAATAAAAAAAAACGCAGAGGCAATCAAATACCATTAAAAGAAAGCTCTATTTGTGGGAAGAAAAGGACGCAAATTTCGTTTGGGTACAACATTACGTGTCCGCACAATTTACAGTTAAAGCAGCGCAGTGCCAAATTGTGAAATCACCTCTGGTCATTATGGTCCGTATTGGTCTGGGGCTTAAGTGGTTAATGTGTACCGTTTTCGTACGAGAAAAATCTGAAAAGAAAGACTGCGCATGATCAGAAACAATAAACAAAAAAGAAGCCTTTGTTGTATGAGAATTTTCGTACAAATTTTATTCATCAGTTCCAATTTGCTGTGAAATATCTAGAAAAAATAAAATAAAAATCGTGCAAACGTTCACCTGGTTTCCTTATAGTGTGTTCCCCCACTTTTAAGACACCCCCCACCCCCCCTTTTCCCTACCTGAGCCCATCCAATCCAGCGATCTACATGAGCGCAACGGCTCCTGCCGCTGTCTCTCTCCTCACTGGACAGATTGATAGCAGCAGGTGCGATTAGCTCCCACTGTTGTCAAACAAAACCAGTGACAAGGGAGCGGGGCCAAGACCCAATGGACGCAGCAGCGTCCAAGTAAACCTGATGGGTTTACTTTCTCTTTGTTTCCCCGCAAAGGTAAAGCATAATGGGCTACTATGCATCGCATAGTAGCCCATTATGTGACACTTACCTGCAGTAGAAGCCCGCGATGTTGCCGTCTCCATGGCAGCGAGCGTCCATCTTCACCCCTCTTCTTCCAGGGGGCCGCAAATACCGGCTCTGTAACTGGCCGGAGTCGCGTGACGCCACTCACGGCTTCCTGACTCACGGTCAGTGCACCTGTGCGCCATTGACAGCGGTGCCTCTCTTTTACAAATATCTCCTAAACCGTGCAGGTTTAGGAGATATTTGTTGCACCTACAGGTAAGCCTTAATCTAGGCTTACCTGTAGGTTAAAGTGGTATGTAAAGGTTTACAACCACTTTAATAAGTACATAATGCATTCCAGTGACTGGCAATAGGAAGCACCTACTGTGTGAAATTATCTAGAAACCCTCCACGTGACTGAATCATTTTGAATGGGCTGTACCTGAAGGTAAGCACTTTCCTCAAGCTCACTATTAACCTTGAAGAGACCACTCAGGATTCCTCATGCATGAATGTAAACAAAGATCACATGGACAGCACTTACCGAAGGAATGTTCCAGGTAGAGGAGCGCACTGCAGTCTATGTACAGAACACAGACAGATCTGTCTTTAGTACACACAGGTTTTCTTCACAATCTCTGTAGTACTACTCTACTATAGACAGTCATTTTTCCATTACATCTCAAGCACGTGCATGGCCCATCTATTTATAGGAGGAGAAGAATATATTGGGTGTTTGGTTTCTCCGGCTCACATGGAAAAGCTGGTTTCCTGATGAATATGCATTCAGTATCAATTCTTCACACAATCCATATTAGACTCAGAATATTAGGTTATTTTCTGACTGGGCTATAGCGTAAGGCATAAATAAGGTCATTATGTAGTCTATACATCGTTTAGCCCTGGGAAGAAAAGGCTTGCAGGCCTTTTGTTGTGTCATCAATACAAAAAGCAAGGCCTGTGCATCCTCTATTTATCCTATTCACAGAATGGTCTTATAATGAGCAGTACATCTGGTCACATGGACCCGTTACTGGCTAGCAATAATGGGAATACAGTAAAACCTTGGATTGTGAGCATAAATTCGTTTTGGAAACATGCTTGTAATCCAAAGCACAGGTATATCAAAAGCGAATTTCCCCATAATAATGGAAACTCAGATGATTCGTTCCACAACCATTAATTCATAGGTCTTTCAGTTTATAGTCCATATAAAAAGATCATAGCAATGTGATGGGTTGTGTAACCATAAAACATCCATTTACAAATGGAAGCCTCCACAAGAGGATTAGAAGCAAAATCAATCAGGAGCTACAGAGTATAAAAGAGAAGAGAGGTGCCTTTAAATGTAGCAAATAAGTGTAGTGAGCATTGAAAAAAGTCCTGTTCGGAACGGAAGACATCTGCGAATCAGATGCATGGCCATAGAAGATAATGGACCTGAATTCGCACCGCAATGTCTAGAAAACGCATGCGGTTTTTTGGTAATGTGCAGTGCGAATGCATCGCACATATGTGAACCAGCCTCATTGAAAAGAATGTATTTTTTAATGTTTTGCGAATTGGATGCGGTGTAAGCCGCAACCAATTCGCATAGGTGTGAACCCGGCCTTAGAAGCGCCTCTCTTCTCTACTCAGTTGTGACTTGACGCTGCTTGTATATCAAGTCAAAATTTATGAAAAAAAAAAATAATAATAATTAGCTTGTCTTGCAAAACGCCCTCAAACCAAGGTTTTAATAAATAAACACACACACCTCAAAAAAAATGAAAGGAACACTTTGAAAACACATCAGATCTCAACAGGGCAAAATCTCATGCTGGATATCTATACTGATATGGACTGGGTAATGTGTTAGGAATGAAAGGATGGCACATTATTTGATGGAAATGAAAATTATCCACCTACAGAGGGCCGAATTCAAAGACACCCCGAAAATCAAAGTGAAAAAATTATGCAGCAAGCTAGTCCATTTTGCTGAAAGTTCATTGCAATAACTCAAAATGGTCCTCAGTAATTTGTATGGCCCCCAAGTGCTTGTATGCATGCCTGACAACATCAGGGCATGCTCCTGAGACGACGGATGGTGTCCTGGGGTATGTCCCCCCAGATCTGGACCAGATCACTGAGCTCCTGAACAGACTGAGGTGCAACCTGGCAGCACCGGATGGACCGAAACATAATATCCCAGGTGTTCTTTTGGATTTAGGTCAGGTGAGCATGGGGGCCATTCAATGGTATCAATTTCTTCATCCTCCAGGAACTGGCTGCATGCTCTCACCACATGAGGCCGGGCATTGTTGTGCACCAGGAGGAACCCAGGACCCACTGCACCAGCGTAGGGTCTGATAATGGGTCCAAGGATTTCATCCCGATACCTAATGGCAGTCAGGTTGCCATTGTGTAGCCTGTAGAGGTCTGTGCGTCCCTCCATGGATATACCTCCCCAGACCATCACTGACCCACCACCAAACCGGTCATGCTGAACGATGTTACAGGCAGCATAAAGTTCTCCGCGGCTTCTCCAGACCCTTTCACGTCTGTTACATATGCTCAGGGTGAACCTGCTCTCATCTGTGAAAAGCATAGGGGAAAGTGGCGGACCTGCCAATTCTGGTGTTCAATGGAAAATGCCAATCGAGCTCCACAGTGTCCGGCAGTGAGCACAGAGCACACTAAAGGACGTCGGGCTCTCAAGCCACCCCCATGAAGTCTGTTTATGATTGTTTGGTCAGAGACATTCACACCAGTGGCCTGCTGGAGGTCATTTTGTAGGGCTCTGGCAGTGCTCATCCTGTTCCTCCTTGCACAAAGGAGCAGATACCGGTCCTGCTGATGGGTTAAGGACCTTCTACGGCTCTGTCCAGCTCTCCTAGAGTAACTGCCTGTCTCCTGGAATCTCCTCCATGCTCTTGAGACTGTGCTGGGAGACACGGCAAACCTTCTGGCAATGACACGTATTGATGTGCCATCCTGGAGGTGTTGGACTGCCTGTGCAACCTTTATAGGGTCCAAGTATCACCTCGTTCAATTAACGATTGGACACAGCTGATCACGTGGTAAAGAGAGTCTCCGTCAGAGACTCTTTACCTAGATCGGTGTTGCGGGGTGTCAGACTGACACCCCGCAACAACGAACGCCGCGATGCGTGCCCCCGGGGGTGCGCAGCGGCTCAATATCCTGAAGACATCATATGACGTCCAGTCAGGCTATTGAAACCACTTTGCCACCGTCCTTTCACCATAGGGCGGGCGGCAAGTGGTTAAAAAGCACACTGCACTGATATGGGAACTTCTATTTTTATTATAGGGAAGTTATACATGCATTTAGCGCAATATAACGCATGCTATAAAAAGTATAAAATGGGCCCTTAGGAATGTTTTTTTCAATACTGTCCCTCTGTATATTCCCCCCCCCCCCCCAAAAGCTTTGCTCAATATTCAGGGCCGATTCAAGTTTCCCCATTTCAAAAAGAAATAGGGTGACTTTACAAAACTACTATATAGTGAAAAATACAGAATTGTGGTTATGGTATTGTGGTTACTATTAATACATGGTAGTATTTTGTACGAGAATTCCTTTTTAAAGTGGGTGGGAAGTCTAAATGTTTTTAACCTTAATGCAAACTTTACTTATATGAGCCCTCATTGGATCCAGCGCTGTGCGCATCTGAAGAAAAATTTCTCCCCTCGCTTCTGGGTCTCTCTGGGGCACCGGGAGCCATTGGCTCCCAGTGCTGTCAATCACAGCAAGCAACGATGGAGCGGGGGCGGAGCCGAGTCACTCTGTGTCAAGGGACACAGCAGAGGGGTGCGGGCACGCACTAGTGCCCCCATGGGAAGCAGCTTCCCATGGGGCACTGGCCAGAGGAGGGGCCAGGCGCTCCGGCGGGGGACCTGAAAAGAGGAGGTTACCGCTCGCTCTGTGCGATTTCATTGCACAGGAGTAGTTAAATTATAGACATATGTGTTTAAAAAAAAAAAAAAAACACCCTTACCTGTACAACCCCTTTAAATTTCACAAACTTTTATTTATACTTATAGTAAACATTTAGCCCCCGGTAATACCGACATGTGGCTTTATAATTGTGTGATTTCAATAAAGACGCACGACTTCAAAGTCGGATTTGGTGTGACCGAAGGCTTGCATGCAGACTAAGCTGTCCAGCAAACGTAAACATTACAGGGGTTGGAACAAACTAGAACACGGTCAGAGTATTTACAACTGTCAGCTTTGGTATGAATGGAGGAGGCAGACCTTTCATTCATCCGCCCATCCGCCATTCACAGAGCACTTATTACATGAACGGATAGCACAGCTTCTATGAATGCGGAATAGTCTGTACTTTTGATGAGGAACTGTAACTTGTCAAGCTTCTCATCAACTCTGGCAGCACCGGAAGATCACAGCTGTGCAAGTAACTAATCACTTCAGCTCCGGAAGATTTACCTCCCTTCATGACCAGGCCATTTTTTTGTGATACGGTATAGCGTTATTTTAAAATGACAATTGCGCGATCGTGTGGCGCTGTACCCAGAAAAAATAAAGCCTTTTTCCCCCCACAAATAGAGCTTTCTTTTGGTGGTATTTGATCACCTCTGCGGTTTTTATTTTTTTGCGCTATAAAAACGATGCAATCTGCCTCTCTTGTGAACGATCGGCATGTCCCGGAGGACATCTGATCTGGTGGACCCGCTGATTGGCTCCAGCGGGAGCCGGTGGCATGCCGCAAACCCGGAAGAGGCGATCACATACATGATTTTGCCTGTAGAAACCGCCGCCCCGCAGTACATATACGTGGGGCAGTCGCCAACCAGTTAAAGACAATCTAAAAACAACCCTGCCGTCATAAATGCAGCTGTGTGATTTCACTGTGGAACAGACAGCGTTGTCCCCCTACTTCCTACCTAGGGAACTTGAAAATCAACAGATCTACTGCATGGCTCAGAACCTCCACTGATCAGTTCTATTCTCACTGGGCTCAATTCACAAGCTGTTTGCTTGTTTTCATAAAATATGGCTCTCTCTTTTTTTCTGGTTTCTTAGTGCTGCAGACTTCCTCTATCAGATACTTCCTCAGGTGGCGGCTGGACAGGCTTCCTGGTGGTGACAACGGTGGACTATGGCTGCTCCCTATCAGTGAGCCATGTGACAGGAGACCTAGCATTGTCATCTCAAAACAGACTGTGCCTATTAAGGCACGTGACAGGATGAAAAACACAAGTCAAAACATATATCGCCAGCACACCACTGATGTTCAAAACATCAAAGAACTTATTAACTGCTTGCCGCCTGCCCACAATAGACTCGCTGCGGGCGAGTGGCACAGGCAGGCTGGACAACATACTGGTTTGGTTGATGGCTTGCTTCCAGGTTTGGGGTGCGCATGCACACGCCCCCTGCTGTGATTGGGCACAGCCCAAGTTTTGGCAGCTGATTTCAGCCAATGATTTTGGCTGAAGTCAGCAAATCTGCTGTGGCCAAATCACACAGAGTCCTGTGTTTGCTGTTCACAGTCCTGTGTTTTTGTAATCAGGCGGTTTCTTCTTCATGCAAAGCAGGGAAAGTAAAAGCAGCACATTACACATTGTTAACCCCTTGAGTTCCCATAGATGTTAACCCCTTGCCAGCCAGTGTCATCACTGTATTAGTGTCACTAGCAATCCTCCCAGATAGTGTCCGTTAGGGCCAGACTGCCCACCACCTTATCACAGTCACTAATCACCGCCAATACAATATAGAGTCTATAGCTGTAAAAAATTCCAACACACACCCCAAGACACGTAGCAGAATACTTTTTGGCCAAGATTTATAAAGAAATTTGTTTTTGTTAAATATGATTTATAACAGAAAGTAGAAAACACTTTTTTTTTTGATTTTGAGTCTTTGTTTATATCGCAAAAATAAAAAAAACCTCAGGGGTGATCAAATACCAAAGGAAAGCGCTTTATGTGTCAAAAAAAAAAAAAAGCAGGATAAAATGTCATTTGCGTACACCAGCCTTTTTCAACCAGGGTGCCTTGGCAAGATCTCTAAAAATGTATCAAATTGTATACAAGCCGGCAGATGGATAAAGCCTGCCTTTTAGTTAAACAAAGCAACGGGTTTTCATTATGCACCATTAAGGCCCCTTTCACACGGGCGGACCGTATGTCAGTTTTTCACCCATCCGTTTTCGTATGAAAACCAGACATACATGTATCTCTATGGGATAGCGGATGAAACATCCGCTGACACCCGATCTCACCCGTGTCCGCTATGCTCCGTTTTTCAGGATGGAAAAATTTATATTTTTCTATCCGTCTGCGGAGCGGATTGGATGAACACGGACAGACGGTCCGTGTTCATCTGATTCCCCATAGGGGAGAGCGGAGATCTGACAGGGCGGTCCCTGCACAGTGTGCGGGGACCACCCAGTCCTCCGCCGGCTCAGCGGGGATCAACGGAGCGATCCCCGCTGAGCAAGCGGAGGTTCACGGGGCGGATCATGACTGATCTGTCCCGTGTGAAAGGGGCCTAGGACTTTCTAAACACTGACAACCTAACAACCATTGACTTCATCAGTTAATAAGGAGAATGTCTGTTGCCTCCACAGCATCATTGTTTGACCTTCCTGTGCCTCTCTGCCTCAGCACTGGGGTCACATTAGCTGAACTGATGGAGATAAATTGAGGGAGAAGAGAAGCACTGGAATAATAGTCAGTACCAGTGTGCAAAAGTGCATTTGCTTTGGAAGAATAAATCACCTCTAATGTTGGGTGTCCTACGTGTGGATGTTGCTACATTCTGTAAAGCCATTTGAATTTTTTTTTTTACGTTTTAGAATGGATAGATTGTCGATCATTTTAAAGGGTGCCTCAAATGAAAAAAAGTGAGAAACACTGGTGTACATGTGTGTTGCAGTAGTTAAAGTAGCACAGTGCTGAATAGCATAAAAAAGCCCTGGTCATGAAGGGGGTAAAGTAAAACCTTCTGGAGCTCAAGTGGTTAAAGGGATTACATCACTGCAGTATATTGTGAAGTTTCTGCATCACACAGGAGCAGCCCTTCATCAGACAAGGACAGTGAGTTGTCATCTCATAACAGGAAGTCCCCATCCGTGAAGCATGCGATAGGATGACAACGCAGGAGCACCTCTACCATAGGAGACAGAAACAGAATGTAATTTCATAACAGGAAGTGCCAGAACAAGAAACTTCCTGGCAGGATCAGGTATTATTATGATGAAAAAAAAAAAAGACGATTGAACGCCGCTTTTGAGAATAGATCTCAATCATCATGCAGTGTGTGTGTAGAAAAAAAATTACACTGCAACAAAGTAGTGAGAGTACAGCTTGTATAACAGTGTAAATTTGCTGTCCCCTCAAAATAACTCAACACACAGCCATTAATGTCTAAACCGCTGGCAACAAAAGAGTACACCCCTACGTGAAAATGTCCAAATTGGGCCCAATTAGCCATTTTCCCTCCCAAGTGTCAGGTCTCAGGTGTGAATGGGGAGCTAGTGTGTTAAATTTGGTGTTATCGCTCTCGCTCTCATACTGGTCACTGGAAGTTCAACATGGCACCTCATGGAAAAGAACTCTGAGGATCTGAAAAAAAGAATTGTTGCTCTACATAAAGATGGCCTAGGCTATAAGACGATTGCAAAGACCCTGAAACTGAGCTGCAGCACGGTGGCCAAGACCATACAGCGGTTCACAGGACAGGTTCCACTCAGAACAGGCCTCGCCATGGTCAGAAGAAGTTGAGAGCACGTGCTCAGCGTCATATCCAGAGGTTGTCTTTGAGAAATAGATGTATGAGTGCTGCCAGCATTGCTGCAGAGGTTGAAGGGGTGCGGGGTCAGCCTGTCAGTGCTCAGACCATACGCCGCACACTGCATCAAATTGGTCTGCATGGCTGTCGTCCCAGAAGGAAGCCTCTTCGAAAGATGATGCACAAGAGTTTGCAAACAGTTTGCTGAAGAAAAGCAGACTAAGGACATGGACTACTGGAACCATGTCCTGTGATCTGATGAGACCAAGATAAACCTATTTGGTTCAGATGGTGTCAAGCGTGTGTGGCGGCAACCAGATGAGGAGTACAAAGACAAGTGTGTCTTGCCTACAGTCAAGCATGGTGGTGGGAGTGTCATAGTCTGGGGTTGCATGAGTGCTGCCGGCACTGGGGAGCTACAGTTCATTGAGGGAACCATGAGTGCCAACATGTACTGTGACATACTGAAGCAGAGCATGATCCCCCTTCTTCGGAGACTGGGCCGCAGGGCAGTATTCCAACATAACGACCCCAAACACACCTCCAAGATGACCACTGCCTTGCTAAAGAAGCTGATGGACTGGCCAAGCATGTCTCCAGACCTAAACCCTATTGACCATCTGTGGGACATCCTCAAAACGGAAGGTGGAGCGCAAGGTCTCTAACATCCACCAGCTCTGTGATGTCATCATGGAGGAGTGGAAGAGGACTCCAGTGGCAACCTGTGAAGCTCTGGTGATCTGCATACCCAAGAGGGTTAGGGCAGTGCTGGAAAATAATGGTGACCACACAAAATATTGACACTTTGGGCCCAATTTGGACATTTTCACTTAGGTGTGTACTCACTTTTGTTGCCAGCGGTTTAGACAGTAATGGCTGTGTGTGGAGTTATTTTGAGGGAATAGCAAATTTACACTGTTTGGCCCCTTTCACACGGACGGTCCGTTCAGGTCCACCTGTCAGTTTTTTAGGCGGACCTGCACGGACGCTCCATGTAGCCCTATGGAGCCACGGATGTCAGCGGTGACATGTCCGCTGACATCCGCTCCGCCAAAGTGTGACGGAGGAAAACCCTATATTTTTCCTTCCGTCGGCGGAGCGGATCGGATGACAACGGACTTTACAGTCCGTCATCATCCGATCCTCCATAGGGGAGAGCGGCGCTCTGACAGGGCGGTCCCTGCACAGTGTGCGGGGACCGCCCAGTCATCCGCCGGCTCAGCGGGGATCAACGGAGCGATCCCCTCTGAGCAAGTGGAGCTTCAAGGGGCGGATCTTCACAGATCCGTCCCGTGTGAAAGAGCCCTTATACAAGCTGTACACTCTCTACTTTACATTGTAGCAACGTGTCATTTCTTCAGTGTTATCACATGAAAAGATAGAATAAAATATTTACAATAATGTGAGGGGTGTACTCACTTTTGTGAGATTGTGTGTGTAACCATCATGCAGGATCTGTATCCCCCCAATGTAAATGAGTCCCTCCTAATCAGTAAGACGTCACACCGGTAATGACGGTTATTGTTGTGATGTGACTGATACCGGCCTCATGACGTATCTCCATCTTATCCCTAATAAGAGATGTATGGAGGAGCCCATAGACGAGCCGTGGGGCGGGTGTGATGAATAATACAAGGCTCGTCATACAGTGCTGATCACAGCAGGCTCAGGATGGGTGACCGCCAGTAACCTTGGCTAGTTTCCCTGGTGACGGGTTCTGAAATATGGGAGAGAAGACATAACTCACCCGAAGGACGGGCCGGTTGCCCCGGTGTTGATGGATGCTGCACACAGAGAGGACACACGTAGAAGATGCTCGCCGCAGCCGGTGTCACCGCCGTGAACACGCACAGCAAGCCAATGACGCCGCCAACACAACGCCAGCAGCCAATCAGCGGCCTGCGATGCAGAGGTGTTCCACTACCCCTTTCGCTTTACACCGAGCCCCGCCCTCCACATCCTTCCTCCCAGTGTCATTGAGTGCGATGAGAGGGCGGCACGGATTGGCTGCAGAAAGTGGCGCGTTGGTGGGGGCTGGAGTGTGATGTCACGGTGGGCGGAGATGAGGTTATTAGAGGTTAGAGCTGAGGAGGAATGTTGGAGCGAAGCATGGAGCCACATGTGTAATAATAGAGAGCTAGCGGTCAGTATGCTAAGAGCGGGAGACGGTCCCTTAGCAGTCACCATGGGGATGGAAGCGACCGTTTCTCAGAGCCGGGCGCACGTGTAGCCAAACAATAGTAACTATAGAGCTGATGGGTAATACAAATAAAGACAATGAGGGCAGAAATGTGGATGAGAGAGCTCCTCATATTTCATACACAGGTCATGTCACTGCCCTGGTCTATAGGCGTACATTACTGTACATGGCTGGGGGAGGGATACTTCACATTAGTGGGCTCAATGACCCTGTGATCACAGAGGGCCCAGACACAGCCAAGGGCCCAGACACGGCCTAGGGCCACACAGCCGAGTGCCTAGACACAGCCAAGGGCCCAGACACGGCCTAGGGCCACACAGCCAAGGGCCCAGACACGGCCTAGGGCCACACGGCTGAGGGCCCAGACACAGCCGGGGGCCCAGACACAGCCGAGGGCTCAGACACAGCCAAGGGCCTAGACACAGCCGGGGGCCCAGACACAGCCGGGGGCCCAGACACAGCCGGGGGCCCAGACACAGCCGAGGGCTCAGACACAGCCGAGGGCCCAGCCACAGCCGGGGGCTCAGACACAGCCGGGGGCTCAGACACAGCCGAGGGCCCAGACACAGCTGAGGGCCCAGACACAGCTGAGGCTGCGGGCTGCATTGGTAGGCTATTCCAACATGGTGTCATTGCAAGACAAAGCAAAATACCTTGTCTCATACATGGCAGAATCACATCAATGCATTGCAGAATATGGAAGGCCGTCCTTGTTTTCCGCACTGTACGACGCATTGCACTGCCTGACTCTACACAATGACCAATACAACCTAAAGCAGAACTTTACCCATAACATGATAAAATAATCTTTAGCAAGGAACATACATTCCACATTATTAATTATGCTACTAAAATGAGTGTGTGCTGTAAATTGCCTCCAGCATTGCTCCTGATCCTTCTTGCCTGAGGCTGTCATTGCGCTGAAGCCCAGAGCCTCTGAACAGCAGTAAATCATAAAGTGGAACTAAACCCATCAATTTAATGGTTTAAAAAAACTGTTACATTGCTGGAATGCCAGGATTGCCAACTGTCACATTCACTTGTGTCCTCAACCAAATTGACAAACCATCAAAGGGCTGGTGTCCTACCTGATCACATATGCAGCACCATGGGAGTTGCAGATCAAACAGAAGCAGCTTCCTTGGCTGTGAGGCCGGGTTCACACCTATGCGAATTGAATGCAGGTTTCTCCGCATTCAATTCGCATAGCAGGAGAATGTGACTGTCTCTCTACGGAGCCGGTTCACATATCTCCGCAGCGGGTCCGGTGCCGAAAAACCACGTACCTTTTTTGGTGCGTTTTAGGTTCGATTTCAGCCCAGAATTCGGGCTGAAATCGGACGTGAACCAGCACGCACCGGACCCCTACTGGGAGCCACATGCGGCAGTGGTGTGAACCCGGCCTAAAGGATACGATGTTTAATTCCACTTTAAGAGCCTTTTCACACTGGAGCGCCCATAGCGTCAGCGGTAAAACGCCGCTATTTTTACCGCCGACGCTATGGGCGGATTTGCGGTGCATTTCTACTGCTAGCAGGGGGGGGGGTTTACCCCCCCCCCCGCTAGCGGCCAAGAAAGGGTTAAAACTGCCCGCAATGCGCTGCTGAAGCAGCGTATTGCGGGCGGTATAGCCGCGCTGTCCCATTAATTTCAATGGGCAGTAGCGGTGGAGGTGCGGTAAACACACCGCTCCTTCACCGCTGCAAAGATGCGGCTAGCAGGACTTTTTCTAACGTCCTGCTAGCTCTGGCTTTCACACTAGAATGAATGGGGCAGCGTTTTGCAGGCGCTATTTTTAACGCTATAGCGCCTGCAAAACGCTCCAGTGTGAAAGGGATCTTAGGTTGTCAGTAGATCGGCCTCTACAAATTCAGAAGTGCCTAAAATGGAAAGCAACTAAGCATGTGCAGAGCAAGGTGAGACAGTGTATTACCTAATTTTAAACAGTATAGACACGTATTTTTAATGTTTTACATAGCTATACATGCAAAAGGGGCCAGCCTGAAGTGATCTAACAGGACTTCATTTTCTGACTAAAGTTCCACTTTAATGAAATGTCTGTGTGACAGCTGGTTTAAAAAATAAAAAAGAAGAGCATAGAGTGTGATCCCACTGCACTGCATTGTAATGCTGCAACTTGTGCAAATTAGCCCTATGCCCTAATGTCAGGTGGGGGAATAAAAGCCCCAGTGTCAATACGAATAAATAATAAAAATTCCCTGGTATCAGTGGAGGTAATAAAGGTCCAGTGTCAGTGAAAGTAATAAATGCCCAGTGTCGGTGGGGGTATTAAATGCCCAGCGTCAGTGTGATTAATAAATTCCCAGCGTCAGTGGGAGCAATAAATGCCCAGCGTCAGTGGGAGTAATAAATGCCCAGTGTCAGTAAGAGTAATAAATGCCCAGCGTCAGTGGGAGTAATAAATGCCCAGCGTCAGTGGGAGTAATAAATGCCCAGCGTCAGTGGGAGTAATAAATGCCCAGCGTCAGTGGGAGTAATAAATGCCCAGCGTCAGTGGGAGCAATAAATGCCCAGCGTCAGTGGGAGCAATAAATGCCCAGCGTCAGTGGGAGCAATACAGGTCCTTCTCAAAAAATTTGCATATTGTGATAAAGTTCATTATTTTCTGTAATGTACTGATAAACATTAGACTTTCATATATTTTAGATTCATTACACACAACTGAAGTAGTTCAAGGCTTTTCTTGTTTTAATATTGATGATTTTGGCATACAGCTCATGAAAACCCCAAATTCCTATCTCAAAAAATTAGCATATCATGAAAAGGTTCTCTAAACAAGCTATTAACCTAATCATCTGAATCAACTAATTAACTCTAAACACCTGCAAAAGATTCCTGAGGCTTTTAAAAACTCCCAGCCTGGTTCATTACTCAAAACCGCAATCATGGGTAAGACTGCCGACCTGACTGCTGTCCAGAAGGCCATCATTGACACCCTCAAGCAAGAGGGTAAGACACAGAAAGAAATTTCTGAACGAATAGGCTGTTCCCAGAGTGCTGTATCAAGTCACCTCAGTGGGAAGTCTGTGGGAAGGAAAAAGTGTGGCAGAAAACGCTGCACAACGAGAAGAGGTGACCGGACCCTGAAGAAGATTGTGGAGAAGGACCGATTCCAGACCTTGGAGGACCTGCGGAAGCAGTGGACTGAGTCTGGAGTAGAAACATCCAGAGCCACCGTGAACAGGCGTGTGCAGGAAATGGGCTACAGGTGCCGCATTCCCCAGGTCAAGCCACTTTTGAACCAGAAACAGCGGCAGAAGCGCCTGACCTGGGCTACAGAGAAGCAGCACTGGACTGTTGCTCAGTGGTCCAAAGTACTTTTTTCGGATGAAAGCAAATTTTGCATGTCATTCGGAAATCAAGGTGCCAGAGTCTGGAGGAAGACTGGGGAGAGGGAAATGCCAAAACGCCTGAAGTCCAGTGTCAAGTACCCACAGTCAGTGATGGTCTGGGGTGCCATGTCAGCTGCTGGTGTTGGTCCACTGTGTTTTATCAAGGGCAGGGTCAATGCAGCTAGCTATCAGGAGATTTTGGAGCACTTCATGCTTCCATCTGCTGAAAAGCTTTATGGAGATGAAGATTTCATTTTTCAGCACGACCTGGCACCTGCTCACAGTGCCAAAACCACTGGTAAATGGTTTACTGACCATGGTATTACTGTGCTCAATTGGCCTGCCAACTCTCCTGACCTGAACCCCATAGAGAATCTGTGGGATATTGGGAAGAGGAAGTTGAGAGACGCAAGACCCAACACTCTGGATGAGCTTAAGGCCGCTATCGAAGCATCCTGGGCCTCCATAACACCTCAGCAGTGCCACAGGCTGGTTGCCTCCATGCCACGCCGCATTGAAGCAGTCATTTCTGCAAAAGGATTCCCGACCAAGTATTGAGTGCATAACTGAACATAATTATTTGAAGGTTGACTTTTTTTGTATTAAAAACACTTTTCTTTTATTGGTCGGATGAAATATGCTAATTTTTTGAGATAGGATTTTTGGGTTTTCATGAGCTGTATGCCAAAATCATCAATATTAAAACAAGAAAAGGCTTGAACTACTTCAGTTGTGTGTAATGAATCTAAAATATATGAAAGTCTAATGTTTATCAGTACATTACAGAAAATAATGAACTTTATCACAATATGCTAATTTTTTGAGAAGGACCTGTAAATGCCCAGCGTCAGTGGGAGTAATAAATGCCCAGCGTCAGTGGGAGTAATAAATGCCCAGCGTCAGTGGGAGTAATAAATGCCCAGCGTCAGTGGGAGCAATAAATGCCCAGCGTCAGTGGGAGTAATAAATGCCCAGCGTCAGTGGGAGTAATAAATGCCCAGCGTCAGTGGGAGTAATAAATGCCCAGCGTCAGTGGGAGTAATAAATGCCCAGCGTCAGTGGGAGTAATAAATGCCCAGCGTCAGTGTGATTAATAAATTCCCAGCGTCAGTGGGAGCAATAAATGCCCAGCGTCAGTGGGAGTAATAAATGCCCAGCGTCAGTGGGAGTAATAAATGTCCAGTGTCAGTAAGAGCAATAAATGCCCAGAGTCAGTGGGAGTAATAAATGCCCAGCGTCAGTGGGAGTAATAAATGCCCAGTGTCAGTGGGAGTAATAAATGCCCAGCGTCAGTGGGAGTAATAAATGCCCAGCGTCAGTGGGAGTAATAAATGCCCAGCGTCAGTGGGAGTAATAAATGCCCAGCGTCAGTGGGAGTAATAAATGCCCAGCATCAGTGGGAGTAATAAATGCCCAGCGTCAGTGGGAGTAATAAATGCCCAGCGTCAGTGGGAGTAATAAATGCCCAGCATCAGTGGGAGTAATAAATGCCCAGTGTCAGTGGGAGTAATAAATTCCCAGTGATAGTGGGAGTAATACATGCCCAGTGTCAGTGGGGGTAAGGCCTCATGCATACTGGGCATCAAAAACGCCACTTTTAGGCCACTTTCGCACTGAGGCGTTTTTCAGGCGCTTTTGGGTTAAAAACAGCGCCTGAAAAACGCCTCCCCTACAGCCCCAGTGTGAGAGTCTGAGTGCTTTCACACTGAGGTCTTAAGGCTGATTGTTTATTTTTCTGCCTCTAAACACCCCTCCATGTTAGCCTATGTGTCCATGCACACATAGGCTTTTATAAGTGCTCAAACCCCAGAGCTAGTGGATTCAGGAGAGAAGCGTTTTGTTGCTAAAATACACCTGACACTCCTAAACATTTGTAAAGTGTCTAAACACATGTTAATGCTGGGTGCATCAAGCATTTATTTCAATGGGCATTATAAATTATTCAAAATTGCTGCATTTGTAAATTTCTATTTTGTTTATGTAGCGGGTATGTACTTTCCCGGGTGTAAATTTGAACTTGACAGAGACATTGGTGATGTGTAATTCCCTGCAGCCCAGCGGGTGGCACTGTCGCCCTTGGCTGGGGTTGAATCATTGCTGTGTGTTGTGCCTCCTTTTTGTCCTCCCTCGGCAGTGGTATGGTGGGGCGGGGAACCCGCCGTGCTTGCTGGGAGAGGGTATAAAGGGGCCGGCCGTCTTTTGTCACGGGGTCGGAGTCCAGGGCACCTTCAGCCTGTGGATGGTGGTTCGTGTTGGTTCTCTAGGCGGGCCTAGGCCTAGAGGACAGTCGGAGCTCGTGTTCCATCCCAGGCACCTTTGGCCTGGGGTGAGGTACTCAGATGGAGGTACGGAGCTCAGTGCCCAACACTGAGTTCCGCGAGGGAAGGAGATCCTAGGGAACCCCGGGAGTGGGTACCCGAATCCGGGAAGCGTAATGGACCGGGGGGGAGCTCCTCATTCGAAGACCTGGTGCAGCAGATTGCCAGTGACGGGTGAGTCTCTCACCGGAGACCGCTTGGAAGGAAATTCCCCCTCGTTCGGAGACCGCAATCCACTTTCAGGAAGGAAAGTGGAGAACACATTGTGTCTGGGCCTATTCGCATCCACACCTCCTTTTCTGTTCTGTTTCTACTAAGGGAGTTCAACTGATTGTGTTCATTCGAGAAGAATAAAGGAGTGTTGAACTTTAATGGTGTGGGGCTCATTTCCTGACAGACATTGTTCAAGGTAACTGTCAGGGAAATTCCCCGTCTGTTGTCACCAATCTGCGCTCAGTACGCATGCGCGGCGAAACGGCGCATGCGCGTACGCGGCGGGACGGCGCTTCGACGTTTTCGGGTGCGCGCAACGGCGAATGCGCGCAATAGCGCGCCAATGGGACTACAGGCGGGCCTATTTAAACAGATGCAGTGACACTATCTGGTTGCTGGTTTGTCAGCGTTGCTGTGTTTCCTAGTGCCTGAAATAAGTTAAGATCTCCTGTTGTGACCCAGACCGGATTTGACTACGCTTCTGCTTCTCCTGAACCTGACCCCTTGGCTTGCTTAACGGACTTCTGCCTCTCTCCTTGTGCTTGACCCTCGGCCTGTGACCCGGATCTGCTGCCTGTCTCCAGCCCTCTACCTTCTGCCTGTACCCTGGACTTCTTGCTTAACCTGACTAGTCTGGTGCCTCCTGCTAAACTCCTAATCGGACTTGTGCTCTTGCTACTGTTTGCTGATTGAACCTGTCTACCCTTGGTGTTCGACTCCCAGCCTGTTCTTCGGTCTACTCATGCCTGCCAGATTCTTCAGCAAGACACCTCTACCTGCTGGTGGCCAGTGCTCCCTCGTGCTGTCCTCTCCCTGTCTCACCTCCAGGGGGCGGAGTGCGCTTGGGTGCAAGGGTGAACCACTCTCGGCATCTCGGGCCTCGGTAAGTACTCAGCCTGACAGTACAAACCAGCCAGATGTCTGAGGCCGACAGAGTGCGTTCCCCATTTGACACCCTCTGCCAGCAGGTCTCCACCTTAACGGACACCGTCCAAAGACTCCAAGAGGGGTACACTCAGATTGATGTCCGTCTTCAACAGCTCACCGGTCTCCTAGGACCAGCCCCCTCAGCTGCCACCTCTGCCAACACTGCCACCAACTCCCAAGTACCTACGAGTTCTACAGTAGTGATGGCCACTCCTGAACCCAGGGTCCCTATTCCGGAACGTTTTTCGGGTGTCCGCAAAAAGTACCGGGCCTTTAAAAACGCCTGCTCCCTCTACCTTGCCCTCCAATCAAGGACCTTCTCTTCGGAAGCAGTAAAAGTGGGGTTCATCATCTCCCTCTTAACGGATGACCCTCAAGCCTGGGCCCATGGCCTGATGGAGCAACAGAGCCCCATATTGGACTCAGTAGAGGCATTTTTTGAGAATATGGCTCAACTATGCGATGATCCCCAGCGATCAGCCACGGCTGAGTCCGTCCTCCATAGCCTAACTCAGGGGAGAAGACCGGTGGAAGACTACACGTCGGAATTTAGGAAATGGTCCGCCGACACCAAATGGAATGAGGCGGCCCTCAGATACCAATACCACCAGGGACTATCTGAGACTCTCAAGGACGAGCTGGCCAGGATCGAAACCCCCACTACCTTGGAGAACTTGATCCAATCCGCCATACAACTCGATAGGCGTCTGCGTGAACGACGGGCGGAGCGATTTCAATCTCCTCGTCCCAGCTGGCCTCCATCCAGGACTGTATCTCACTACCCACCAACCTCTGCGCAGTCACACCTCTTCCTGAACCAGAACCCATGCAGCTCGGGTTGGTTCGGTCTCCCCTGACTCCTGAGGAAAAACGGCGTAGGCGCCAGGCCAACCTGTGCCTCTACTGCGGGGGTGCCGGCCACTTCCTTCTCAACTGCCCAGTAAGACCTAGTAAGTCTATTTCTAAAGACACTTTGAACTATCAAATCTCTGACAACCCTCAGTCTTATGTCATTCTCTTTATGTCTCTACAGCTGCCGGAAGGGGCAATCCGCCTCCCAGCAATTATTGATTCTGGAGCCTGCAGCTGCTTCCTGGACTCTGCCTTGGCCTCAAGACTCCATGTCCCCACTCAACCTAAGGACCACTGCCTTCAGATCCACCTGGCGGATGGGTCCCTGCCCCATTCGGGGCTGATCACGCAGGAAACCAAACCCATCCTTGCCATCTCTGACTCAGGTCACCAAGAACTTCTCCGGTTAGACCTCATACCTTCCCCGATGTTCCCCATCATCCTGGGCCTTCCCTGGCTACAGGCACACGAGCCCCTCATAAATTGGGCAAAGAAAGAGGTTAGCTTCACCTCCTCCTATTGTTCCCAGCACTGTCTTGCCTCAGCCTCTACGGTCTGCGCTTCCATGATTGCCAAGCCGGACAACCTACAGCATGTTCCCTCAGTCTATCTGGAATTCCGGGATGTATTTGATAAGCAGCAAGCCGACCATCTACCACCTCATCGGCCCTATGATTGCCCTATCGACCTCTTGCCGGGCTCTAAAATTCC
Organism: Rana muscosa; assembly: GCA_029206835.1. Taxonomy (NCBI): domain Eukaryota; kingdom Metazoa; phylum Chordata; class Amphibia; order Anura; family Ranidae; genus Rana; species Rana muscosa. The sequence goes on along the minus strand of CM055122.1, from coordinate 796,269,001 downwards.
GTTCGGACGTATCTTCCCGCTGTCCGAAACCGAGTTGAAAGCCCTCAAGGCTTATATTGATGAAAACCTCCAGAAAAGATTCATTCGCCCTTCTTCCTCTCCAGCCGGTGCAGGGATCTTCTTTGTGGAAAAGAAAGACGGATCCTTAAGACCCTGTATCGATTACCGGGACCTAAACAAAATTACCATTAAGAACAGGTACCCACTACCCCTTATCCCGGAGCTATTTCAGCGCTTCCGATCTGCTCGGGTCTTTTCCAAACTGGATCTACGGGGGGCCTATAATCTTATCAGGATCAGGGCTGGAGACGAGTGGAAAACCGCCTTTAGATCTCGTTTCGGACACTTCGAGTATTCGGTCATGCCGTTCGGACTTTGTAATGCTCCAGCCACTTTCCAACACCTAGTCAACGATATTTTCAGACAGCACCTTGACGACTTCTTAGCAGTGTACCTGGACGATATCCTCATCTTTTCCACTTCCATCGAACTCCACCGGACTCATGTCATGAAGGTTCTCACCATCCTTCGGAAGCACAAACTCTACCTCAAAGCCGAGAAATGTGAGTTCGAAAAAACCACCGTACAGTTCCTTGGCTTTATCATTTCCATCGATGGGGTCGCGATGGACCCGCAGAAGGTGAAGGCCATCCAGGACTGGCCAGCCCCAACCGACAAGAAGGGGGTACAGCAGTTTATAGGCTTCGCCAACTTCTATAGGAGATTCATCGTGGGCTTTACCTCCATTGTGGCCCCAATAACCCAACTTACCCGGCAAAATAACCGTTTTCACTGGTCTCCAGAAGCTCAAGAGGCCTTCTCCCGCCTCAAGGACGTCTTCACTTCAGCACCAGTACTTCAGCATCCGGATCCTCTACTGCCGTTCACCCTGGAAGTGGACGCCTCTGAGACAGCCATCGGAGCCATCCTCTCGAGACGAGGCCCTAAGGCTCTCCTGTATCCAGTAGCCTTTGCCTCTAAAAAATTGACTCCCCCGGAGCGAAACTATGATGTAGGGGACCGGGAATTACTGCCCATAAAATTTGCACTGGAGGAATGGCGATACCTTCTGGAGGGGGGCAGTACACCCCATCATGATCTTCACGGATCATAAAAATCTAGAGTACCTAAGAACAGCTCAACGTCTATGCCCCAGGCAGGCCCGTTGGGCCCTTTTCTTCACCCGGTTCAACTTTCACATTTCCTATAGACCCGGCTCCAAAAATGGGAAGGCGGATGCGCTATCCAGGATGTTTCCGGAAACCCCTCAGTCGGCGCAACCGGGCACCATTCTGTCAGCTCAGAACTTTCTGTTGATTCCCCGGGCCGATCTGCTCACCTCTATTAAAACCGCTTCCGGGCTCTGCTCTGATCCGGTCACTACCTCCCTGGAAAAGCGGGACAACCTATTCTGGTCCCAGGACAAGATTTTTGTCCCTTTGGAAACAAGACCGCTGGTCTTGAGGACCTTCCACGATCTCAAACTGGCCGGTCACTTCGGAGCACGTAAATCGTCGGAACTTGTCTCCCGCTCCTTCTGGTGGCCAGGCTGGAGGCAAGATTGTAAATCTTATGTCGCTTCCTGCACTCAGTGTCAGCGTAACAAGGGGTCGAACACCAAGAGTTGGGGCCTGCTCAAGCCTTTACCCATTCCTGAGCGCCCTTGGGCGGACAAGTCCATGGACTTTATCGTGGACTTGCCTTCCTCCGGAGGGTTTACCACGATTCTGGTCGTTGTTGACCGCCTCTCAAAAATGGCTCACTTCTTACCGATGATTGGGACACCCTCAGCCATGGATACTGCTCAAATCTTTTTTAAGGAGATAACCAGGCTTCACGGAATACCAAAGAGTATCACCTCCGACAGAGGTGTCCAGTTCACTTAGAAATTCTGGAAGGAACTCTGCAAGTCACTAGAAGTCAAAACCTGCCTCTCGTCAGCGTATCACCCCCAAAGCAACGGCCAGACAGAAAGAACCAATCAGACCCTGGAGCAATACCTCCGTTGTTTCTGCTCTGCTTCCCAGGATGACTGGGCATCCCTACTTCCTTACGCAGAGTTTGCCTATAACAATTCAATACATTCCGCTACCAATCAAACCCCCTTTTGGGCCAATCTCGGTTTTCATCCCTCCTTCCTCCCTGAAAACATCCCCGAGAGCCCTGTTCCCGCAGTCCAGGACCGAGTGGCCTCTGTCCAGGCGAATTTCCAAAGACTCCAGGAGATGATGCGGAATGCCCAAGAATCTTACAGGAATTTTATGACCGGGGGAGGAAGGAAAACCCGGCGTTCAGAGTCGGGGAAAAAGTTTGGCTTTCCGCCGCCAACCTCAGATTGCCTATTCCCTCTCGGAAGCTCGGCCCTAGATTCATCGGGCCCTTCAGGATCAAACGAGCTATTAATCCTGTGGCTTTTGAACTGGCATTACCTGATTCCTATAGGATTCACCCAGTGTTCCACTCATCTTTATTAAAACCTGTCATTCCCAACGCCTTTCCTGGAAGAGATGAACCTCCACCAGTTGAAGTAGATGGGGAAAAAGAATTTGAGATGGAATCTATCCTGGGCTGTAAGAAAAAAGGCAGACAGTTACAATACTTAATTAAATGGAAAGGGTACCCCCCGGAAGACAACTCCTGGGAGCCATCCAGGAACTTGCATGCTCCTCGCTTAATACGAGCCTTTCACCAAGAACATCCGGAACTAATGGCCAGTCTGGGCGTCCGGAGTCCGCCCCTCGGGGGGGGCACTGTCAGGGAAATTCCCCGTCTGTTGTCACCAATCTGCGCTCAGTACGCATGCGCGGCGAAACGGCGCATCGGCGCATGTGCGTACGCGGCGGGACGGCGCTTCGACGTTCTCGGGTGCGCGCACCGGCGCAACGGCGAATGCGCGTGCGCAATAGCGCGCCAATGGGACTACAGGCGGGCCTATTTAAACAGATGCAGTGACACTATCTGATTGCTGGTTTGTCAGCGTTGCTGTGTTTCCTAGTGCCTGAAATAAGTTAAGATCTCCTGTTGTGACCCGGACCGGATTTGACTACGCTTCTGCTTCTCCTGAACCTGACCCCTTGGCTTGCTTAACGGACTTCTGCCTCTCTCCTTGTGCTTGACCCTCGGCCTGTGACCCGGATCTGCTGCCTGTCTCCAGCCCTCTACCTTCTGCCTGTACCCTGGACTTCTTGCTTAACCTGACTAGTCTGGTGCCTCCTGCTAAACTCCTAATCGGACTTGTGCTCTTGCTACTGTTTGCTGATTGAACCTGTCTACCCTTGGTGTTTGACTCCCAGCCTGTTCTTCGGTCTACTCATCCCTGCCAAATTCTTCAGCAAGACACCTCTACCTGCTGGTGGCCAGTGCTCCCTCGTGCTGTCCTCTCCCTGTCTCACCTCCAGGGGGCGGAGTGCGCTTGGGTGCAAGGGTGAACCACTCTCGGCATCTCGGCCTCGGTAAGTACTCAGCCTGACAGTAACTCTCTGTGGAGGCTCCAGGTGCACAGCACTGACCCGAAGGTAAAAGAACTTTGCTTGTATCACACTGACACCCGTGATAAAGGCCTGGCGTAGTGTCCCCGCTCCCTTCACCTCTAAAAGATACCCCTAGACAAGAGACAGACGAGCTAAAGAAAGAGAGGGGAGTGAGGAGGCCGCTACATTTACAAAAGTTTTATTTGAAATTTCAAAAAATACAATCACAATAGGAGTCAATGGAAGTAATCGTCAACATAACACATTATTGTAAATGAATATTACTAGTACAGATATGGTATATTAATATCAAATAAATAAATACACCAGCTCTTGCTGTTCCTATCACGCTGCCTACTTATATTCTAGAGTGTGGATTTTTTGGATTTCTTTGTTATGCTTTGGAGTTTTGTTTTGGATGTTCATACTGTGTGAACTTTTTCTGGAAAAAAAAATTTCTAATAAATCTTTTTTGGATTTACACCATGTGGAGCAATTTTTTGTTTTCCATGGTTATGAATGGATAGGGTAGCTGCTACCCGCTTATCCGGATTTTTCCTGGTTGGATTGCCATTGATCCTGGGAGGAGGTGTCCTATAGATCCTCGTCGTCTCTACAAAGTCTGGCTGTCTGATCCGTCCACGAAGTGGACAAAGTCTTGAAGATCCACCGCCGTACGGTGTGTTGGATCCATCCCAGCTGGTAAGAGTACCTTATCTCTCCCCCATTGACACAAGGTGAAGGCACTCCCGGGTGTTACCACGTATATCCACATTGAACATCCATATCTACGTATTCTATAACAATCCCATATTGGACTTTGGTCTTTTTGGATGGTACTTTGTCTATTGTTAGACAACTACAGGGACATATACTCATCTTTGATGTCTGATAGAAATATAATTCCAATTTCACTGGTTTAGGATTATCACTCTATTGCTATTCATGTTTCACAACATAATATTTGCACTATAATTTTTGTTGTACATTAATATGTTGGTTAAATACTTGTAATCACAGAAGGATTACAGACACTTATTTATGCTATATATGTATTTCTATATTTTTCACTAATTTCGAAATATATACCAGCATGGGTTTTTGATTAAATTAGAATATTTTTCACACCCTACTATATTTAGGACTTTTATCCTAAATTCTCATTAGCGCCACACTTATTATATATTTATATTAATATCAGCATACAATATTCAGTCTTAAAAGATAATACAGTTAAAAGATGTACAACTAATAGCAAGGGTTGACATTGGGACCGGATTTAGCAGGTAGTGAACCATGATAAGCAACTTATTAGGTATCATTCCAGTAAGTCCATTTATTCTCATATATATGTTTGGAATCATGGAGGGTATGAAAAATCCACTCAGAAATCTTTATCATTTCCATTCTAGCCAGCACCTGTGACCAAGGTAGAGCACTAGATCTCCAATTAAAAGCTATCATTCATTGGACACAGCTGCATAAAGAGTGAAATAGTCTCATACAAGGTATGGGGATATTAGGAATGTTAGCATATAAAATACAGATTTGGGGGTTAAGGTTTATTTTCTGTTTGAATGAACTCTCAAATCTATCTACGACATTGCGCCAAATATTGTTTAAATGTTTAGCTCCAAAAAGGTGTGGAAGATGGTGCCCTGCTCATCACAGCCCCTAAAGCAATTTGGGGAGACTGAAGGATAGAACGTGTGTAGCTTGGCTGGTGTGAGGTACCATCTAGAGAAGATTTTTATAGGAGTGTCTCTAAATGAGATGGCTTTATTGCTCTTGCGCAGGTTGTCCATCATGGTACACCAGTCCTCTACTGAAAAGGAAATACCCAGATCAGTTTCCCAGTGGGTCATCTGTGCAGATCTATCTGGTATATTAAAGTTGTTGAGGTAGTTGTACAGACGTGAGATGAGGCCCTTGTCTCTAGATGAAGATGAGCATATCTGTTCAAAAATTGTACTGGGGGGGGCTGGTGGAGAGTGAAAAAAACTCTGCATAGAAGGTCTTAATCAAGTTATAGTGGTGAAACTCTGAAGCTGGTATACCATGTCTAGCTTGTAGTGTAGAGAAAGGGGAAAACTCCCATTTTGTTAGAAATTATTTTAATGTAGTTAATTTTTTTATCAATCCAGCAGGAGAGCGGGCGACTATCTTTATATGTTAAAGCAAATCTGGGGTCCCCAAGATATGAGGCTAGAGGGGGGGGTTTGAGAAGTCAGGATATATAGGTGACTAATTTTATGCCATAGTTATGTGTGCTACAATGGTGTTGCATTTGGAGAGTTTGTTGTATGAGGTAACATTGGTCCAAAGAAACCCTTGTAAATAGAGTGGTGAGATTGAACATGCTTCGAAGATTTTCCATGGGATATTTTGGGTGGGGGTGAACCATTGTGTCATATGTGTGAGTCTTGCCGCAAGGAAATATAACCAAAGGTTGGGAAGACCCATCCCCCCATTAGACTGTGGTCTGTGCATGTGTGCATAGCTACATCTAGGTTTTTTATCCGCCCAAATGAATTTATTAATTTCTCTCTGGAGGGAGGCTAATTTGGTCTTAGAAACATTTATAGGGAGGGTGTGAAAAAAATAAAGCAACTTAGGGAGGATTGTCATCTTTATAGCACAGATTCTCCCCAGAAATGAAATGTGATAAGTAGACCAAGTCTTGAGAAGGGCAGATATGTGTGTAAATAAAGGGATATAATTGTTTTTATATAACTGGCTGTGGGACGAGGAGATATTGACTCCAAGGTATTTAAATGTCTGGGGACACCACATAAATGGAAAGTTTTTTTTTAACAAAGATACAGTTTGTTCATTATAGTTAATAGGAAGAGCAGAATATTTATTTAAATTAATTTTTAGGCCTGAAATGTTGTGAAACATTTTCAATTCTCTGAGAAGGGAGGGTATAGAGGTGTGTGGTTCTGTAAGGTAAACTAGGGCGTCATCAGCATAGAGGCTAATTTTGAACATATTTTCTCCTTTGGTGTATCCCTTTATATCCGTGCAATTTCTAATTCTTTGGGCCAGGGGTTCAATGGCCAGCGCAAACAGTAGTGGGGACAGGGGACAACCTTGTCTCGTCCCCCTACTAAGAGGGAAGAACTCAGAATTGTGGCCCGGGATTCTAATACGGGTCTGGGGTGAGTGATAAAGTGCGTTGAAACCTTGGAGGAATTTATCTGAGATGCCAAATTTGGGTAATAGATGGTTTAGGTAGGACCAGTTGACGCTGTCAAATGCCTTATGAATATCCAGACTGAGGAGGCAGAGTTGGCGAGATTGTAGGTTGGCATCTTGTACTATATTAGTGACCAATCTTATATTGTCAGTTATTTGACGATTGGGAATAAATCCTGTCTGGTCTATATGAACCAGACTGGAAATGACCTCTGCCAACCTATCAGCCAGTAATCTACCAAAAATTTTTAGATCGTTGTTTAGAACTGAAATGGGGCGAAAGTTTTGTGGAAGGGAATGGTCTTTGTGTGGTTTGGGGATCAATGACAGATTGGCTAAGAGCATTTCATCAGGGAATTGACCACCCTCAAGCACGTAATTAAAGAGCTAGGTCAGATGGGGGACTAAGATGGGTGCATATTTCTTATAGTATGAGGCGGAAAAACCGTCTGGGCCTGGGGCAGTGGAAGTTTTAAGGGATTTAATGATTTTAATTATTTCAATGTTCGTACAGGGTGTATTTAGTGAATCTATTTGTTGGGCGTTGAGGGAAGGTAGCTGTATGTCGTCTAGCCAAATTCTTGATTCCTGATTGGCCTGGGTTTGGGGGCCTGAAAGAAGATCTTTATAGAATGAAGAGAAAATATTTAGAACCTCCTGTGGGTGGGTGACAGTGTTCCCTGCTTCATTCCCCAACTTATAGATATGGGTGGGTTGTGTTCTTGATTGAGTTTCCTAGCGAACATGGCAGATGGAGAGTTGCTATGAAGGAAGAATTTTGCCTTAGAAAATCTAAGGGACTTTTCTATGTTAGCTTATAAGATTTTATCTAATGCCTGGCGTTTACTTTGTATTTGTTTAGAAAGATCTTGTGAGGGGGATTGTTGTAAACGATTGTATAAAATCTCTAGATCTTTTGTGAGGGATCTAATCTCAGCCAGTCTTTCCTTGTTTTTCTTAGCTGCTAAGCTGATCAAGTGGCCACGTAAAACTGCTTTGTGAGCAGTCCAAAGAGTAGAGGGCGAGGTGTCTTCATTTACGTTATCGGCAAAATAGTTTTCTATCTGAGTGGAAACAGCTTGTTCTATACTGGAATCGGATAAAAGAGTATCATTAAGACGCCAGTTGTAGGGAGAAGGTGACATACCAATGTGTGATGTTTCGAAAGAGGTGATGTCATGATCTGACCAGGGGCAGGGATGTATAATTGCATTAGAAGAGTTTGCCAGTAATATGGGAGTGCAAAAAAAATATAATCTAATCTGGCGTAGACATCATGAGGATGCGAATAGTGTGTGAAACCTTTCACTCGGACATTATGTGCCTTTGGAGGAGGGAGCCACTTTACTCCTGTCTAGAGCTGGGTGTGATGCTAGATTAAAATCCCCACCTAATATAATGTGGGGTGAGTTAAATCTGTCCAGTGTCACAAAGAACTCTCCAAAAAAAGATGACTGAGATTCGTTAGGGGCATATACCGATGCTATGGTCAGAGCACGGTTATTAATGGTGACTTTGAGGATGATGAACCTACTTTCAGGGTCTTTATACACGTCTTGTATGTCAAATAGGATCGAATTAAGAATGAAGATTGCGACACCTCTGGTTTTATTTTGATATGTAGTATAGTAGAATTGATTATACGCCTTGTTAAAGTATTTAGGGTGGTTAGACGTTGAAAAGTGGGACTCTTGCATGAGTATGATGTCTGCTCCAATCCTTTTATAGTGTTGGAAAGCTTTCTTACGTTTGTGTGGGGTGTTACATCCTTGCACATTGTGCGAAATTATCTTAATACCCATAATATATGAATGAAAGATGGATCTTAGTGAGTAAGTGCAGGAAAGTAGGCCAGGTATGTAGAATGAAAGACATAAGAAGGGTTAGTAAGAGAACTATCATGGATTTAATTGCTAATACTAGTTGTGTTATCTGAAGGATCTTGTAGTAGGAAGATTGTGACCGAACATTGAGTTGGAATCTATACCATGTGTAGATAATATGGACATTTTGGAGTAGAATGCCATTTCGACATGTTATGTTTAGTGTGTAGATGCAATGACTTCCATTACTAAATGTAATATCAAAGTTTGCTAAATATGCAATGAAAAACATATAGATTGACACAAAAAAGAGTGTCAAAGGGACAAGGTATAACTTGTCACTATTAACCAATAAACTGTCAACAGGACATTTCCATCCTGATCCTGCAGCCCAGGCCCAAAACCACCTCCTAAAAGATAGGAGCTGTGGTACGAGCTCTGATCGCAGGATGGGGGTCAATCTAGCGACGACGGATGTAGCAGGCATCCTACAAAAAAATAATTTACATTTTAAATCACATGCATTTTGCAGCCAGGTACATTGGGAGTCTCAGGAAAAAAAAAATCCAGTTCTCTAATTGTGATATGAAAAATAAGAGAGTACCTCATCAAAGCCATATTATGATTCACCATTCAGTCCACCTCATTGAAATTGTATATTATATAAATATACATCATATAATAAGGATCAATGTAAGCCTTCATGGAGAGGACACGACTGGCAGACTGTGAAATGTATTGATCCCATAGAGAGGAGGGGGGGGAGAGGGAAGAAAATTGGGGAGGGAATGGGGTAAGGGTGGGGGAGGAAAGGGGAGAAGGAGGGAAAGAAAAAAAAAGTGGGGGGGAGGGGGGGGAGTGGGGGGTGAGAGTGAAGGAACCATCAAAAAACTGTCTGGGGATACATAATCTTCTCTTGTATATAATAATCAATATCTTTTAAGACAAACAGGTCACAATACTGTCAGCAAAAATTACAATTTTAGAACCAAAACTGTACAATCCAGGTTCTTGTACAACAAATTCGAACCTAACCCAAAAGAAAAACATATGGCACTTGAGTTGGATAATAGCCCTGAGCAGTTACCAAGAGAAATTGTTGTGAGGAAAGTCATGTTTGTTTACCAGGTTGGTGCTCAAAACACAAAAAAACAAAAACTAAAAAAAAACCCTTTCATGCTTGAGGCAGAGTGTGTTTGGGCCAAGCCCGGAGAAAAGTAACTGTAAAGCCCCATTCACACAGGGGCGGCACGACGCGGCACTACTTCTGGTGGCGACCTCGGCGGCGCGATCTCAAGACGACTTGAGACGCCCGCCGAGGCGATTTGCATAAAGACTTCTGTATAGAAGTCTATGCAGGTCGCCTTGGGTCGCCCCCAAAAGTAGTACAGGAACCTTTTTCTAAGTCGGAGCGACTCAGGTCACTCCTATTAGAACGGTTCCATAGGAAAGACTGGGACGCGACCTGGACGCGACTCCTCAGGCGACCGAGTCGCCTGAGGAGTCGCGCCTGTGTGAACCGGGCCTAAGGCGTGGGATGAGGATATCTCTGCCAGTGACTTCATCATTTACTGACTTTAGTTTATTGAGAAAAACTATTCATTTGTGGTTCTTGTACAACAAACACGAACTGAAACATCATAAGATCCACAAAAAAAAAACCTCTTCTTTTCCCCTTCTCCTCTCCTCTGTAAAGGGAGCTGTTTTTGAGAGAGATAAAGAGATATTATCCCCAGTCGTTATTGAGAAAAAAAAAAACTTCCTTCCCCTCTTCACTCTTTAGCAGTAAGGTGGGTGACCAGTTGGAATTCATCTGGAACTTCTTCATTGTGCCTCTTTTAGGGAACCGAGAGAGGGATTCATGGACAAACCAGGAACTCCCTGCAGACAATTGTGGGGAATATAAACTTCACTCAATGCGCTTGATCCTGGAATGATTGACGCCAACGTCTCTGATCTTTTTGGTCTCTTTGAGTGCAACGAGAAGATGGCGTGGACCAGATTGGGGAGGATCTGGGGGTGGCAGGTAGCCTATTCGGGGGTTCCGGATCCAGCAGGCGCAGCTTAACTAGAAGTTCTTTACCTTCAATCACATTATATACTGTATATGTAGATCCGTTATGTGGGACGGTTAGCTTAAAGGGGAATCCCCATCTATACCGGATTCTTGCTGATTGTAGGATAGTTGTGACCTCTTTCATCCTACGTCTCCTATCCAGCGTAGCTGGGGAAATGTCTGGAAATATCTGGAGGTTTTTACCGTCTAGTTTAATATTGGGAGAGTTTCTGGCAGCGCGCATGATCTCTTCTTTGACTAGGAAGTCCTTCATACACATGATTATGTCTCTGGGTGGCATATCTGGTGTGGGTTTGGGGCGAAAAGCCCTATGAATTCTATCACAGATAAAGGCTGATAATGGTTTGTCTGGTAGGAGACCGTGGAAAACTTCTGAGACTGCTGGCATGAGATCCATGACTGTTTCTGGGACACCACGCAACCTAATATTATGCCTACGATTTCTGTTATCAAGATCTTCTACTTGAGCTTGCATAAAGGCAAAGCTATCAGCCAGAGTCTCATAATCTTTCCTTAAATCGTTATGGGCGAGCGAGAGCTCGTCATGTTTAGTTTCCAGAATGTCAGTTCTGTGACCTATGCCTGCTATCTCTTGGGAAAGAGCAGCGGTGGATTTGTGAACCTCGCTCTCTATTTTGTCCACTAGTTTATTGTATATGGAGGTTAGGCTGTCATCCAAGTCTGCCTTTGAGAGGGGTATAGAGTACTCACTGTTAGTTGTTTGTGAGCTGTGCGGCTGGTCCTTCCCTGAGGCCTTGTGTGTGCCGGCGGCGGCACCATCTTGGGACATCTTGCGCTGTTTGTTTTCTGAGCCCAGAAGAAAGTTTGTTAGATTGTGCTGGGTACGGCGAGAGCACCCGCTCTTCCTCCCTGGCATGCACGGACTCTCCCTGCAGGGGTGTTGATGGTTGAGGCTGAGTTATTTGTTGTATGGCCCTGAAAATCTTGCCTGCTTTACCGGGTCTGACGGAGCTGGTCTCACTCACGTTTGTAAATTTCTAAAGCCAGGGTAAAGGAATAGTAGTGGTAAAGAAAAACGCACTTGTTGGTTTAACTAATATTTTTTTTTAATTCTCCTTTAACAGGGAGTGGCAGGGGGTGTGTCCTATGCCTCCATAATTTTGCACATCACATAGACATCACTGTCGTCACCATCAGGAATCCTGTCCTGAGAAATATCATGCAGCCATCCTTACATGTATACAGGGATAGGCTGCAGAAGATAAGCAACACACACATATATATATATATATATATATATATATATATATATATATATATATATATATATATAGATAGATAGATAGATATAAAAATAGAAATATATCGATATCGATATATATTATTAAAAAAAAAAATAGTGATTGTTGATGATACAGGATGCTTTAACAGACCTTTCAAAGCCATTTCTATGGAGCATTTACTTCCAAGGGACCATTATTTTGATTGCAATCTATGTCAGTCGCCTTTCACTTTGTAGTCTGGATGCCGCACAGGTTCCAAAAAATACAAAAGGTGTGATTTGCATAGTGTAATGCTGGCAAAGTATGTGGTCATTATGACTGCGGAACCAATAGAAAAACAAAGTTAGCGATCACAGCAAGTCAAACCATGCAAAAACTATGCTTTGTGGTCAGTTTTAATAGGACTATCCTTTTTCACTTGCACGCAAATGTTTGGTACACCCAGATTTGTAAGCAACACATGTTTATTTCTAATACAAAACAGGTAAATAAGGTGCTCCCTCTACACAGGCTCTTCATTCTATCATGAATGAACCTATCAGACTTATCCACCTCACCAATCATCCACTGTCCACTGCCTCTATTTGACAATCCCTCCACTGGTTTCCACTTCCCACCACATACAATTCATAATACTAATAACATACAAAGACATCCACAACTCTGCCCCAGGCTGCATCACCAAACTCCTCTGCAAATACAGTATCACCCAAAACCATCCTCTCTGCTCCTCTAAAGACGCCCTCCTGCGAACTCCCTCTTAGCCTACTCCTAGGACTTGACCAGAGTTTGTCCCAGCCTCTGGAACTACCCCCAATCTCTCCAGCTTTATGCTACTCTTTATTTTAATTATTTATAGCCTGCTCCTGTTAAAGTATAACTAAAAATAAAACCTTTTTTTTTTCAGCGGAGAGGGATTAGAACCACAGTGAGGTTTTTATTGCTGTCTGTGTCCCTGTTAGTGAGATTTACCCTCTACATTTGTACTGTTTACCACTAATCAGAGAGAGTGAAAATGACAGAAAATCCAACTTTTTGGGTTGGGATCACCAAAACAGTAATAGAGGGGAAATCATCCAATGGGGACACCAAAGCCTTGTTTATACAGGCACCAATGCCTGTACACCATGAACAGGTAATTTTATTAACTAGCAGGTGCTGCATGCAGGTAGTCCATTTGTCTGTTAGGACACAGCCACCCATCCTAACATGACAGTGGAAGTAATAAATGCTCTTTATCAGTGGCCAATGGGAATAATAAATGCCCAGTGTCAGTGGTAAGTGGGAATAATAAATGCTCAGTGTCAGTGGTCTGTGAGATTAATAAGTGTCCAGTGGCGGTGGTCAGTGGGATTAATAAATGCTTAGTGACAGTGGTCAAAGGGATTAATAAATGCTTAGTGACGGTGGTGAATAGGTGTAAAAAATGCCCAGCGTGTTTTTACCACTCCCAACCGCATATGTAAACAAGCTCTTCCTGATGCTCTGCTAGACACTGCTGCCCCTCAGAAAATGGGATCCTACTTTACTGGCCTTAGTATTGGAGTTTCTTTTTCAGCTTGGCTTTTGGCGTCATGCACGCTGCAGCTTGAAAAAGCTCAGTACGGCTTTTTTTTTTTTTACTGAGCTAAAATACAGCCCATTAATTTTAATGGGCCTATGCACATAGGCACGCAAACAAGCGTTTACACGCCTGTGTGCATAGGCCCATTACAATAAATTTCCATGGACAAAGCCTCAGACTTTTGTCCGAAGGGCGATGGCCATGAACTCGTCTTGCATACAAACGGCACACAATTGTGGGCCAACAAACACAAACATAGTTACATACTACGTGATTTTTTCAGCTATTTAGCGCCACCCTTTGGGCACCTTCTGCTAATTTTGTGTTTGATGAGCATTAATTCCGAGCATGCGTGTTTGTACTTTGGACTTTTGTCCAACTGACTTGTGTACACCTGCTCAGAAAATCCATTGTCCACGGAAAATTTTAAAGCCTGCCATCCAACATTTGTCCGTGGAAAATCCGACAACAATTGTCCGATGGAGCGTACAAAAGGTCGGATTTTCCGCCAACAGCCTTTCATCACACAATTCCTGTTGGAAAATCCGATTGTATGTACGAGGCTTTAAAATGAAATGGAAGTAAACTTCTGTTTAAAAAAAATGCTGACAGGGAGGCTGCTTTATAACAGATTAGACTCTGTGGGGTCAATTCACTAACAATTATCGCAAGTGACTTTTGTGTTTTATGGGACATATCACATTCAATAACAAAAGAGTAAATTCATTGAAAAAAATATCAAATTTGAGTTACACCCCCCCAAAAGAAATGAGATACCTTATTAAAGTCAATTCACCACAAAAATGTTTTATTATATTTTAGGAATATACAAAGTAACAATGTGGGGAACTCTACACTGGCCAGGAAATTAAAGGTATGCAATGTATCAGTGTAGAAATGTTATGCCCTGAGCTCAGGGATGTAAATAAATTGTAACATTTCACTAGAAGGTGTTGGTCTGTGAATAAAGGCACCCTACGGCAATGTTCACACTTGTGCAGGTCAGGAATGCTTGCAAAATCGTGCACATTCCCGACCCACAGGAAAAGCATGCTGCACTTTAGCAAATGTGGGGGATTGCCGTTAAAGTGGTTTAAAAGTGTAGCACCCTGTCGCTTAGACAGGGAGCTCCTCACAAATTTACTTGCCAGGAGTAGTTATCCTGGTTGATTGATAGAGAGCCATTGATTTCTCCCTAAGTTTGGCCTTGTTGCACTTTTCTCTTCTACCACTAGGTGGCCGGGTGCTTGGTGGTACTAGATATGAGAAGGGCAACCCAAGGTCAGGTTATGGGTATATGGGGTATCTCAGCCAATGGGCAGAGGTTTTCTTGAATCCCTTGGTCTGCTGGGAGCACCAATATATTTGGGTGGAGTCAGGTGATCTATGCTCTGTGCCACCTGGACAGCTGTCTGGGTGGACGTGTGTTGTACGCTCTCTGGGCTGCTAGGCTGGAGATTGGGCCTATCCCGGGGGCATCTGGCTGCCGGGCTGTGTGAGGGCCTTTCCAGAAGTAAGAGGGCAGCGCAGGGTTGGGACTGCGGCTTGCAGTCCAACCAAAAGTGACGGTTCTCCCGGCCGGAGAACCTGTCAGTGGTCGGAGGTAGAAGGGAAGCTGTTGCCACAAAGGGACCAACCACCTTGTTACCAGGGATCACAGTGAGTAACTGAAGCAAGTACTGGAGCAGCATTCTCACTGAACGGGCACAGTGGAGAATCTGGAAACTTCAGGCGGTAATCAAGTCAGGGACCCAACCAGCCGAGATGACGCTTGCAGAGCAGCTGTGTGTGTCAAGCCAGGGACTGAGCCGGTCAGCAGGGGTGAAGTTTGAGAAGTATCTGGAGTGCCAAGCTAGGGACCCAGCAGGGAAGCGTGGGTGATGCTTGAGGGAGACAACCGCAAAGAATGGAAAGCTCAAGGGATTCAGAGTCAGTGAATCAGGGGCTCTAGTAAAAGACTGGGAGCTCAGTGTTGAAGATCTACAAGAGGCAGTTGTAATAAAGCTGAAGGAACTGTTATGTTGAGTTAGGAACTGTTAACCACATGCCAACCAGCGCACGACGCTATACATGGACACAATGGCTCGGCTGGGCATAGGTACGTCCCCTTTAAGATGCGGCAATGTGGGTGTGCGATGCGTGCTCCATGAGTCCGACCGCGGGTCCCACGGACTCTATGTCCGCGGGGATACCTGCGATCGTCTCACGGAGAAGAAGAAAGGGGGAAATGCTGATGTAAACAAGCATTTCCCCATTCTTCCTAGTGACAGGACACTGATCACAGCTCCCTATGATCGGGAGCGGTGATCAGTGTCATGTCACACGTAGCCCATCCCCCCACAGTTAGAACACATCCCATGGACACACTTGACCCCTTCATCGCCCCCTACTGGTTAACACCTTCACTGCCAGTGTCATTTTTACAGTAATTAGTGCATTTTTATAGCACTGATCGCTGTATCAATGACAATGGTCCCAAAATGGCATTAAAAGTGTCCGATGTGTCTGCCGTAATGTCACAGTTATGATAAAAACCACTGATCGCCGCCATTACTAGTAAAAAAAACATAATAAAAATGCCATAAAACTATCCCCTATTTTGTAGACGCTATAACTTTTGCGCAAACCAATCAATAAACGCTTATTGCAATTTTTTTTTTAACCAAAAATATGTAGAAGAATACGTATCGGCCTACACTGAGGAAAAAAATAGTTTTTTTATATATTTTTTGGGCATATTTATTATAGCAAAAAGTAAAAAATATTGCTTTTTTTTCTAAATTGTCACTCTATTTTTGTTTATAGCGCAAAAAATAAACCGCAGAGGTGATCAAATACCACCAAAAGAAAGCTCTATTTGTGGGAAAAAAAGGATGTCAATTTTGTTTGGGAGCCATGTCAGTTAAAGCGACGCATTGCCAAATCGCAAAAAGTTTTCTGGTCTTTGGGCAGCCAAATGGTTCGGGGCTGAAGTGGTTAAAGACTGTTGTCATAGAAAACACCATTCCTGCATGTGCCGATGTGGCGCCTTGCTTTGGCCTTTCCCTGTACGGCTGTCCTCTTATTGAAGTCTCTGAGTCTGCCAATTGAGATTGCAACTGCTTTAGGGTGTCCTGGCCCTAACCCTCTTTCCCCCAAAAATACAAAAAGGACTGGTAAGAGAAATAAAACCTCTTTTACATCCAAGAAGTGTCTGGCCCCCAATGACTTTCACCATCTTTGCACTCACTATGCCTCACAACCCACTATTGAAGGATGTCAGCCATCTCTGGCTTGGAAAGTTCTCATTAGAATGGACAGGGCCAGAGACCTTGCTACAAAAAGGCAGAAGGTTTTTTCCCCGAATGCATTCTATGCATTAAGGAAAAAAAATCCTTCTAGGGGTAGCTTCCCCCCACAGTCCCCCCTTATAGTTACCTGAACCCCATCTCGATCCAGCGATGTGCATAACAGCAGTTGCTCTTCTGTGTCTCTCTCTCTCTCTCATCATTGGCTCTTACAGCAGTGGGAGCCAATGGCTCCTGCTGTTGTCAATTACAGCCAATGAGGGGAGAGCGGGGGGCAGTGCCGAGCTCGGTGTGTGAATGAATGAGCCTGCTCAAGTGTCCCCATAGCAAGAGGCTTGCTATTCAGGGCACTCGGCAGGGAGAAGGAGCCAGAACCGTCGGTGGGAGACCCAAAAAAAAAAAGAAGGATCGTGGGCTGCTCTGTGCAATATCATTGCACAGAGCAGGTAAGTATAACATGTTTGTTGTTTTAAAAATATACAACCTGTAGAATCACTTTAATTATTCATCACATACCCATGAATCAGCAAACGTGGCGTGTTTCGGCACACGCCAAATCATGATTTAAAAAAAAAAAAAGAGGCAGGGACTTGGTTCCCTGCTTTTCTGCAGGTAGGGCACCCCATTGAAGTTAATGGGCTGCCTACATGCAGAGCGCAGGCCACAAAAGGTGTAAACCTAGCCTAAGGATGTTTTCATAGTTTCACAATATTTCTGTGTGCCTTCATGCATAGAACAATCTTCCTCCAGGGCAGTGTTAGCCTGTGAAAAAAAAAAAAATGTAAAATTTGTAATAATGTAACAGTTGTGATAAAACAATGTAAAAACAGCAATAATTTTAAGCGCTAAATATTGCAAAATGTGAATATTTAATACATTTGTTAAATAACGCATGTTTTTAGTGAATTTACTTCTTTTGAGATAAATACAGCATTCATTATTTTAATGCAAAAATGTTTACAGTAATCTGTTCGCTCCATTTTACACTAGTGCAGCCTTTTGTGTAATAAATGCAGTCTCCTTCAACACACATGAAGAATCAAAAACAAGTTAAACAATGCGTGAAGTCGCATTACAACACACTGAAAAACACATAATGCTGCAGCTGCACTAGTGTAAAGCAAGGCTTAGTGCATTGGCCCCCCACATGTCTTTTCTGCCATAAATGCTTCTCATTTCCTGTCAGAATTTTTGTGTACAGTTTTGGCAAAAATCTGCGCCGTGAAGGGACTTTCATGCTCGAGTGTGTTAGGTCACCCGAGCCAGCCAATGAGGAGGGCAGCACTGGAAGGGGTCGCTTTGCTAGGTAAGGAAAGCCATAGATCAGTGGTCTCCAAACTGCGGCTCACAGGCCAGATGAAACCCTTTGCTTGCCTTTATCCGGCCCTTGGGACACCTCCCACAGATATAAGCCATTATTCCTCTCATTGACACCACCGATGAGGCACCATTCCTTTCATGGACACCAACAATGAGGCATTTATTCCTTCCACTGACACCAACAATGGGACATAATTCCTATAATTTCTCCCACTGATATAAACAATTGTGCACTTTTTTTCCATTGACAATGATGGGACACTTTTTCTTCCACTGACACCAACGGTGAGGCAGTATTCCTCCCACTGACACCAGCAATGGAGAATCATTCCTTCCACTGACACCAACAATGGAGCATCTTCCACTGACACCAATGAAGGGGCACTTTTCCTCCCACTACGACTAGGACACAATTACTTCCACTGAAAAAAAAAACAATGGCATACTATTACTCCCTCTAATACCAATGATTGGCCACTATTTCTCTTTCTAATGATCATAGATGTACATTTTTTTCCTCCCACTGATACTGGGTTATTTTCTCCTCCCACTGGCGACTAGTCTGAAGGACAATAAACTGGCTCTTTGTTGAGAAAGTTTGGAGATTCCTGCCATAGATGATTATTTTCTTTTTGGTTGCAGGAAAGAAAATTGCTAAATTCCCCCATGAACACAGTCAGTGTTGATGGGGAATCCCTCCCGCAGCATAATACAGTGATTATGGACGATGGATTGACTTCAGTACAAACAGCCTGCCCATAGATAGATCGAATGTCAGATGGTCCCTGATGAACGGCCCTAGTGAATCACAAACCTGAAAACAAGTATGAGATGCAAAGTCCTGAACAGCATAGCTGTGCTGGGTCTTTGACTCACCCAATAGTACAGCAGGGATAGTGATAAGGATCCCATATTTCTAACATGACAAGTTTCCTTTAATAACGAGGAATAGGTGCCAGCTCCAACTGCCTTGTCTTTATTTAGCCTTGTTAATATTTGATTTTAGCTTTCCCTATTGTTGTATTTAATGCTCTGCCCAAGAAATGTGTACACAAGAATTGTTGTAAGGTATTGTTATACCTTATTTAGTCTTTAGTTATTACTATGTACTTAGGATGTTATATGTCCAATACCTTCTGAACAGCAGATTCATAGTTAGATTGAACTGGATAGTCACGCAATACCTATGTATTATTCTTTCAATTGTGTTGACTTACAATTGACCAGGTGGTTATACAATGAGTACATTCGTAAAAATTCTATACAGGATGCATACAAAAGTACCCATTTAAAGTGGATCTTTCAAGTTTAAAAAGCTGTGCCTTTTACTTAAAAAAAAAAAGCAATCCTTGAGCTCCAGGCAATTGACTGTGCCTAGGTATTAGAGGGTCATCTTGGGAAAACCATGTTACTAGTAGAGGGGGAAATCCTTTCATCTGTCTCTCTTCCACCCTGTAGTAATCTTTCCATCCCAACCATCATTCTCTCAGAAAAAACAAAAGGGAAAGCTAGAGCCTCCAGCAATGCAAGAGACTTCTGCCACTTGCTGATAGGGTGATATGGAGGTCTACCTAATCTTTGGCAAGGTTTTCCTGAACCATTGCTATTATATGCACAACATAAGGCCAGCACCAAACATATCTGGACGAGACAATGGTGCATATTTATGGAAAGATCTATTATAAGTAAGATCTGTTGGCAATCTGTTCTTTCCATCACTAGTACTTCAGTGATTTATTTGCCATAAAACACGGTCAGCTGTCATTCCATTTGCATTTCTTCGCCGGCTTCTTACAGTCAGATAAACAATGGCTTGTTTTTCTTGGCCAATATTTCACAACTTGAGTAACATTTAAAGTCTTATCACCTACCCAACTCCTGTTTACAAAAGGCCCTTAAAACAAGGATTGGGGATTGGATTTCACATTATAATACTTTGATTTGTTCTTTTCATGTTGCTCGCTATTACATATTTATACTTGATGCACTTTGTGCAATGGTCTTGTTTGTGGTTACTATTATCAAGTTTGTGCTGCTTATGTTTTTCCATTAATTAGTTTTTTTATAGTTCTTTAAAGGTGGCACCATATAATAAAACTGCAGAGATTAAATACTACATGGCTATAGTTTAGTCTATAAAAAGGGTGACCAGCCACACCTCTTCTACTGAATTGCTGCCAACCAAGGGTAGATGAAAAGGATCAGCCAAAGGTGGGAGAGATAAAGCAAATCAAAGATAAATAGACTTACCCTTGTTTAGTAGGGCACAAGTAATAAAGTCAGGGCAGCCATCAGAAATTTTACACAGTTTTAGGCCTGCGTAGGCCAGGCTTGTAAAGGAGGTCTTCCTAGTCCCAGCTCGTTTCCACAAAGCTGACACATGTCCCTGAGACTCAGAGGAGCCGACGCCGATCACAATCCAGAATACAGTACAAGCAGCACTTACACGAGGAGTGCACATACAGGAAGCAGCCACAGGTGGCAGCCATCAGAGAGCAGCAGCTGCCGACTCTTCTGTTGTGAATGTATGCATAGAGAAAGACAGGGCAGCCCTGCTGCTCCCAGCCCTGCTCGGCGTTCGGGCCCCTGGGGGTGCTTGGGCCCCTCACGCGTGTATTGGTTGTCCCCCCCCGATGGCAGCCCTGGATAAAGTCTTCTCGATACGAAGTAAACTATGACTTGTAGTATAAGGTAGGCTATACGTGATTAATTTCCTTTCATTTAACCACCAGTTGAACAAAAGAAAAATGAATCGATTCCCCCATCCACAAAATTCAATGAGGGAATATGGTAATGCATTCAACTGCAAAATGCAGCATTTCTAAACAAAGCATATCTGCACAAGTCCTTAAAGTAGTACTAAACACACACTGTTTAATTTATATGATCTCTTCGCTTTCTCTTTGTGGATGATGCACTGTAATTATTTTATTAAAACATAATATCTAAGTCTCTTTTTCCTAATCAATATACAGCTATCACTTGACCCAGCTCTTTTCCAGACTGTTCATAGAGAAACATAAGCAGGAGGAGCCTCTAGTCCTCTGCTGCTGGTCACATGTTCAAAATAAAAAGCCTTTGGGCTATAAAGTAAAATTAAATATTTAATAATCGATAAACGGTTTTAAATCATCATACAAAAATATACAGTATCTGAAATCAAATGTTTGTTATTTTTTAACAATAACATGGTGTGGGTAGATTTCTGGCAGTCACAGGCTGTGTCACACCCCTCCAGCCTGTGTCTGAACAACAGGGAAGGGAAGCCTCCATAAATCAACATGTAATATCCCACCCCATTTTGTTTAATTAGTTAGTGGCATAGAGGAGGGAGGGAGGGAGTGGGCTGTCATTTACCACTGTGTATACACCCACATGTGTGACTCAATCTGCTCAGATGTGATAGGTAGGAAATGCTCAGCATAGAAAGTCACTGAAAACCGAGCATGTGCAGAGTTGCCACCACAGCTCTGCAAAATCCCTAACTGCATTGGGGACTTGGACAGAAGGGGGAGATAGAGAACAGCAGGATCAACCAGGAATTTTACAAAATACAGAGAACTAATCTATTAGTGTGACTATGAACAGCATGTAATACACCATTTATTTATATTTTTTTATTTTTTATAAATGATCTTCATTCAAAGCTTTGGTTCTCCATGTATGACA
The DNA here is from genome assembly GCA_029206835.1 of Rana muscosa. Classification (NCBI taxonomy): domain Eukaryota; kingdom Metazoa; phylum Chordata; class Amphibia; order Anura; family Ranidae; genus Rana; species Rana muscosa. The sequence continues at coordinate 796,247,349 of CM055122.1, read as the reverse complement.
GAAGTTCTTATTTTGCCAAATAGTCAAAAGGGGGTCAATGCAGACTACATGGAAAAATGCACTTACAGTATTATCTTTGGCTCCTTTATTGTAAACTTGTTTGATGACAGCAGCAGTTTTTGGTTCCTGTACATAGTCAAATGCATTTTTTCCTGGCTTTTAATAGCTTGCTATGCCCATGTGCTTTGTTTCAAGAGGTAATGGAATGTATTCAGTAAAGTGTCTGATAAAGTAAACTGTTTTCATTAAGGAGTGTAGAGGAGTTTATCTCACAATACGCCAATGTCAGAACTGACTTAAAATTACATTCACCAAATAAGAACCTTTTCAGACAGGTTAACTATTAGAATATTAAAAGGGGGACAATTGAGTATTGTCCATGATAACTTTGTATGTTATTGCAAATAATACAAAGTTGACAACTGCCATGGACGATTTTTATTTTCTTTGAGTCTGTTCATCTGCATACAAAATCCTGGTATTACTTAAGATTACAAAACCAGAAGCAATTATTAAGTCGGTTACCTTGAATAACTTCTCAAAAGATCTTAAATGCCAAGAAGGCATGGCTGGAATATACATCTTCAAAAATAATTCATTTTCTCTAATCATATAGTTGTCTTTGTTTGGTCATGGAAATCAGCCAAAAGACTTTCCTGACACTGTAAATTAAGTGTGAATGTTGACTCATACCTCTGTTGAAAATATAGTTGCTAAACAGTCATGTGCTTAACTGTGCTATAGGTCTTCATTTCTCCAGAGTCACCTTGGATTTACTGTAAAGGAATCAAAGGCTGTGAAACGGGAAAGGCTTATGAACTGTTGTTATTTCTGTATTTAAACCAATGTGTACCTTAGATATAATAAATACACCCTATGAAACCTAATCTGAAGTACCTAGGCCTTAGGGTGTTCCTCATATGTCTTGGTCTTCCTTCCCAACCGCAGTCACTGTAACTCCTATAATAAAGCTGGCAGCACTGTTTTCCTGAGTTCATTGATAACACATTGTAACAATATTAGGGTCCTTCCACACGGGCAAGCCTATCAGGTTAGTCTGTCAGTTTTAGGCGGACCTAATCGGAAGGTCCATGCATTCCTATGGACAGGTAGGTGTAACCAGACTTGTGCTCATTTACACCTGGCAACCTCCAGGTCCAATCCAGTCTGCTAAAAAAACAAAAGGAGATCTATCCTCTTCCATTTAGGTGGATCATATTAGAGGGTAGTCAGGTGAAAATGGACAGCAGAGTCTGTTTACTGGCTGCCCATACAGCAGAGCGGGCTCTGTCCATGTACGCTCTGCAGAAACTAAGCGGACATGGATGCGTCATCCGCCCACTCTGCACTCTGAGCTGATCGGAACAGAATTCACCCCATGTGAAAGGGGCCTTATTGTTACAATGTATTTGGACTAGATATTTTATGTACAGATTAAAAGGAATGTGTGTAGCGCTACCCCTGGAGGAGCCATTTAAAGTATATTTGGTTCCGTATTCTGCCTCTCAACCCCAATAGCAGTCTCTGTCCCTCTTGGCACACCTGGCAATAGCGTAAGAGCAACGACAATGAGCAAAACACTTGTTATAATAAAACACAGAAATTGTCCAGACAGTAACAGTATATATATTCAAGTAATCAACTGGAGAGCAATAACTGAGATTAAGAGCAATATAGCTCAATACTATATTCTGGTTTCTTTCAGGGGATTCCAAACCTAAGAATAACCCCAAGAGAAGAGGCACACTTAAATGGCAAATAAATCACAATATGACACTTTATATTGGGATTGGTTACCTTTACTCAAATTTGGCTCTATGAGTCCAGGCAGGAGAGCAGAAGACCGACCCCCTTTGTGTCAGACCTCTCTCTTCTGTCCCCTGACACCAGAGGCCCAACTACAAACACTGTACTCAGTTCAATATTCAGTGGGTTAACTTCCCAGATAAACTATCCCACACACCCATTACATATACAGAGCCCTGAACATGTGTGTGTGGGCCCGTATGGCACCAATAACTTCAGTCTCTTGGAAGAAGGATGAGGCTTTGGATTCTTCAGCTAGCCACTGTCGTTGGTGCACTTAAACTCTTGAATAGCAGGACCAAACAACATAACTGGCCTGGATTATCAAGTAAAGAATGTTAGATCTTCCTCAGCAGGGTGAAAAGACAATGGCGTCTGTATATAGTGTCTCTGTATCTGGGTGGCCTGATATCCTGTAGCGCTACAAGTGTCAGCAAAGTAACTAACAGCAATGATGTCTGTATACAGTGTCCATACAACATACACATCTGTGTTCAGTGTCCTTGTTTCCTAAAAATGGGCAAATGCCTCTCAGCCAATCCTGCGATCAAGGCCCAAACGAACGTCCTGGAACAGGCAGGCTCTTCTAATGACCCGACTGGCCACCTCACACTGGAACGCTTCACACCGTCGGTGCAGGTGTGTCTAGATATGCACCTGGGATCCCCCCTCTCAAGCTGGATGTCCTGACCTGCTGTGGATGCCTGAAATCATGCAGTGGACTGACGTAGGAGGCAGTCCCTCTCCCTAGGTCTAATCTCTGCCTCATGTAGTCTGAATTCTCCAGAAATCAAAATGGAGTCTCTCCTTTCTTGTCCACAGAGCATGCTGGTCTGTTATAGTTACCCAGCAGTTTAATAGAATGTGTCACTTGAGCCCGGGGACCACATTTCCCTGTATGCTTTGCTTCCTGGTGTTTGTAAAAAAAAGTTACTCCCAAGGGCCTATATGCAACTGCGTAAAGGCCCTTGGGAGTAACTTTTTCCTGTTTTAACATATGCTATTTAGGCTAGTAGCTTTCTGTCCACAACCAGGGGAGGTGGGTCCCAATTTCTTCTTCCTGATGTTAATCTCTCTGCTGACAGAATGTGATCACACAGAGTCTTAGCTGGCACTAGAGGGAAACAGTCTCATTGCAACAACGTTAAAAAACAAAGTTTCCAAGCTCAACTTACCAACCAACCAGCAACCAACCCAATTCACCTGTCTTAACAGTGGGTTAAAAACAGGGGTTTAGTTGCACACATTTGCAAATACATGTGTAAGCTGCAGGCCCCGTCAAGGCTCCCTGTGTACTGCAGACCCTAACTCTAAAATTTAAAGAGTCTCCTCAGTGGGAGCACATGTATGCTGATGGATAGATGTGCTGGGTGTTTAGTGTGTTCCTGCTCCTTTAAGGAGGGTTGGGCTCCCTCCAGTCATCTGCCCTTCATCTATCCATCAGCATACATGTGCTCCCACTGAGGAGCAACTAAACCCCTGTTTTTAACGCACTGTTAAGACAGGTGAATTGGGTTGGTTGCTGGCTGGTTGGTAAGTTGAGCTTGGAAACTCTTTGTTTTTTGACATGCGTCTGCCCTTCCAGCGCTACCTGCTGTGAAGACCAGCTATAGGTAGGGGCAGTGACCTTTTTTTTTGTATCATTGCAACAATGTTACAGAGTGTCTTTATTTTAAACTGCAGGTAAGATGAAACCCCTATGCATCTGCTAATGTGCACATCTGTGTGTAGGCAGGTGCTTACAAGGTGGTTAACTTTTTTTTGGGTACAAACTTCTTCTGTCTGTGCTCATTTTAGTTGAGCCAGCCAGGTGCCAAATGTTACAACGTCTCAATGCTTTCCTGTGTCCTCAGGTTGACCTGAGAACTAGGTGAAACCGGCTATAAGGGTTAATATCCCCCCCTCATTTTAGGCAAGGTTACCGCCCCCTACAGGTCAACCAACATAAAAGGGGCTGCCTCCAAGCCCCTGGGTCAAGTCCTGGGAAATACTGGCAAAATGTAACTGGTTACTTTGCTGGAGTGATCACCCCCTTTTGGGGGGTGTGATAGGAGCCTAATCAGAGTTCCTGGAGGGGGTCTCAAGCCTGGGGACCCTATGGACTTGTATCTGCTAATCGTGGACTCACTGCCTTTAAGGATTAATGCTAATCATGGACTCTAAGGGACTTATATTGCCTTGTGTAGATTATAGGTTGAATGGACTCTTGCCTTAAAAGGGCTTGCTTTCCTTCTGCATAAGGTATGCACACTTTATGTGATATTAGAAAGCCCTGTATAGGAACAATGTTAAAATTGTCATTTGAAAAAACTGTACTGTTATCAGCAACTACCTCAGTAAAGGATCTTGTTGTTTACTAGGCGACAGGGGGTCCAGGAGGTAGAGATAGTCAGCGCGGAACATATTCCAGGGGGGTAGTATTGGGGGCATTAGTGGTAGGTTGACTAAAGCACCTAAACCCGAGGTATAGTAAAAGTCCTATTTGCAACCTCAGAACACCCAATAAGGAGACAGTATGTGACCGGTCTAAACTACGTGGCATGTTCACCAATGCCAGGAGTCTGGCAGACAAGGTGGGAGAACTAGAGCTACTGTTGTACGAGGTGGATTTAGATTTTGTAGGAATTTCAGAGACTTGGTTCAAAAGCTCTCATGATTGGCTGGCAACCATTCAAGGGTATTCGCTATATCGCAAGGATAGAGAGGGTAAAAAAAGGGGAGGGGTATGCCTGTATATCAAAAATTATGTACAAGTGAATGTGGGAGATAACATCACTAAGGGAGGAGGTGGAATCCTTAGTTGTAGAGCTGCAAAGGGATGAAACTAATTGGTAAGTAATACTGGGAGCATGTTATAAGCCCCCTAACCAGCGGGAGGAGGCGAATCTTCTATCACAATATGGATTAGCGGCAATGATGGGAAGTGTCATCATAATGGGGGAATTTAATTATCCAGACATAGACCGGGTGGAAGGAACCACTCATCTAAGGCTCGCCAGTTCCAAAATGTCTTGCAGGACAATTTCATGGGTCAGATGGTAAATGCACAAACTAGAAACAAAGCGTTACTAGACTTACTGATTACCAACAATACAGACCTGATCACGGATGTGGAAATACGGGGAAATTTAGGAAACAGTGATCACAGGTAAATCAGTTTCAGTATAAACAAAAATAAAAAAATAACACTAATAGGAAACATAAGGGGAATACAAAGACACTAAATTTCAAAAAGAGCCAACTTGCCAAAACTACGAACCTTGCTAGAAGATAGTAATTGGGATAAAATCTTAGGAACAAAAGAACACAGAGGAGAAATACGTATGCTTTAAGAGCATATTAAATAAGGGCATTAGCCAGTGAATCCCAATGGGAAATAAATTTAAAAGAGGCTTAACTCCAAATAAAAATGCATATAAAAAGAAAAAGGAGAAGGCCTTCAAAAAATACAAGGCTATGTGATCAGCATTCCAACTTTACAAAAAATGCCACAATAAATGTAAGGACACAGTCAGGGCGGCTAAGATAGAACACGAAAGGCACATAAACGGAGAAGAGTAAGAAAAATCCCAAGAAATTATTTTGGTACATAAATCGTAAGGGAGGTCAGATCATATTGGTCCCATAAAGAATGACGAAGGGAATCTGGTTACTATGGATGGAGAAATAGCGAAGGTATTCAATTTATTCTTCTCCTCAATCTTCACGTGGAAATCGGGGGGCTTCAGTAACCAAAACTGTAATATTTATACTCATGACATGTCACCCTCATGGCTAACAGAGGACAGAATTTGAAATAGACTTGGAAAGCTTAACATTAATAAGTCACCGGGACCAGATGGCTTGCACCCGAGGGTCCTTAAGGAACGCAGCCAAGTAATTGCCAGACCATTGTTCCTAATTTTTAATAACAGTCTGACTGGAATGGTAGCAGCTGATTGGAGAAAAGCCAATGTAGCACCAATATTTAAAAAAAGGCCAAGATACATCCCTGGGAATTGCAGACCAGTTAGCCTAACATCAATTGTATGCAAGCTCTTGGAGGGGATGATAAGGGACTATATACAAGATTTTAGCAATGACAACTGTATCATTAGCAATAATCAGCATGGATTCATGAAGAATGCTTCTTGCCAAACCAATCTATTAACCTTCTATGAGGAGGTGAGCTGCCATCTAGATAAAAGGCAGGCCCCTAGACATGGTGTATCTGAATTTTGCAAAAGCATTTGTTACAGTTCCCCATAAATGCTTACTGTACAAAGTAAGGCATGTTGGCATGGACCATAGGGTGAGTACATGGATTAAAAACTGGCTACAAGGGCGAGTTCAGAGGGTAGTAATAAGTACTCGGAATGGGCAGGGGTGGAAAAGTGGGTTCTGTTCTGTTCTGCAGGGTTCTGTTCTGGGACCAATCCTACTTAATTTATTCATAAACGACCTGGAGGATGGGATAAGCAGCTCAATCTCTGTATTTGTGGATGATACTAAGCTAGCAGGGCAATGACTTCTCCGCAGGATGTGGAAACCTTGCAAGAAGATCGGAACAAATTAAATGGGGCAAATGAGGTTTAAAGTGGGAAAATGTAAAATAATGCATTTGGGTGGCAAAAAATATGAATGCAATCTACTCACTGGGGGGGAGAACCTCTGGGGGAATCTAGGATGGAAAATGACCTGGGGTTCCTAGTAGATGACAGGTTCAGCAATGGCATGCTGCTGCTAACAAAGCAAACAGAATATGATCAGGAATTAAAAAGGGGATTAACTCCAGAGATAAAAACTCCCACTCTACAAGACTCTGGTCTGGCCGCACCTGGAGTATGTGGTCCAGTTCTGGGCACCAGTCCTCAGGAAGGATGTGCTGGAACTGGAGAGAGTCCAGAGAAAGGCAACAAAACTAAATAAAGTGCCTGGAGGACATTAGTTATGAGGAAAGTTTACAAGCACTGAACTTGTTCTCTCTGGAGAAGAGACACTTGAGAGGGGATATGATTTCAATGTACAAATACCGTACTGGTTGATGCCCCAGGTAAAAAGTATGTGTACGAAACGCGTCGGGATGGGTACACCACTCCACTTATTGCCTCTTTTTTATTCTTTTGTATTGTGATCACTTTAAAATTTTTGACGGTTTTTCAATAAACCCACATTTACCGGCACCATTGGAGCACCTCTTTATTTTCCCCTTTCTTCCATGATTGAGTTGCTGCTTGGAGGTTTTTTTCCCCCCCATCATGCCATCCTTCAGTCCTGAAAAGGATTCCTAGATTGGAGGTCATTTTGTCATCACTTGAAGACCACAGGGATATCCAGTGAATCCAGAGTCTCTTTGAGGTTCGGATTTCCTTGCAACTTATGACCATCTGCGATTCATGTGGTTCATCCAGAGTCTTTATGCCAGCTGATGCGACTTGCCATTGGGATTTCATACGCTCCAACGATCTGCCTAATAAGTAGATCCACCACTTCCGGAAAGAGTATTCTCCCTTACTCCTTTGTCAGAAGGTTTATGAGATGACCGATATTGTCACACGTCTGTTTTGATCATCACATTCCACGGTCTTTGAACGGATTTTATGTGGACTTATTCAATTATTTTTCACACTGAGCACTTTGCGACTCCTATCACTTGGTGTAATTCAGTTTTTAGCGCTGCCTTTCAGTTATATTTGAATTTTGGTCACGTTATGTGCAGCTGCTTTTGTTTTATTTTCACTTGTTGTTTTTCACTTTTGGTTCAGTCACAGGACTAGCGCAATATTCCTCTTTATTTCCATAAATACCGTACTGGTGACCCCCCCCCAACAGGGATAAAACTTCTCAGCGTAAGGGAATTTAATAAGACATGCAGCCATTTACTAATATTAGAAGAAAAGTTTAACCTCAAACAGCGTAGAGAGTGCTTTACTGTAAGAGCGGTAAGGATGTGGAATTCCCTTCCACAGGCGGTGGTTGCTGCGGGGAGCATCGATAATTAAAAAAAGTTTTAGATAAACACCTGAACGACCACAACATACAGGGATATACAATGTAATACTGACATAAAATCACACACATAGGATGGAATTGTGTCTTTTTTTTTTTAACCTCGCCTACTATGCAACTATATAAAACTTCTTTGCTTGGTTTGAAGTCTCTTATAGGGATGCATGCACAGCGTATCAAACTAGCAGGGCTTGCAACACAACAAGGGGACTCAGTTACAGAAAGATACAGTACATAGGTGTAAACACAGAGAGTGCTATCCACAGGAAGCTAATGTGCTGTTGCTAAGGACTACAGTGTCTCTGTTACATGCAATGCAACCAATCAGCCAGGAGACGGGTGACAAGGCAGAGGTGGTAGTCTCTCTGGTAGTGGAGGGGATTAAGTGCTTGGCACCTCCACTAGTGCCCGGTTCCTTGCACTTTGGGACTGGACCTGCCACACAGAGTGCCTAGGGACCCAGCCCGGAGTCACGGGAGAGATGTATGAGGTACCTCAGGAGAATAAGAGCAATCACGGGTGTTGGAAACAGGGAAAGAACATTTCCTCTATCCCACAGCAACCATGGGATTAGTCACTGGGAGGGAGGTGATGCCAATGATGGATTTTTGGACACGGGTACAGGCTCAGCGATACCGGTCCCTTAAATGCTGCATACCTGGGAAGAGGTGTCCTTTATTGGAACGTGTGTCTGAAGTGTACAGTGTAATGAAGTCAGCCACAGATTACAAACAGTGCAGTTGCAGCTCACTTTTAGGCCTCGTGCCCACGGACGTTTTTACAGCCGCGTTTTTTTTACAGCTTAAAAACGCCTGTCCATGTTATTGTATACATTTTTTGACTTTTTTTTTTCGAAAAAAAAAACAAAAACGTCGGAGCTCAAAAACGCAATTGCGGCGTTTTTTTTCCCCTTTTTTGCGTGTTTTTTAACGCCTAACGCCGAGGAATGCACTGGTCCTGGTTTTTTTTTACAGCTTAAAAACGCCTATGCTATTTGCAGCTCAAAAACGTCTAGGTGGGCATGAAGCTATAGACTAACATGGACAGGCGTTTTTAAGCTGTAAAAAACGCTCAAAAACGTGGCTGTAAAAACGTCCGTAGGCATGAGGCCTTAATGTTAAATGTCACATGACCGCAGCTCCCTGCCTTGGGATTAGGCATTAGTGAGTGCAGGTCCCCACATGGGTGCCTTATAGCCCCGCCCACGTGTGCGCATCAAAACGCATGGTGCCACAGAACGCTACAGCTCAGTGCGGTGCGATTTCTTTTTCGTACATCACGGGACACAGAGTGACTTAGTCATTACTAATGGGTTATATAGATTACCTTCAGGTGTTGGCACTGGCCAATTCCAAACCGGAAGTACCCTCCCCTATATAAGCTCCTCCCACCCGGGAGCACCTCAGTTTTTTGCCAGTGTCTAAGGTGTTGGCCAAAGAGTAACATGTGTTTTCACTGGGCTTGCGTACAGGTTCTTTTGGGCCTTAGTAAGCTGTTCCGGATCCCACCAAAAAAGCTTCATAGCTAAACGGTCGGTACCCGGGCCTTGCAGCAGAAGAGCAAGGTTTTGCCTGTAATGCTTCTCTTAGGAGGGCTGGACCCTGGGATCCAGAGCTCTGGTCATACCCACGACCAAGATGTTGTCTGTGCAGGGTGCTATACAGGTCCAGGGGAGTGGAATCCTTGGGAACCCGGTCCCTGAAGGTTTAATTACAATGCCTGCCGTGATAGGTGAAGTTTGGACTTCTGTGGACCAAACAAAGTCCTGCGGCGGGGATCAGGTAAGTGGGGGCCCCCAGGAACTTGGTTCTATTGGGGGACCCCCAAGCCTAATTTGTCTGTCTGTTACCTAACGGTATTCCCGCTAAATATCTGTGTTTGCCTGTAACTACTGAAAATGTAAAATTTTAATAGTAGTCAAGAAAAAAAAAAGGGACCGCGGTACCTGTGTTAAACCACTAGAGGCCGCTGTAGTCCATTTTTCTTGTCATGTGGATCTTTGGTTTTCTCAAGTCAAAAGATCCAGGCAGCTGGTAAGTTTCTCTGTGGGAATCCACTTCCTCTGCCCTGTTGCTGCGCTCATCCACCGCACAGGCCCTCCGGCAAAAAGGGCCCTGGCTCCTAGTCCCCTGTTTGATTTCGAAAAGGGCGCCAATGGCGCACGGGCGTGCACGCGCCTCCTATGAAAAAAAGGGGCGGGGCGGGTGGATGATGCTCGATGCGCGCCGCGGCGCTTCTGCGCATGTGCGGGCGTCCCAGCATGGTTAAAAGACACAGTACAAGTGTCAGCTGGATGCAAACAGAGCTAGCAACAAACAGTGGCACACAGAGGCGGTTGATGCAGGCATCCCCATAGAAAGGCACTTTAGTGGACACCAGCTGGTATATAGCAGCAACTTTGTTAGACTATTACCAGCAAAATTGGTGTATGACGACGGGAATACCTCAGCTTTGTGCTTAAAGGATATGTCGTCCAGACGCTCCGGAAATAGATCTTCCAGGAAGCCAAAGGGGTCTCCATCGGGCTCTGAGGATATTGGGCATGCTTGTACTGCACCAATCTCCCCTGAGAATTCAGAGGTCAGTAGCCGTAGAAACCCCGCAGGAATGCCTGGTGCTGCGGCTGTCCCCAGTCCACCTGCTCCTGTATATATAACAGAGGAGGTTTTATCCTCAACTCTGGGAGGATTGGAAGAGAGATTAACAGCATTGATCGCTGCTTCCCTGTCTCAGGAAAAGCGCGTCCGATCTCCGTCTCCTCCTTCAGAGTGCCTGTTAGTGGAGGAACAGCCCCACACAGAGATCGACCTACCTGAAGGGGATCAGGATGAGGTTGATTCAGTTATGGAGGAATCAACAGTGGAAGAACCTTTCTCAGCATCTCAGGCTGAAAGATTATGGGTTCAGTCTCTGACTAATATGGTCCGATCAGCATTTAAAATGCCTCTGGCGGAACCACCATCCACTACGGTTTCCTCGCTGGGGTCGCTAAAAGCTCCCCAGGCTGTCTGTTCCTTCCCAATCCACCCTTTATTAGAAGGGCTTATTTACCAGGATTGGGAGCATCCTGATAAAAGATTTGCTCCCCCCAAGAGATTTCCGGTGATCTATCCCATGGAGGATAAGTTCATAAAAAAATGGAGGGTCCCTACAGTGGACGCAGCCATCTCTTCTGTTAACAAATCACTGACATGTCCAGTAGATAATGTTCCAATGTTCAAAGACCCAATAGATAAAAAATTGGAGTCTTTACTAAAATCTGCTTTCTCTACAGCAAGCATGGTGACACAACCTGCGGTAGCAGTGATTGGAGTCTGCCAAGCAGTGAAAGATCAGCTGAAACAAGTCTTAAGGGACTTACCAGATCAGCAGGCTCTTGCCCTAGCTGACCTGCCTAGAGCCTTGTGTTTTGCGGTGGACGCCATAAAGGATACAATCCAACAGGCCTCCCGCTTTACGCTGTCTATAGTACATATGCGTAGGCTTCTGTGGCTCAAAAACTGGTCTGCTGAAGCTCCCTGTAAAAAACTGCTGGTTAGCTTCCCATTTCATGGAGAACGCTTATTTGGAGAAGATCTGGACAAATATATCCAGAAGATTTCTGCCGGTAAAAGTTCACTCTTACCGGTTAAGAACAAGGGTAGAAGTCCTTCTTTTAAGAGGCCTACTTCTCCAGTCCCGGGCACATCGGCTGTGAAGCAGTTCCGACGGCCTCCGCGGTCAAATTCAGGGGGCAGAAATCAGGGACAATCACAGGGTAACAAGAAGCCCTGGATCAAGAGAGGTACAAAACCTCCCCCCAAGGCATGAAGCGTTGCCCCCACTCAATCGGGTGGGGGGAAGACTTCAGTTGTTCACAGAGACCTGGCGGGACACCATCAGAGACAGATGGGTGCTCTCCGCAGTAAGTCTGGGATACAAGCTGGAGTTAAAAGGCACTCCTCCTGCCCAATTTATGAGGTCAAACGTGCCAAGAGATCCCCAAAAGAGAGGATCCCTCCTTCTGGCACTAGAACAACTATTGCTCCAAGGTGTAATCATGAAGGTTCCCCTGGAAGAAAGCGGATTCGGGTTTTACTCGAACCTTTTCACAGTCCCCAAACCAAATGGGGACGTGAGGCCCATATTAAATCTAAAAGGGCTAAACAAGTTCCTAAATATCAGGACTTTTCGGATGGAGTCGATCCGATCGGTGGCCACCGCCCTACAAGGGCAGGAATGGTTAGCCTCGATCGACATAAAGGATGCTTATCTGCATATTCCCATCTTTCCGGCCCACCAGAAATTTCTACGCTTTGCAGTAGAAGGGCGCCATTTTCAGTTCAGAGCCTTACCTTTCGGTCTGGCCACAGCACCACGAGTGTTCACAAAAATTCTGGCCCCATTATTGGCCAATCTAAGAACACAGGGTGTAACGATAATGGCATATCTAGACGACCTGCTACTAATAGACCACTCAGTGGAAAAGCTGGAAGTAGCTATTCACAAGACAATCAAGTATCTGGAATATCACGGTTGGATTATCAACCGGGACAAGTCAGCTCTAAGACCAGTCAAAAGTCTGGAATACTTAGGGCTAAGGCTGGATTCAAATCAGAGAAAGATTTTCTTACCTCCAGAGAAGGTGTCGTCTTTAAAAGATTTGACCCACTTAGTGGGTACAAAAAGAAAACCATCCATACGCCTCTGCATGAGGCTGCTGGGAAAGATGGTGGCTTCATTCGAAGCGGTACCCTACGGTCAATTCCATTCAAGGAATTTGCAAAGGGCCATACTGTCAGCCTGGAACAAAAAAGTTCAGGCTTTAGACTTACCAATGTCCCTGTCCCCTTCCGTTCGCAAGAGCCTCCATTGGTGGTTGGTGCCCCAGAATCTGGAAAGAGGGAAACCCTTCAGTCCGGTTTCTTGGAAGGTGGTCACTACAGATGCCAGCCTCATAGGCTGGGGGGCAGTACTGGAGCAATGGTCTCTCCAGGGCAAGTGGTCAGAAGCAGAAAAGGCCCTGCCCATCAATCTCTTAGAGATACGAGCAGCCCGGTATGCCCTAGTAGCATGGACATCCAAACTCCAAGGGTCCCCTGTCAGAATTCAATCAGACAATGCCACGGCAGTGGCATATATCAATCACCAGGGTGGCACCAAGAGTCGTGCAGCCCAGAGGGAAGCAAATTGCATCCTGGAGTGGGCAGAAAGATATGTCCCAGCCATATCCGCGGTTTTCATCCCAGGAGTGGAAAATTGGAGAGCGGACTTTCTAAGTCGCCAACAATTATGCCCGGGGGAATGGTCTCTTCACCCCGAGGTTTTCCAGGCAATATGCCAGCGGTGGGGAACACCGGATGTAGATCTGCTAGCATCCAGATTCAACGCAAAGGTGGACAGATTTGTGTCTCGCACAAGGGATCCCCTAGCTTGCGGCTCGGATGCCCTAGTGTTCCCTTGGGATCAGTTCAAGCTGATATATGCATTCCCACCGCCACAATTGTTACCGCGATTACTCCGCAGAATCAGGGTAGAAAAGAAACCAGTGATTCTGGTGGCTCCAGCGTGGCCCCGAAGGGCATGGTACGCGGAGATTGTAAAAATGTCAGTGAGGAGTCCTTGGACCCTCCCACATCGTCCGGACCTGCTGTCGCAAGGACCGATATACCACCCTTCCTTACCAGCCCTAGGTGTGACGGCCTGGCTATTGAAGCCCACATTCTGAAAAAGAGAGGGCTCTCTAATTCTGTGGTATCTACCATGATCAATGCCAGGAAGCCGGTATCCAGGCAGATCTATTATAGGATCTGGAAAGCGTACATTAAGTGGTGTGAGGCCAAGAAATGGCATCCACGTAAGTACGTGATAGGGAGGATTTTGGACTTCCTACAGTGGGCTGTAGATAGGAAGCTGGCCTTGAGTACTATCAAGGGTCAGATTTCGGCCTTGTCAATATTTTTTCAAAGGCCCTTGGCTTCGCATTCACTAGTCAAAGCTTTCATACAAGGAGTGATGCGTATTAGCCCTCCGGTTAGTATTCCCATATGTCCATGGGACTTAAACCTGGTTCTGTCAGTTCTACAGAAACAACCGTTTGAACCACTGCAACACATTTCCTTGGTTCTTCTCACCAGGAAATTGATTTTCTTAGTAGCCGTTTGTTCGGCTAAAAGAGTATCAGAATTAGCCGCCTTGTCCTGTAAGGAGCCATATCTGGTTGTCCATAAGGACAGAGTAGTATTACGTCCTCATCCAGCCTTTCTTCCTAAGGTGGTATCGAGGTTTCATTTGAACCAAGATGTGGTTCTTCCTTCTTTTTTCCCCAAACCTAGCTCGGTAGAGGAAAAGTTATTACATTCTTTGGATGTAGTAAGAGCAGTTAAAGCTTATCTAAAAGCCACTGCTCAGATTCGCAGAACGGATTCTTTGTTTGTTCTGCCGGAAGGCCCCAGAAGGGGTCAGGCAGCATCAAAATCTACTTTAGCCAAGTGGATTCGACAGGTCATAATACAAGCCTATGGCTTGAGAAAGAGACCGCCTCCGTTCAAAGTTAGGGCGCACTCCACAAGAGCAGTTGGAACTTCATGGGCAGTGCATCACCAGGCCTCCCTGGCTCAAGTATGTAAGGCCGCAACATGGTCTTCGGTACACACGTTTACTAGATTCTACCAGGTAGACGTTAGAAGTCAGGAGGATGTCGCCTTTGGGCGCAGTGTGTTGCAGGCCGCAAAAGATCCTCATGCCTGATGGCGCCCAGCTTATGTATCCCTCCCCTCATTTGGCATTGCTTTGGGACGTCCCATTAGTAATGACTAAGTCGCTCTGTGTCCCGTGATGTACGAAAAAGAAAAAGGGATTTTTATAACAGCTTACCTGTAAAATCCTTTTCTTGGAGTACATCACGGGACACAGAGCTCCCACCCCTCTTTTTGGGACACTTATTGCTTGGCTACAAAACTGAGGTGCTCCCGGGTGGGAGGGGCTTATATAGGGGAGGGTACTTCTGGTTTGGAATTGGCCAGTGCCAACACCTGAAGGTAATCTATATAACCCATTAGTAATGACTAAGTCGCTCTGTGTCCCGTGATGTACTCCAAGAAAAGGATTTTACAGGTAAGCTGTTATAAAAATCCCTTTTTTCCAAAACGGTCAGGGATATTGAAATTAATAGGCTGCCCAACACTCAACTCAGGAAAAATGCACGGACATGCATGCAAGCTTAGACTCCAAGTTCCCTCACTCTCCCCTTTCTGTAAAATTGTACAGTGTTGTAAATGACAGCACCATGCAATACCAATAGCTCCCCGATTGTCTGAAAGTGCTGACTATCTATCTCTTATTCTAAATGACGCTGTGCATGGAGGTTACACGATGCCAAATATAAAGATAGATTTAGGTCCTTTTCTTAGTTCTCTGCAAAAATACATTTAATGATTTTTTTAAATGAATATATACCTAAACAAAATGGGTCTTTTTATATATCTTTCTGAAGCCATGTTTTAAATCACCGACTGGAGTCTATTAGCTCTTTCAGCAAGATCTTTTTTTTTTTTTTTTTCAAATATAAGTTTTATTGATTGTTTTTTTTTTTTTTTTTTTAAAAGAGCCGGGGTAAAGCCCCACAAGATACAAAAAAGACACAAAAACAGTGAAGGTCGCAGCCTCCAGAATCTATAGTACAGTAGGTGATGTTAAATAAGATCGCATTTCAGGTGTTCCTATCGTTAATACAGTCTTGCCTTGGTCTGGTAGGACCTCCGCTCAACATCAGTGAGTATTCTGTCTCACACACCCTCAAGTAAACACCCTACGGAAAGCTTGTGTTAGATACGTTTGAGTCAACTGACAAGAGTAAAGAAAAAGAAAGTAGGAAAAGTAAGATAAGAAGAAGAGAGAAGTGGGGTGAAGGGGGGAGGGGAGTGGAGTGGGGGTGGGTGGCAAGGTGGGGAAAGGGGAGGGGGTTGGCATCTCTGGTATGTTATTCTGTATTCCGACTTAAAGGTTGCTCAGGTTCCGAGAAGGGTTGTACCTTCGTCCGAGTAAATAAACATGTTCCACATAGTCCAAGTCTCTTTGTAAACTTCATGTCTGTCCTGGGCTGTCAGTATCAGATCTTCCAGTCTGTTCATATCTTCCAATTTCCGCAACCACATTGCTATGGTCGGTGGAGTTTGTTGTTTCCATAGTATGGGAATGAAAGACTTAGCTGCATTTGTCAGGTGACGTAGTAGGGACTTTTTGTATGTTCTGTGGGAAAGAGTCGATACATGCAGTAGGAAGAAAGCTGGGTCATGTGGGATTTGGTATTCTGTGAATTTTTGGGATATAGTTCGGACCCCCGTCCAGAATGCTGTTAGCTTGGGGCAGGACCAAAATACATGCAGAAGTGTTCCCTTTTCTGTCTCGCACCGCCAACAGTACTCTGAGGTGTCTGGGAAAATCACATGTAGGCGGCTGGGTGTTAAATACCATCTCGTGAGAATTTTGAAATTTGTCTCCTGTATTTTCGTACATAGGGAGGACTTGAAAGAGAATTGTATTATGCTTTGTACTTGGGGCGCCGTAAAGGTGCGGTTTAGGTCTGTCTCCCACTTTGTAATTCCCGGAAGTTGCGGTTGCTGGGTTGGTTAATTGAGGAGAGAATACATTTTGGAGAGGACCCGGGGTAAAGGCTCCATCCCCGAGCAGTATTCCTCGAATGTGGTCATGGGTCTGGAGTATTCTTGTGGGTGTGGGATTGTCTGAAGGAAGTGGTGTAGTTGAACCGCGTTCCAAAAGGGGAGTTGGAAAGGGCCTGTTGTGTCCGTCAGTTCAGGAATGGAGGGCCATCTATCTCTTATCACATATTGAGACGCTGTGGTACGGCCCGAGGCTCGTAGTGTCTGAAATTGTGTGGTTACCATTCCTGGGGAAAACCTGGGGTTTCCCAAGATCGGTGTTAATGGTGACAATTTGGTTGTCAGGGCAGTTTGTAAAGCCGCTTGTAGGCCTTGGCGAATAGTATTGCCTATCAGCGGGTGTAATTTTGTCTCTGATGTCAATGCTTCACTACACCACATCGTTGTTTTCAATGGAATGTCAGCCTGGTGTTGTTCTATCTGTACCCACAACTTAAATTCTTGGTGGCGGCTCCAGTCTATAACCCTGCCTAAGTGTATTGCCTGGTAGTATCGCTTTATGTCTGGCAGTGCCAACCCTCCACATTGTTTCGGCATTGACAGCTGAGTGCGTGAGATCCGTGGTTTTTTGTGTCCCCAGACAAAGCGGGTAAACAAGGCCTGTACCCGCTTAAAGTATGAGGGTGGTATTTTAATGGGTAGGGCTTGGAAGAGGTATAAGAATTTAGGCAGTATGCACATTTTCAGTAAGTTAAATCTTCCAAACCAGGAATGAATTCCCTTGTGCCACGAGTCTAGAAGAAGTTTTACGTTTGACAGTAGAGGAGGAAAGTTCCGTTCATATATTCCGGAGAGTTCGGGTGGGATATTAGTCCCCAGATAAGTCAGGGAGGAGGATGTCCATTTAAATTGAAAATTTGATCGTACCGTAGGGATCATATGCAGTGGTATAGATATTGCCATTGCCTCTGACTTGGAAAAGTTTATCTTTAAGTTCGATAATTTCCCATATGTATCGAATTCTCTAAGCAGATTCGGGAGGGACACCCCTGGGTTGGTAAGTGAAAAGAGCAAGTCATCTGCGTATGCTGATATCTTGTGTTGCGTTTGCCCTATAGTCACGCCTTGTATGTCGGGGTTCCGTCTGATTGTGGCCAGGAAGGGTTCCAGTGAGAGGGCAAACAAGAGAGAGGATAAAGGACATCCCTGTCTTGTCCCATTCAATATTGGGAAGGGGTCCGATAGTACCCCATTTGCCTTCACCTGTGCTGTCGGACTGGTGTAAATTCCGGTTATCCTATTTAACATTACCTCTCCCAGGCCTACGTGTCGAAGAACTGTAAACATGAACGACCAATTCACCCGGTCGAAGGCCTTCTCGGCGTCGGTATTCAGTAGTACGCACGGAGTTTTTGTGATCTTCACTCTATGTAATAAGTTCAGCACCTTAATGGTGCTGTCCCTTGCCTCCCTAGATGGGATAAAGCCTACCTGGTCTAGATGAACAAGATGGTGAAGGTGTCTCGCAAGTCTGGTGGCAATGATCTTGGTATAAATTTTTAAATCAATGTTTAGGAGCGATATCGGCCTGTAGCTACTGCATGCTGTCGGGTCCTTTCCTTCCTTGTGTATTACTGAGATGTGGGCACTTAAACTATCTCTGGCAAATACTTTGCCGGATCCTATGGCGTTAAACAGCCCAAGCATGTGCGGCCCCAGTATCTCTGTGAGTTTCTTATAGTACTGTAGGGTGTACCCGTCGGGTCCTGGGGCCTTACCCGGCTTCATTGTTTTGATAACATTATTAGAACTTCAACAAGCTATCGGGGAATCTAGTTCCTCCCGGGACTCTGGTGTAAGTGAGGGCATTGCGGACGAAGTAATGTAGTGTGTCATGTCTGCTTGGGAAGGCGAAGCCGCTGGGAGGTTATATAATTTGGAGTAGAAATCTTTAAATTCTTGTGTGATTTGTGAGGGTAGAGTTACTTTCTGACCTCCTGCCTTGATAATGTGGGGAATGTATGTAGATAATTTATGTTCCCTGACTGTTTTCGCTAATAGCTTTCCACATTTATCCCCTGATTCGTATGCCATTTTCCGACACGACTGTATGGCTGCCTTGGCTCTGTATTGTAGAATGTCAGTAATCTGTTTCCTGATAATTGTCAACTCCGCCTCAGAGGTTTGCGTGGGGGCGTGCTTATGTCTGGATTCAGTGATGTTTAATTTTTTCAATAACTGGGTAAGCTGTGCAGTGCGTTCCCGTTTAATACAGGCTCCATGCTTGATGAAAATCCCTCTCATAACTGATTTGTGTGCTTCCCACAATATCCCCGGGTCACACTCTGGCTGGTCGTTTTCCTGAAAGTAGTGATTTAAAGCCGAGGTAATCTCCGCGAGCACCTCTGGTGTTTGCAGTAGACTTTCATTAAGTCTCCAGAATTTATGTCTAGGTGAGGATACGTCAGAAAGCTTGTAAATCAGAAAGATTGGTGCATGGTCAGACCACGTCCTGTTTCCTATGGATGTGCTTTCTACTGCATGAAGTTGTGTATGGGGGATCATAAAGTAATCTATTCTGCTATATACCTGATGTACAGGTGAATAAAACGTATAATCACGGTCTCCCGTATGTTGCAGTCGCCAGATATCAATAAGTTGTGATTTATGTAGTGCCTTTGCTATGCGTTTGAGTTGATTCACTGGCATAGAAGATTTGCCTGCTGAGGTGTCTACCAAAGGAATCAATGGAGCGTTAAAGTCTCCACCGATCAGTAATTGTCCTGCCCTAAAGTCCTGGAGTTTCTCCAAAGTATGCTCCAAGAATGTCGCCTGCAGGTCGTTGGGGGCATATAATGTTGCTATCGTAACTTGTACGGTGCCTATGAGTCCCTTGAGTCCCTTGAGGAAAATGTATCTTCCAGAGGGATCGATTAGTGAGTCCTGACATTGCCATGGGACTTTGCTGGAAATTAATATGGAGACTCCTTTAGATTTGGCTGTGGGGTTAACAGAGTGGTATGTCATCGGGTAATGTCTGTTGCGTAAATACGGTAATTTATTGTGCTTAAAGTGTGTCTCTTGGATCAGAGCCACATCCATTTGGGATCTTTTCAGGTCATCTAACAGTATGCGCCTTTTTTCTGGCGTGTTAAGGCCTTTCACATTAAGTGACTGAATTTTGAGATGGTGTAACGCCATAATTGGGTAGGGGGAAGGAAGTGGAGACTGGGTTCGGGTTAGAGAGGGGGGGGGCAAGGGTGCGGGTCAGAGATAGGGGTGACGTAAAGGGTGACGGGAGGAGGACAGAGAGGGGGGGGTAGCAGGTGAAAGAGAAAGTAAGAAAGAGGAGAGTAAGAGTAAAAGAGTGAAAGAGCAATTGTAGAGGGTTGGGCCTAGTGCCCTTAGTCCTCTAAGTAACTTGTTATTTGTATATAATGCCTGGGGGTCAACGTTGTACCCCCCGGCAGAACACACTAGCCTATTTGGGGTGCGGGTAGGACAAGGCTCGGGGAAGAACGAGTTCCCGACTCTCGTCTCCCAATCCAACAAAACTCTGCTGTAACGTGCAGTCAGCAATAATACACCATTGTAACATAAGGAACCAAAATAAGAAAATGAAATGAGCGAGGAGGACCATACATGTAACATAAAGAAGTACATACATAAAATAACGGATATCAATCCTGCGGTCAACATTAAACTAAGGGAATATTTTTCCCCCTCAACCATGCCCGTCTCTATAGGTTGCCTCCTCAACCCCAGGCCCCCTACCCCTCCTCCCCCACCACACGCAGGCGGACACCCCCCCAAAATTCTACAGGGACATGGGTCCAGCGTGCGGCCGGCCACCCGGGCCCGTATACTCTCCGCTCCATATCCCCACAGCATCCCCCCATCCCCCGCCCCCCAGGGTCTCTCCCATCAATATATCTAGATGTTTTTGTACGTGAGGTAGAGCTGGACTATCCCCCGTGTTCTGGTCTGGACAGTGTGTCTTTGCTGCTCCAGATCGCATGACCCCCCTTATGTAGGTCAAGTAGATACATTCAAATTCCCCCCACAGATCTGGTTGGTCTGCTCACTCTGGCTCCCAAAATGCTGATATAGTGGAGGGTATCTGTGCCTCAACATCTGAGGCTACCGTGGCTGGAGTAATAATGGGCATTATATATCAAGAATCTACAGATGTGCAATAAATGTATTAACAATGCTCAGTGTCATAATTCAGATATACCTCCTTCCACTTTCCCAAGAATACCCTCCCACCACATCCCCAACCGAGTGCCCAGTACACCTGGTCCTTCTTTAAAGGTGTAGTCTATTGCAAGGATTACTAAGTTGCAGATGCACGCATACCTATCCCTATTGTCTCTAGGGTTTGTAAACTTCTGGGAGTTCAGGAGAGCCACAGGGTGGTCCAGGTCCGGTGCATCCCCATGGAGCCAGCTACTGTCAATAGCCTATTATGCAGGGGTCTCTGTGGGGGCTGTGTCATACATCATGGGTCCAGGCCAAAAAGCCTAGACCCGGGGACTGGAATATCAGGGTCCTACACCAGGCTGATGATGTCAGGTAATGCAGAAGAGACCGTCTCGGGTAAGGCCCGCAAACGGAAGCAACAAATGTTCCCCTCCATCCAGGTGGGTCTCCAGCTGCCTTGTCTATAAGGGAAAGCCCTGTTCATCTAGCGCTGGCAAGCATGGGGGGGGGGAGCGTCAACGCCGCTCCAGCGCCAACAGGGGACGGAGGGGGGGGGACAGGCAGGGGACAAGGGTGTCAACAGGTCAGGCAGGCATAATTACCGGTGTCCATTTTGCTCCGTCACAGTTCCCGTTCTCCCTCCTGGGACGGCGCTCTAGGTCTCCTCCGGCTCCGTTGCTGTCTGGGCGGTGGATCTCCACGTAGTCTCTGGAAGTTGCCATGGTCTTGAGCTCTAGGTAGGAGGGTAAGCCAGTCTGGGACCACAATAGGTTCTGCGTCGAGGAAAATGAAAAGATCCGGCAGTGCCTCTGGCTTTCTGAGCGTGAAGAATCTTTGGTCTCTCCGGAACGTGATGGACAACGGGTATCCCCAGCGGTACGTTGCTCCTCTACTGCGGGCCAGCTCCAGGAGAGGTTTCAGTATCGCACGTCTCTGTAGCGTGGCGCGAGATAGATCCGGAAGTATTTTGATCGCTACACCGTCGAATTCCGGGCTTTCCATCTCCCAAGACTTACGGATAATTTCTTCTCTGTGCTTGTAGTGGTGCAACCTACATACCACATCCCTGGGTCTGGCTGGATCAGATGATTTTGGCCCCAGCGCTCTGTGAATCCTGTCGAATTCCAGGCGGGGTGGCAATTCAATCCCCTCTATAGTGCGGAAAATAGCCGTTACCGTGTCCGCTAGATCTTCCGGACCAGTTGCTTCTGGGAGTCCCCGTATACGCAGGTTATTCCTGCGACTGCGGTCCTCCATTTCCTCGAGGCGCAGCTGCTGTTCTGTGAGAGCTTCCATCTGACTGTCCTGGGTCTCCTCCATCGCCTCCACCCGGCGCTCCAGGGCTGTTAGTGAGGACTCACCTTTAGTGAGTCTGGTGGACAGGTCTTTCACCTCCGTCTTCACCACTGCAAGTTCTTTACGGTGTGCAGCTTCCACCATTCCCATAAGGGCTGTAATATCTGCCTTAGTGGGAAGTGCTTGTAGTAACAAACGCAGCTCTGGATCCATCGTGACCGATTGAGAGGCTGGTCTCGGAATATCCCCTAGGTCAGGGTGAAGGTCCGGGGGGGCTCCAAGGTATCGGCTAGTAAGTGGAGCTTCCATACTTAAGTCCGGAGAGCGGCAGGCTTCTCGGTCTCCCTCCGTGTCCCCTCGTGGCGACGCCATCTTGGTTCCCGGCGAGTGTAGTTGGGAGAGTTGGAAAAGTCTCTCTATCTCACCCGGCTGTGGTATCTGGGCCGTAGATCTGGTAGATCTATTGTTCCTCTTTGCAGTTCTCTTTTTAGAAGTGTACATATTGCGCTGACTTATTGTAAATCATCAGTTAGGATGGGAGACGGCCGGGAGCTCTGCAAGTTCACGTCTCTATCCTTCCATGTCCAGGCCACGCCCGTCAGCAAGATCTTTTTAACCCCAAGACAGTTGCATCTACTGCACTACTTGTATTACACCCTAGATGCATCACTGATCCAATTTTTTTTGAGTTACAGGAAAAAAATAAATGGCTCGATTCTCCCCCCCATCAGCACAGCGGCACTACTTTCCTACTAGGGAGCCATCCTGGCTGGGAAAACACACTGATTATAGCTGCTGGCAAAAATTGCATGAAAAATCTGACAGGCTGGTTGTACCCAAGTTGATCAACTTGGGTACAAACAGCCTGCCCATTCATGATTCGAATTTCGGCCAGTCCCAGCTGAACCGGCCAAGATTCGAACCTTCTATGACCCCCTTTACACCCAAATTTTGTATTGTGCAGTTAAAATAGACATTTACCCTAAAATAACTTTAGTTTTGATTTTATTTTTGTTAAAAAGTCTGGGCTTTTTCCACTCGTCTTGACTAGGTGAGAATGATGTTTGTGTTCCTCCTCGGATTTTGCCAAGAAAATGCAGAATGCATAGAGGAGAGAACCGTTTGTGGAATCTTGGACACAATTGTGTCGGTGATTGAAGCATTTTGTCACCTATATGAACGGTTTTCATACGGGAAGCACATATGGACACTCATGGTGGATTTAACACTAAATGGGTTCACAATAATCTTTTTTGCACAATGTTATTGATTATGCATGTTTTTGTGTTATAGGGATTGATTTTGTTCTTTAAGCGCTGTACATTATATTTTTTCATTTGGTATCACAAGCGTGTGCTGGTTGTTTTTGGATTGTACCTGAGTGTGGTAATTTTTCCACTATATATTGACAAAAATGCTATGGAGCAGAGTGTCACCACAGGGAGGAGAGAGAGACAGCCAAAAATGGTGACAGGCTGTTCCTGCAGCCTTGGCCGAAGGACAGCCCCATCCACCACCCAGGATATAGCAACACTGTGATTGGCTGCAGTGCAGCCTAAATAAAGTCCACCCAGGGAACTGTATATAAAAGAGTTGAATCAGTGTCTGTCGTGCAGTACTATGCATATTTCAGGTGACAAAACTCATATCCGAAATACCACTATAAGAGAGAAAAGTAACCAGTTACACTTACCGGTAATGGTGTTTCTGGGAAGTATTCCAGGACGGCACAATGAGAGATGACTGGCTCCACCGGACAGGAAACACAATCAAAGAGGTTAAAACCCCCGCCCCTCCCCGTGCTCCTCAGTTATGATAAAGTACAGACCCACACCAGTGCATGAGAGAGAAAACACACAACAACTCTCTACAAACCAATATATTTAACAAGAGCGGTGGGAAGTAGGCCTGCCGTCCTAGAAGACTTCCCAGAAACACAGTTACCGGTAAGTGTAACTGGTTACTTTCTCACGTCGTCTTCCAGGATGGCACAAAGAGAGAAGCAAGTAGCTTCAGGCCTACTTTAGGGCGGGACAACTGCTTGCAGGACCTTTCTACCAAACGACAGGTTGTGACGCGACAGCAACTCCACTCTATAATGCCTCAGGAAGGTATTCTGGCTTGACCATGTCGCAGCTTTACAGATCTGTTCAACTGAAGCTCCGGCTCTTTTTGCCCAGGAGGTTGCCAGAGAGCGAGTGGAATGTGCCTTAACCTTCGGGGCTGTCCTACGAGCCTGGTCATAAGCTATGGAGATTGTCTGCTTGATCCATCTAGATATGGATGCTCTAGATGCCTGCTGGCCCTTTTTCTGTCCAGAAAAATGTATTAATAAATGGCTGGATTTCCTAAATTCGCTAACTCTATCCAAATAAGATAACAGACACAGTCTGACATCCAGACAATGAAAGAAGGACTGTCTTTCATTCTGAGGATTGGAACAAAAAGAAGTTAGTATTATTTCCTGTGTTCTGTGAAACTTCGATACTACCTTGGGAAGGTACAGGGGGTCCTGCTTGAGAACAACCCTGTCCTCAAATAAACGAAAAAACGGCTCTTTAAATCGACAGAGCCTGCATATTGCCTATTCTTTTGGCTGTCGTAATCGCTAGAAGAAAGGCGAATTTAAATGTGAGTAACCTAATGGAAATAAGGTCTAATGGCTCAAACGGAGCCTTAGTTAGCTGATCCAATACTAAGGAAAGATCCCAGGTCGGGACTCAAGAAATCTGCACTGGGGACATTCTATCTCTGGCCGTCAGGAACCTCTTAATCAGGGGGTTCAGAGATAATCTTCTGTGCAAAAAATAGGATAAGGCTGCCACCTGAACTCTGTGTCTTGGTAGCGAGCCCCAGATCAACGCCATCCTTTAGGAAATCTAGGATGACCGAGGTCTCTTGTTGGGATACTTCTGTCACTAAACACCAGCGTGAGAAGACCCCCCACACCTTCGCGTAGATACGCCTGGTGACCTCCTTTCTACTTGAAAGGAGAGTGTTTATCACTGTTTCAGAACAGCCCTTCTCCCGCAGGTTCTGCCTTTCAAGCACTAGGCCGTCAGCTTAAAGAAGCTGGGATCTGGGTGGAAGACCGGCCCCTGCCGAAGAAGGTCTGCCCGAACTGGTAGATGGCGAGGGGGAACTACAGACCAGTTCTCCAAAGCGGGGAACCAGGCTCTCTTGGGCCACCAAGGGGCGATCAAAATGAGTCTGCCCTCTGAGAGATCCAGTTTTTGTAAGACTCTCAGAATTAGACCCAGAGGGGGAAAGGCATAAGCCAGGTGAAAGTTGCACACCTGAGCCAACGCATCCACTCCCTCTGAGCCCCACTCCCGGGACAGGGAAAATAATCTCTCTACTCTTCTGTTTTCCTTGCGGGCAAAGAGGTCTATCTCTGGCTTGCCAAACTGTTGGCACACCAGGTCAAACACCTCTAGGTTCAACTACCATTCTCCCTGGAGAATCGGATGGTGACTTAAATTGTCCGCTGTGAACCCCCTTTATGTGCACTGCCGTGATAGAGGGAATCCGAAGCTCCGCCCAGCCCAGGATTTCTAGAGACAAGGTCAGCAGGGCGCGAGACCTGGTGCCTCCCTGATGGTTCAGGAATGCCACCGTGGTCGCATTGTCGGACAGAATCTGGACCTCTTGGCCCCAGATTTTCTCCTCGAACGCCTTTAGGGCTTCCCCGACTGCCAATAATTCTCGGAAGTTTGAGAAAGCGCCCCTCTGATCTCGGTTCCAAGAACCCTGGGCTCAGAGCTCGCCTAGGTGAGCCCCCCAACCCCAGGAACTTGCGTCTGTAGTTATCCTGAGGGGGTCGGTCTGAGTCCACAGATGAACCCCCTGCAACCTTTGAGGAAGAAGCCACCACCTCAGAGATTCCTTTACTACATCTGGGATGGAGACCCTGTAGTCTAGCGTTCTCGTTCCGTCCCAGGAGGATAGGAGGAATTGTTGGAGGGGTCTGGAGTGGAGCTGAGCCCACGGTACCGCTGGGATACAAGAGGTCATTAGACCCAGCAACCTCATGATGCCTCTGAAAGTGGACTCCTCTACCTCCAACAGAGACCTGACCGCTGTCATGAGGCCCTGGACCTTGTCCTGGGGTAAAAAGAATTTCCTCTGTAAGGAGTCCACCAGGAACCGAAGGTAAACCTTTCTTTGGTCTGGAATCATCAAGGACTTTTCCCTGTTGATGATCCACCCCAGGGATTCCAATGTACTCATGACCTTGGCCAGGTCTGCGAGGAGAAGATCTCGACTCTGGTTGTATTGAAGAAGATCGTCGAGATAAAGGGACTACCGCTATTCCCTGCAGGTGTAGGAAAGCAACCACCTCTGCCACGATCTTTGTAAATACCCTTGGACTGGAAGCCAGTCCAAAGGGGAGGGCAGCAAATTGCCAGTGCAGAATTCCCTCGGCAGAAGTGATTTCAAACCTGAGGAGGGCTTGGTGCCTTGGGAAGATTGGGACGTCTAGATAGGCATCCTCGATCGTTATCATGAATACCTCCTTTAGAAGGAGCTGTCTGAGGGTGTATACGCTCTCCATACAAAACTTCTTGTGACGCAGAGAAGCATTCAAGGGTCTCAGATTTATTATCAGCCGATACTTCCCTGACGGCTTTGGAACGACGAAGATACGGGAATAGACACCCAGTCCCGGTTGTTACGCAGGCACCGGAACGACGACTCCCTGCTCTGCTAGCTCTGTGACTCTTTTGCAGAAGACCTGCTGCCTTGAGGGGGTCCCTGGGTAAATGTGTTAAAAGGAATTTTGAGGGAGGGGAGGGAAGAAACTCCAGCCTGTAGCCCTTCCTTACAATGTGGAGGATATCGGGGCTCTGAGTAATACTCTCCCACCTGGAGAGGAAATGGGAAAGTCTTCCCCATACCCTCACGTCACTTAGAGTCCTTATTTGATTTTTGGTTGGAAAAGGATACTTGCCTTTTGTTTTTCTTTTCCAATGCCCCACCGCCTATTACCGGCAGGTTTCTTGTTTGAGAAACGGCTTTTACCTTGGGGGCCCTCTAAAAAAATCTTTTGTCCCTTTTAGGCTTGGTGGGGAATTTTTTGCCCTTTTCAGCAGATCTTGACAGAGCCTGATCGAGCCCTGTACCAAAAAGGAGGGAGACCTCAAATGGGAGAGCACATAAACGGGTCTTGGATGCACTGTCACCATCCCATGTTTTGACCCACACTGCTCTTCTAGCCGAGTTTAAGAGAGCTCCAGTCTTTGCGGTGGCTCGCACGGTCTCTACCACAGCATCCACTAGGTACGCCACTGCGCTACCTATCACCTGTAGTGAGTCTAGGACTTCTTTGGACCTGGAAACACGGTCTATCAACTTGGAGACCCATGTTCCTAGCCAAGCTGAAGCCAATGCGGGGCTCATTGCTGCCGCATTGGCTTCCCAAGCTCTACGCAAGGTGGTCTCGGCACGGCGATCCATCTGATCCTTGAGGTTACCGCGTCCTCAAATGAGAGGTCAGACCGTTTGGACACCTGCGCCAAGGAGGCGTCCAATCTAGGTGTCTTAAAGAACTTATCTTCATCCTCCTCCTTAAAAGGGCACCTACGCTTCCAAGTTTTATACTTTAGAAGCTTCCTCTCAGGTTCCTTCCACTCTCTAAGGATAACAACCTTGAGTGCCTGATGCACCGGAATTGGCTCTGGGTTGGGCCCTTACTAAGCCCCGGTACAGTCTATCTTGTGCGGATACCTGTTCCGCCGGCTCCTGAATCTCTTCAGAAGCGTAGATCGCACCGAGAAGGCCTTCCATGTCGTCTGCAGAAAAAATGTGCTTTCCCGACCTTGAGCCCTCTTCCTCCTCCTCTGCCTGACTATCCATCAGGCCCTCATCGGATAATCCATGATCAGGGATCTCAGTCCTCTTCTGCCTCCAACTCTTGGGATAAGAGGGATCTCAGGGATTCTGGGTGCCCTCCCCCCAATCTGGTTGACGAGGAACCCTCCTGTGAGGAAGAGCCCTCCCTACTCATCTGGGACTTTGGTTCCTTAGTCTTAAGGGAGGCCTGAAATTCCTTAAGGGTGGCAAGCATCTGAGTTTGGGCGGAGAGGAAGTCTCTCATAACCTGAGATGTTTCCTTTCCAGCCAGCTTCTGAATACATCTGAAACAGAATGGCTTGGAATGGTCTGAGGTCAATTTCTCATTACAATAACCGCATCTTTTAGAGCGGGCAGGGGCCTTTGAGGAATGGCTGGCAAGCCCCTGGGCAGTGATGTCCTCTCCTGCAACATAAAAATACACAGGTATGCTTTAGGAAAAGGACCCTGTGAGAAACAAAAGGGGAAGAGTCGGGGCACCCTCCCCCATTATAACCCCCTGCTGGCTGGGTTGACTCACCCCCTGTGGTCTCCTCTATAGCCGCGGCTGAGGTCGGCCTCTCCTCATGCTCCATGCCGTCAGGTGCGCTGGATAGCGTACTGCAGAGCCGCTTGGGAGGAGTAGAAAGGGCGCCTCTCTAACTGGCGTCGTTCTGTTGGAAATGGCCTGGTGAAAAAGCCGCCGGCCGCCGCCATCTTACCAGAGACCGGAACCGGAAGTGACGCGGCACGCGGTGGCGTCATCCCTGACGCTCGAGGAGGAAGAGAAACACTCCAAACGCCGGGAAGATGGCACCGCACTCGTATGCTCCTGCATAGAGCGGCGCCATCCAGAACAACCCGTGCGAGCGGGGGCCACCGAGGAGGATATCTCCGCAGAAGGACATGCCAGTCCCCCCTCCAGAATGGACACCCAGACAGGTGGGGGGGGAGGAATTTTAAATGGCCCCTGAAGTTCCAGGTACAGCCCTGCACCTAGGGTCCTTCAGTGCTCAGGGGGGCTCTTCCAAATGCTGGCCCCCGAGTGGGAAAGAAAGGGGATACCCCCCAGGAAGGACAAGAGTGCTCTGCTAGGCCCAGAGGCTTCCCAGGCATATGGCCCAGCTCCCAGGGGGAGACTTCCAGCCCCAGGCCTTCAGTCTGTGGAAAAAACTAACAGTTTCGCTGTGGGGAAACACAATCAAGAACTGAGGAGCACGGCAGTTTTAACCTCTGATTGATTGATTGTGTTTCCTGTCAGGTGGAGCCAGTCATCTCTCATTGTACCGTCCTGGAAGACGACTTGAGAACTATTGTGTAATTTTTTTTTTTATTATTGGGATGCCTGCCTTTACACACACACACACACACACACACACACACACACACACACACAAATTTTAATGCCATCACAGTCTTAGTCTGCAGGGTTCAATATTGAGTTGGCTCACCCTTTGCAGCTAGAACAGCTTCAACTCTTCTGGGAAGGCCGACCACGAGGTTTAGGAGTGTGTCTAGGGGAATGTTTGGCCATTCTTCCAAAAGTGCATTTGTGAGGTCAGGCATTGATGTAGGACAAGAAGGCTTGCAGTCTCCACTCTAACTCATCCTAAAAGGTGTTCTACTGGACTCTGTGCAGGCCAATCAAGTTCCTCCACCCTAAACTCGCTCATCCATGTCTTTATGGACCTTGCTTTGTGCATGTGTGCACAGTCATGTTGGAACAGGAAGGGGCCATTCCCGAACTGTTCCCACAAAGTTGGAAGCATGAAATTGTCCAAAATGTCTTGGTATGCTGATGCCTTAAAAGTTCCATTCACTGGTACTAAGGGGCCAAACACAACCCCTGAAAAACAACCCCACATCATAATCCCCCCTCCACCAAATGATTTGGACCGGTGCACAAACCAAGGTCCATAAAAGACATGGATGAGTGAGTTTGGGGTGGAGGAACTTGACTGGCCTGCACTCGGTAGAAAACCTATGGAATGAATTAGAGAGGAGACTGGCAGCCAGGCCTTCTCGTCCAAATCAGTGCCTCACCTCATAAATCTGCTTTTGGAAGAATGGTCAAAAATTCCCATAGATACACTCCTAAACCGTGTGGACAACCTTCCCAGAAGAGTTGAAGCTGTTATAGCTGAAAAGGGTGGGTCAACTCAATATTGAACCCTACGGACCAAGACTGGGATGCCATTAAAGTTCATGTGCGTGTAAAGGCAAGCATCCCAATATACAGTAAGTGTGTGTGTGTGTGTGTGTGTGTGTGTGTGTATATATGTATATATGTGTGTACACACACACACACACATAAAAAAGAGCATCACAATAGTTCCATATATAAAAAGGAAGAAAACGTGTATCAAAATCGTCCCATAGCTATAATGGACTGCTGGAAGCCACCTGGAACTATGGGGGGGGGGGGGGGGAATGTAGTCCCTAGGAGGCAGCATCTATTAAGCAAAGTACTATATGGCACTACAAGTCTCAGAAACGTGGTATGCTGCAAAAGGAGGAAAAACAAAGAAGAATCCTGGATTGGAGTTACCAACATTCACCTCTGTGTCAGGCTGGGTTCACACTACTGCTCATTGGATGCTGGTTTCTCTACATCCAATTCACATGCCAGGAGATTGTAACCAGCTCTCTATGAGCCGGTTCACACATCCTCAGAGCGGCTCCGGTGCAAATTGCACAGGAGTCCTGTGCATCTTCTGGTCTGTTTCAGGTCCGAATTCAGCTAAAAATTCGGACCTGAAACGGTGAACAGGGACACACCGGACCCCTGCTGTGAGCCGCTCCATGCTTCAGTGTGAACCCATCCTCAAAGTGGGATTGTGCTGCTGCTCTTGTCTAGAGTCTACTGTGTCATTGGAGGGACCCAGGAAGCTGGAGAAGAGGGCATCGCTGGTTTCATGAAAGATCGTTGCCACCCACGCCATGGGTTTCGAACACCAAAAGAACAGAAGGCAGTTTCACAACATCCTGCATAGCCATGAGTGACCACTGGCCACAGCCTCATTACCCTCCTTCTAAAAAGGGACACCCTAACTTGGGACTTAGTTTGGGAACTTTAGCCTTACCGTGGGACCACAAATTTACTTGAGCACTCCAAATGTAAGAATCTGGACTCTAATGTGTAGTATCTACCATACTGTCCAGTGGGAGAAATTTTGGAGAGTCACTAGAATTTTTCAGCCTCTAGGCAAATATTTCCTTTAGTTGGGACCCTCTCTAGATATAGGATTCAGGCATTTGGAGGGGATTAGGTTCAGAAATACTTGATCCCACATTGTCTTGTTGTATTATACAAATGTGTTTTATTTTGTGGCTGTTTTTTGCTGTTGTTGCCTCATTGGGTGTAAAACCCGAATAAATCTTCCTACTTTAGCCATGGTATGTCAGAGGGTGTGGTATTGCCCGAAGGGTCATTGTCAGTTTGTCACCCAAAATCAGGGGACCCATACATCAGCAGCTCCTACGGGGTAAACACTATACTTAATAATAACAATTATTGATTTTTTTTTCAAACTTGAGCCTTCTTTTGGGAGAAGTTAATTCTGTGGGTTGAGCTCTGCTTAAGTAAAAGTTCAGAGAAAAAACACAGGTGTTTGTTAAGTTTACATGATTATACCGATACCTTTATTGTAAAACATTCAATTTAACTTCTGCTTACAGAACACAAAGTCAGGCTTGTTCAGCAAGACAAAGTGCAGTAACCAATGCCGAACAACCAATTTGAATTTCATATTTCACAGATTTGACCAAAATATGCCCTTCAGACATTATCTTCGCTCTTTCCACTGCTTTAGTATACAAGCGCATATAAGCTGGCTGTTGATTTGGGACTGTGAAATACTGGGCTCTCTCAGTAGGAAGACTTGAGATATTGTCATAATTTTATCATTTGTATTACAGAGTCCAAATGAGGCATCTGGATCCCTCTCAATCAGATTGTTCTGTTTGTGTGTCAGTATGATGCCATCAAGATACATTTTTTATTTGGTCCAGTAGTTCTGTTACACATTGTTTTCATATCAGCAACAGAGAGTCAGTCTGCTGTAGACCAAAGCGCTCTTTGTGTGCATTAAAAAGCTCCTGCAGACAGTCTACATAGAGAGTATGATACGCATCCACTTGCTGCTCTGAAGGATTCTTCGTCTTGGGCACAGGGATGGGTTTACCAACTGGAACGGAAATTAATAGTTCAGCTTAGGACAAGCAATCAATCAATCTAACCAGCAGACATGTCAGCTATTAGTGAGGTTTTACTCAAGAGACACACCTTGTGATACACCCAGGCTCAGTTTACAACCCACGTGTATGGAATAATAATGACAACATATACAGTTTACATGGTGACAATGCTAGGTGTTTTGATTGTAAACCCAGAAATTTTTAATTAAAGGTCTGCAAGTTTGCCAATGCATGAGCAACTAGAGAGTAATTCAGGGCAAAGTGACAGCATCACGACCGAGTATAAAAAAGAGAGGCGCCTCCAAGTGAGGAAGTTCGTAGTAACGTAACGCATACGGGGAGGAGCTGCGTATGATGCCACCCGCTGCCATCCTTCGGAAGCAAACTGACATTTGTTTGCAATACATGCTGTAATCAAGCGACTTTTAAAAAGGTGAGTAGTTTGTGTTTGGACACAAATAAAATGTTACTATTAAACAGTGAGCACTTAGATCTTTTCTTTATCATATATGGTCTGGCGCCTCTGCTGAAAACTGAGGAGACTGGAAAGAAGTATATGGTCCGTGTTAATCTTTTGACATTGAAATCTGCTTGCATGACTACCTGTTAATTCAGGAGTCCATGCCTTAAAGCGGAGGTTCACCCTAAATACTGACATTATCTTATAGTGATCTTGCTAGCAGATACATATACATATTCCTATTGATTTTTTTTCTTGTGGTTGTACTTACCGTGAATCAGTCGTTTTAATGTGGACTTCCGGGTATTCCTCCCGCGGGAGTGGGCGTATCTTTCTTTCCTCGGAGCCCCGTTGATTTCTGGGAGGTGCTCGCAATGTCTCCTGGGAGCCGTTGATCTGCCGAGATCTGCCCCCCCTGCGAATTCTGCCAGCCCTGGACTGCGCAGGCGCAGCGCTCTAGCTCCGAAAATTGCCGAACATTAAGAGCTGTAGACTGCGACTGCGCAATCAACAGGGTATTGTGACAGTCGTTGCCGCACGCTCCCGATGCTCGCTCCACTCAGCAAGGGGGGCGGGTGTATTACTATTATAATGAGCGTATGCATGTTTAAATAAAGGAATTGATGGACAGAGAGGGCGGGTAGTTCAATGTGGATGGCCGATTTGAATACTTGTCAGAGAATTGTTAAAAAAAAATCTTATGTCTTTTTTTTTTTAACAATTCTCTGACAAGTATTCAAATCGGCCATCCACATTGAACTACCCGCCCTCTCTGTCCATCAATTCCTTTTTCTTGTTCATACATCACGGGACACAGAGCGGCATAGTCATTACTATGTGGGTTATATAGAATTACCTTCAGGTGCTGGCACTGGCAACTTCCAAAACAGGAAGTACCCTCCCCTATATAAGCCCCTCCCATCCGGGAGCACCTCAGTTTTTTGCCAGTGTCTAAGGTGTTGGCCAAGGTTAACATGTATTCATCTGGGCTTGTGTACAGGTTCTCTGGGCCTCAGTAAGCTATTCCGGATCCGACCAAAAAAGCTTCATAGCTAAACGGTCGGTACCTGGGCCTTGCAGAGAAGAGCAGGGTTTTGCCTGTAATGCCTCTCTTAGGAGGGCTGGACCCTGGGATCCAGAGCTCTGGTCATACCCAAAACCAAGAGGCTATCTGTGCAGGGTGCTATACAGGTCCAGGGGAGTGGAATCCTTGGGAACCCGGTCCCTGAAGGTCTAGTACAATGCCTGCCGTGAGAGGTGAAGTTTGGGCTTCTGTGGACCAAACAAAGTCCTGCGGCGGGGAAAAGGTAAGTAGGGGCCCCTCAGGAACTTGGTTCTATTGAGGGGACCCCCAAGCCTAATATGTCTTTCTGCCTGTTACCTAAAGGTATTCCCGCTAATAGCTGTATATGCCTAAGAAATCCTAGAAATGTCTTTTCATAAAGGAAGTTTTAAAAACTGTAAACCTAGAAATGTTTTTCATAAAAAAAAAAGACAAAAGTGCGGTACCTGTGTTTGTCCACTAGAGGCCGCTGTGGAACGTCTTTTTTTCTTGGGACTATTCCTTCCATGGTGAAAGTCCAGGCAGATGAGTGAGCTCTCCATCAGGGAAGCTGCATTCCTCTGTCATGCTGCCAAGTAGTTTCCTTCCATCCCCGAGTCCTGGTGAAACAGGGACCCTGGCTCCTCTCCCTACATGGCGCCAAGAGCGCACAGGTGCACGCGCACGCACACACGCTTTCTTTTTATAAGATTTAGCTTCAAAAAAGGGGGCGGAGCCTGGCGGATGATGCGCTCTGTGCGCCCAGCGCTTCTGCGCATGTGCGGGCGTCCCAGCAAGATAAAAGGACTCAGTCCACGCTGCTTGCTATGGACACAGAGCATGAAAAGGAGCTGGTAGCATGGTATAGGGGCTTACAGCGGGCGGTTGATACAGGCATCCCCAGAAAGACGCATTAGTAGACACCCACTGATGTACATAGCAGCAAATTGCATTAGACTATTTCAGTAAAGGGGTGTATTGCGGCTGGAATACCTCAGCTTTGAACTAAGGAATATGCCGCCTAAAAAACTCCGAGATATACCTCTCAGGAAGTGTAGGGGGTCTCCATCGGGCTCTGAGGATCTGGAGCAGTCATCTGCACCTTCCTCCCCTGAGAAATCAGAGGTTAATACCCATAAGGAACCCCCGGGAGTGCCAGGTACTGCGGCTGTCCTCAGTCCACCTGCTCCTGCATATATAAACAGAGGAGGTTTTTGCCTCAACTCTGGAGGGATTGGAGCAGAGATTGGCAGCATTGATCGCTTCTTCTCTACAGGAAAGAAAGCGCGCCAGATCTCCATCCCCTCCATTAGAGTGCCTGTTGGCAGAGCAACAGTCCCAGGAAGGGACTGACCTTCCTGAAGGGGATCAGGAGGAGGTTAACTCTGTTTTTGAGGAATCGACAGTAGATGAACCATTTTCAGCATCACAGACTGAAAGATTGTGGGTCCAGACCCTAACTGACATGGTTCGATCTGCATTTAAAATGCCTCTTGTTGAACCATCAACTACTGCTGTCTCCTCGTTGGGGTCGCTAAAAGCTCCCCAGATTAATTGCTCCTTTCCAATTCATCCATTATTGGAAGGACTTATATACCAGGACTGGGAACATCCTGATAAACTATTTGTTCCACCTAAGAAATTTCAGGTGATCTATCCCATGGAGGAAAAATTCACCCAGAGATGGAATGTTCCTACGGTGGACGCAGCCATTTCTTCTGTGAACAAATCACTGACATGTCCAGTAGATAATGTTCAAAGATCCAGTAGATAAAAAATTGGAATCTTTATTAAAATCTGCTTTTTCCACAGCAGGGGCTGTTACACAGCCAGCAGTGGCAGCTATTGGGGTCTGCCAAGCTTTAAAGGATCAAATGAAAATGGTCCTGAGGGATTTGCCAGACCAGCAGGCCCAGGCTCTGGCTGATCTGCCTAGAGCATTATGCTTTGCGGTTGACGCCATCAAGGATTCTATCCATCAGGCCTCACGCTGTCTTTGGTACATATGCGTAGGCTTCTGTGGCTCAAGAACTGGTCTGCTGAGGCTCCCTGTAAGAAGCTCTTAGTTAGCTTCCCATTTCATGGAGAACGCCTTTTTGGCGAAGACCTGGATAAATATATCCAGAAGATTTCCAGTGGTAAAAGTACTCTCTTACCAATTAAAAAGAGGTCTAGGGGTCCATCTTTTAAGAGGACTACCTCTCCTATCCCTGGGACGTCTGCTACTAAGCAGTTCCGACAGCCTCCTCGGTCAAACTCAGGAGGTAAAAATCAGGGACAGTCACAGGGTAATAAAAAGCCCTGGATCTGAAGAGGTACTAAACCAGCCTCCAAGTCAAGCCTATGAAGGGCTGCCCCCACTCAAACGGGTGGGGGGAAGACTTCAGTTGTTCACAGAGACCTGGTGGGAGACGATCAAAGACAGATGGGTGCTCTCCGCAGTAACTCGGGGATACAAGTTGGAGTTAAAAGAGTCTCCTCCTTCCCATTTTATGTGGTCAGGCATGCCAAAAGACCCTCTGAAAAGAAGGTGTCTCCTAGTGGCGTTAGAACAACTATTGCTCCAAGGAGTAATTATGGAGGTTCCTATGGAAGAGTGGGGGTTGAGTTTCTACTCAAACCTTTTCACAGTCCCGAAACCAAACGGGGACAAAAGACCCATATTGGACCTAAAGAGTCTAAACAAATTTCTAAACGTCCGGTCCTTCCGGATGGAGTCGATCCGATCGGTCACCGCTGCCCTACAGGGGGAGGAATGGTTAGCCTCGATCGACATCAAAGATGCTTACTTGCATGTTCCCATCTTTCCAGGTCATCAAAAATTTCTACGCTTTGCAGTAGAAGGGCGCCATTTTCAGTTCAGAGCCTTACCATTCGGTCTGGCCACAGCACCACGAGTGTTCACAAAAATTCTGGCCCCACTGTTGGCCGATCTAAGAACACGAGGTGTAACGATAATGGCATACCTACACGACCTGTTGTTGATGGACCACTCAGTTGCCAAGCTAGAAGTGGTAATTGTCGATACAATCAAGTATCTAGAATCTCACGGTTGGGTCATCAACCTGGACAAGTCAGCCCTACAGCCAGTGAAAAACCTGGTATATCTAGGGCTACGGCTGGATTCAGACCAGAGGAAGATTTTCTTACCTCTAGACAAGGTATCCTCTTTGAGGGGCTTGGTCCGTCTGCTTTGTGCAAAAAGACAGCCGTCCATATGCCTGTGCATGAGGCTGCTAGGAAAGATGGTAGCATCATTCGAAGCTGTGCCATACGCCCAATTCCACTCAAGGAATTTACAGAGGGCCATATTGTCAGCCTGGAATGGAAAAATTCAGGCTCTAGACTTCCCGATGGCTTTGTCCCCTTCCGTTCGGAAGAGTCTCTGCTGGTGGTTGATCCCCCAGAATCTCCAGAAGGGAAAACCCTTCAGTCCGATATCCTGGAAGGTGGTCACTACAGATGCCAGCCTTATAGGCTGGGGGGCAGTACTGGAGCAATGGTCTCTCCAGGGCAGATGGTCAAATGTAGTAAAAACCCTGCCCATCAATCTCTTAGAGATACGAGCAGCCCGGTATGCCCTAGTAGCCTGGGCATCCAGACTCCAAGGGTCCCCTGTCAGAATTCAATCAGACAATGCCACAGCAGTGGCATATA
Organism: Rana muscosa; assembly: GCA_029206835.1. NCBI lineage: Eukaryota > Metazoa > Chordata > Amphibia > Anura > Ranidae > Rana > Rana muscosa. The sequence goes on along the minus strand of CM055122.1, from coordinate 796,210,268 downwards.
TCAATCATCAGGGAGGCACCAGGAGTCGTGCAGTCCAGAGGGAAGTAAGTCACATCCTGGAATGGGCAGAAAAGCATGTCCCATGTATATCAGCTGTCTTCATTCCAGGGGTGGAGAATTGGAAGGCGGACTTTCTAAGTCGCCAACAGTTATGCCCAGGGGAATGGTCCCTTCATCCCGAGGTCTTCCGAGCAATATGTCAGCGGTGGGCAACACCGGATGTAGATCTGCTAGCATCCAGATTCAACGCAAAGGTGGACAGATTTGTCTCCCGGACAAGGGATCCCCTCGCTTGCGGCTCGGATGCTCTGGTGTTCCCTTGGAATCAGTTCAGACTGATATATGCATTCCCTCCGCTACAATTGTTGCCTCGACTCCTTCGCAGAGTCAGGTTGGAAAAGAAGCCGGTGATCTTGGTGGCTCCAGCGTGGCCCCGAAGGGCCTGGTACGCGGAGATCATCAAAATGTCTGTGGGGAGTCCTTGGACCCTTCCACGTCGTCCGGACCTGCTTTCGCAAGGGCCGATATACCACCCTTCCTTACTAACTCCAAGTTTAACGGCCTGGCTATTGAATCCCACATCCTAAAGAAGAGAGGTCTCTCTAACTCTGTGGTATCAACTATAATCAATGCCAGGAAGCCTGTATCCAGGCAGATCTACTATAGAGTTTGGAAGGCGTACATCACTTGGTGCGAGGCCAGAAAGTGGCATCCACGTAAGTACGTTATAGGCAGAATTCTGGACTTCCTACAGTGGGCTGTAGACAGGAAGTTTGCCTTAAGTACTATCAGGGGTCAGGTTTCGGCCTTATCAATACTATTTCAAAGGCCCCTGGCTATGCATTCACTTGTATAATCCTTTATGCAAGGGGTGACACGTATTATTCCACCGATTAAAGCTCCCATATGTCCATGGGATCTAAATTTGGTTCTGTCGGTTCTGCAGAAGCAGCCATTTGAACCTTTGCGGCACATTTCCTTGGTTCTACACCAGAAAATTGATATTTTTAGTAGCCATATGCTCGGCTAGAAGAGTGTCGGAAGTAGCCGCCATGTCCTGTAAAGAGCCATATCTGGTTATTTATGAGGACAGAGTAGTATTACGTCCTCACCCAGCCTTTCTTCCTAAGGTGGTATCGAGGTTTCACTTGAACCAGGATGTGGTTCTTCCTTCTTTTCCCCAAACCGAGCTCGGTAGAGGAAAAGTTATTGCATTCTTTGAATGTAGTAAGAGCAGTTAAAGCTTATCTAAAAGCCACTGCTCAGATTCGTAGAACGGATTCTTTGTTTGTTCTGCCGGAAGGCCCCAGAAAGGGTCAGGCAGCATCAAAATCTACTTTAGCCAAGTGGATTCGACAGGTCATAATACAAGCCTATGGCTTGAGAAGTAGACCGCCTCCGTTCAAAGTTAGGGCGCACTCCACGAGAGCAGTTGGAACTTCATGGGCAGTGCATCACCAGGCCTCCCTGGCTCAAATTTGTAAGGCCGCAACATGGTCTTCAGTACACACGTCTACTAGGTTCTACCAGGTGGACGTTAGAAGTCAGGAGGATGTCGCCTTTGGGCGCAGTGTGTTGCAGGCCGCAAAAGATCCTCATGCCTGATGGCGCCCAGCTTATGTATGGTATATCCCCCCCCTCATTTGGCATTGCTTTGGGACGTCCCACATAGTAATGACTATGCCGCTCTGTGTCCCGTGATGTATGAACAAGAAAGTAGGATTTTTAAAACAGCTTACCTGTAAAATCCTTTTCTTGGAGTACATCACGGGACACAGAGCTCCCACCCCTCTTTTGGGGACACGTATTGCTTTGCTACAAAACTGAGGTGCTCCCGGATGGGAGGGGCTTATATAGGGGAGGGTACTTCCTGTTTTGGAAGTTGCCAGTGCCAGCACCTGAAGGTAATTCTATATAACCCACATAGTAATGACTATGCCGCTCTGTGTCCCGTGATGTACTCCAAGAAAAGGATTTTACAGGTAAGCTGTTTTAAAAATCCTACTATTTAAACATGCATCCGCTCATTACAATAGTAATACACCCGCCCCCCTTGCTGAGTGGAGCGAGCATCGGGAGCGTGTGGCACAATATTGTGCTCAAAGCGCATGCGCCGAATATGGGTTATAATCCATTCGGCTATTTTCGGAGATCTGCCGTGAACGGACACGCAAGTGTTGCGCATGCGCAGGTCAGAGCGGGCGAAATCCGCTAAAGTGTTGCGCATGCGCAGAACAGAGCTGGCAGAATCCGCTGAGGGGCAATTCTCGGCAGGTCACCGTCAACACTGATGATACAGCGGTGAATGCTGGGATGCATTCACCGCATCCCGGAAGTCTCTGCTTGTGGGCTTCACAGTGCCCACAAGCAAAATGGCAAAGAACAAGATCTATTTATAAAAGTTATTATTTAGAACGGAAATAGACGGGGGACATCTCTAATCGCAGGACAAGTGAGTACTAACATGTTATCTGTAACCCCATTACATGCACCTAGAAAAAAAAAACGAGGGACCGCGGAACCTCCGCTTTAAGGTGAGAGTAGCTAACTAGACCGGAGGTGGAGGGACTGTCACCCATTGTGGATTGTCATCACTGGTGAAGGCTTTGTGGGACCTGTTGTCCACCGTCTCTCTGGACTTTAACTTAATATTATTTATTATCTGGGACTTGCCAATTTGTCAACATTTTTGACTGTTTATATTGCGCTGCACTTATATCCTTTTTAACATTTGCCATTGGAATTCTGTGAAAATTCTTTTAGTGTTCAGCTTGCATACGTGGGGGGTTGTGTTATTATTAATTCTCATTGAATTTTTGCGCCGATTGCACTCTCTGCTTTTTATAAGTGTAGCAATATAGTTACATTTAATGAAGTTACAACATTAACCAATTAACATGATTAAAACAGGCACATCTAAAGTATACAGGCATCCGGGGTAAAGCTGTCCATATAGACCAGGGATATGCAATTAGTGGACCTCCAGCTGTTGCCAAACTACAAGTCCCATGAGGCATAGCGAGACTGACAGCAGCAAGCATGACACCCAGAGGCAGAGGCATGATGGGACTTGTAGTTTTGCAAGAGCTGGAGGTCCGCTAATTGCATATCCATGATATAGACCATCCTCCTCACCACCATTGGTGTCGTCCCTTTCACGCTGCGCTCCAACGAGCGATTCAAGCCTCGCTTTCAGATCGCTCTACTGCAGGGTAGTCTTCCCGGTTACGATTGCAGACTGACAGCTGTGAGAGCCGGCGGTGCGGAGGAGGGTCTATGTGGACAGCTTTACCCCGGATGCGCTTTTTTTATTCATCAACCATGTGAGTTGCTAAATGTTGTACCTTCATTAAATGTAACCATATTGCTACAGTTAGAGGCACCTCTCTTCTCTTTTATACTCTGTAGCTCAGGGCTCAAAATTTCAAGTCCTGAGCTACTAGCCAGGCCTCAAAGGTTACTCGCCACCAGTGCCCCACTCAATCCCTACCCTGCCCCTAATTCCGCCCCTAGACACGCCCTCATGAATTATCTCATGAAATTACACTTAAATGTTTTATGCAAAAATAAATATTAACAACAACTTTATCAGTGCAGCCTCACCTGTGCCCACCGTTGCAGCCACACTGTGCCCACCGTTGCAGCCTCACCTGGGCTGAGGAATGCATGGCTGGAGGAAGAGGAGAGCTGCAGGATAGCACGCCGTTAGCGGCGCGATAGCACGCTGTTAGCGGCGCTTACATTATGATTGTCTCTGCTCTGCTCGACACAGCCGCGCCTCCTCCTGACCTGTGATCGATAGAACGCATCCCAGCAGTGGACCAGCGTTCTATCACAGGCGCAGGTCAGGAGGAGGTGGGGCTGTGTCGAGCAGAGCAGAGACAATCATAATGTAAGCGCCGCTAACAGCGTGCTATACCGCGGCTCTCCTCTTCCCCTGGGGCATTCGATGGGAGAACAGCTCCCGATCAACCCCGCCGGCGGTGCTCTCCCCCCCTCTCCAAGGCAGGCAGCCCAGCTCGGAAGACCGAATTTTCCACTCGCAAAATGCGAGTAGGCGAGTGGAAAATTTGAAGGCTGCTGTAGCTACTGCTGGATTTTGCTTCTATTCCCTTTGTGGAGGCCTCCATTTGTGGATGGACATTTTATGATTACACAACCTATCACATTGCTATAATCTTTTTATCTGGACTATAAACTGAAGGACTTCTGAATAAATGGTTGTGGAACGAATCATTTGAATTCCATTATTTCTTATGTGGAAATTTGCTTTTATATACAAGTGCTTTGGATTACAAGCATGCTCCCGGAACAAATTATGCTCACAATCCAAGGTTTACCTGCACACACACACTATCCTGTAAAAAAACGCATAACACCCCTTTTAAAATAAATTAAAATTTAAAAAGTAAGAGAAATCTGCATCCAAGAAATTCCCATGTTAAGTGGCACTGACCGACGGTGTTGATGGCTCTTCGTAGTGGCATTATTCCTTTGGATGAACTGGAAAAGATTCCTTGCCCAAAGAAAAAACAGGGAGCAAAACCAATCCATTGCTGGAATAATTCCTGGAGGCTCTTTTTCCAGCTGCCAGGCTTAAAGTGATGCTGCCAAAGAACTTCATTCTCCCCAAAGGAATACACAGGAACCAAGAAGGCACTGTAAGACAACATATTGTGTTACAATAATAGCAAGCAACTCTCTCAATTTGAAATATTACCTGCAGTAGCTTGGCTTCTGCCTGTATATGGCCACCATTAGCTTATTACAGTCTGACCAGTTAAGAGATTATTTCTGATTATTATAGGCTATTGCAATTTATGCCCAATTAATAAATAGGACTACATGTTTTTCACTTGCTGTGGGTTGAAAACTCTCTGGTTTTTATTGCTCTCCGTGTCCCAACTAGGGGTATTTCTCCATTTCCTGTTCCTCTGAGGGAGTGTCACTGGGACAGAGAAGAGGGTAAACTGTCTAATGGAGCCACAGAAAGCAATGAAAGCCCTAAAGAGGTTGCAAATTATTTGCTTCAAAACAAAATAACTATTTTATGCTCACTACTTACAAGAACTGAGACACTTGGCATTCTAATGATAGCAAAATACAGAATTATATGTGCAGTATGACAAAAGATTCAACTTGTCCCTAGACTCCCATTATTAACCGAGCACGGAGTGTAATTTATCCTTGCTTACAGGAGAAAATATTGTTTTACAAGCCAATTGTTCTTTGTATAAAAAAATTCACTGGCCTTCACCTCCCATCAATATTTGGCATAACAATTATATTTGACACTACGATTTGTTTGTCACCTATAAAATTTCCATTGTTAAAACAAAACTTCAGTCAAAAACAACAAGAACCCACCTCAGCCTTTTCCTGGACAGTTACCGGAAAAGAAGCAGTGATGAGCCAATTTCTCTGTCACTCTGCTTTTCCTTCCTATCAGCATGCTTCTTTTCAGCACATAAACTTGTAGGTAGATGCAGTCTTTTTTCTACACTGGGACTTTTTAGGCTCAAGGAATGTGCAAAAGGTCAGAAATAATAGTATTAAATATATTGTATTTATTAGTATCAAAAAAGTATTTAAAAGAAAAGAAATTAACAGTATAAAACATATACAAAAAGGCATGAAAAATGTGGCCTTTGACAAGGCAAAACTACCACTAAATGCGAGTACAAATGTTGTATGTAAACTAATCGCCAACGTGTTTCAGAGTCCTTAAATCTCCTTCTTGAGGGAAGGTTTTAGCAATCGTAATACATGTGGTCTATAAAACAAAATATATTAGAGCATTCATCATCATCATAATTCACATATGTATGACATGGTCCGGGTGGGATAAAGATGAGGGGTACTTACAATACCTTGATGAAAATTGTCAACACAGCCAGCAATGGGATAAAAACAGTGGAAGTCAGTCAATGAAAGGTGACCTTCCCCAAAGAAGGAGCTTTAAGGACTCTGAAAACGCACTGGCGATTGGTTTACATACAAAATTTGTACTCGCATTTAGTGTTTTTTTTTTTTTGCCTTGTGGTCAGAGACCACATTTTTTATGTCTTTTGTATGTATGTTTTATACTGTTAATTTCTTTCAAAATAAATACAATATATTTAATACTATTTTTTCTGACCTTTGCCCATTCCTTGAGCCTAAAAAGTCCCAATTTTTCTGGAGGGGAAATTTCTCTATTATGCAGGAGATAAAGATGATTTGGATGCCACAATTGCTTTATTAAAATAGCCCTACCGACTATTGTTAAAGACAACTTACTCCATATTTTCCCTGTTTGTTTAAAGCGCTTAATCAGTGGATCTAAATTTCTTTCTACATATGTTGTCACTTGTGATGTAACTTGGATGCCTAGATATTTAAAATGTTGATACTAGTGCTATTTGAGATGCTACACTTGGTAAATTGTCTACCAACGGGTCTACCGGTAAGAGAACTGACTTATCCCAATTTATTGTGGACCCTGAGAACGAACCATATTTATTAAAGATATCACTGCCATTCGGAATGAGGAAGTATCTCCCAAAAACAGCAGTGTGTCATCAGCATATAAGGCAATCTTGTCCTCTCCTAGGGATCTGCAAAATCCGATAATATTCAATGAGTGCCGGACCGCAGCAGCCATAGGTTCGAGGGCAAAAAGAAGATGTGATAATGGGCATCCCTGTCTTGTTCCTCGCTGTAATGGAAAAGGGTCCGATACGTATTCATTTTCCTGAACCCATGCCATGGGATCAGCATACAAAAAGCTCTATCCAGTGTATAAACTTAGATCCAAATTTCTGTAGCAAGCCATAGAAAATTCCACTCTATACTATCAAAAGCTTTGACCGCATCAAGAGACAATATAGCTCTATTACCCAACTTATCAGACAGGATCTGAAAATTAAGAAGTAAATGTATAATATTTGTTGCTGTAGATCTATTTGGAATTAAACCTGATTGATGAAAATAATCTCTATAGTGCATATATAGACCAATCTAGTGGCTAATACTTTTGACAATATCTTTACATCTGATGTAAGCAATGAGATTGGACGATATGATTCTGGGTTATTTTTTAGGGACCTTACTAGATTTTAAAAGTACTATAATTATCGTCTCGTTCATAGAGGGAGAGAGATGGCCATACTCCAAAGCTGCGTTAAATATCTCTAACAATTCTGGCAGCAGGTTCGCTCCGTACACTTTATAAAATTTCACCCGATAATCCATGACTACCTGGAGCTTTATTATTAGGTAGATTGGCAGCAGCGGTCTGGAGTTCCTCTAAAGTCAGAGGTTTATCAACTGCCTCCCTGTTAGCTGCCGATATTTCTGGTACCACGATGGAATCAGATAAAGTTGTAGTTCAGCCTCTTCATAAAATCTTTTACTAGTATATAGATCTTTAAAAAAAAATAAAAAAATCACAGAACACAGATGAAATCTCCAAAGTAGTGCATGTCGGTGGTTCTTGCAATTCTACCACATGGGCTGGTGTTTTTTTACCTTTTGCAATTGCAGCTAAAATATGACCCGTGTTTTCCCGTTCCTCAAAATAGGGTTGCTGGAGGAAAAAAAAAATGTTTTTGTTCCTCTCTTGCTCTTTTTTTTTTTATGCTTTCTTAATTACCCATCTTCAACCTCTTCCACTCTACTGGCATATTCCACTCCCCTCTAAAACATGCACTGATCACCCCCATATTTAAAAAGCCCTCACAGGACCCCACCAGTCTAAACAACTTTCTAAAACTCACTAATGACTTACCAACTGCTAAATTCAATGGCCACTACTCCGTACTTCTCTTATTAGACCTTTCTGCTTCTTTTAACACAGTTGAACACCCCCTCCTCCGTGCGCACCACTAAATTACTAAAAGGGACATATTGGTATGGATGTCCCACCACTTCCTAAAACTCAATCATTCTAAAACTGAGCTCACAATATTTCCCCATCTACTAATCCACTCAATTGATATCTCTCACCTTGATGACTGTAACTCCCTCCTTATGAGCATTGGAACCCCCATCCTCAGACTCATACACCTAACCAAGCGTTGAGGGTCTGCCACCCAACTATGCGAAGCCCTCCACTGGCTTCCAATCACCCAACAAATAGAATTCTAAATATTACAAAATGACATACAAAGTCATCCACAAATCAGCCCTCAGCTAGACCACCAACCTCATATCAAAATATCAATCAAATCATCCTCTTCAATCTTCCCAAGAATACTCCAGAGCCACTCCCATCCTCTGGAACTCCATTCTTATGTAGCGGGGTGTCGTTTTACCCACAGGACTACATTTCCCGGGATGCTTTGCGGCACCCAGGGTGCCATTCCCCACGCAAGGACTGCTGGGGTGGACTTTAAAAAGGGAAGGTTGGGGCTCGCTCTCTTGGAACGCCGCTCTCCTTGCAAGAGGATCCCCCTGCACTCATCTGCTGCGCGCTAGGCCTCAGGCCGGGGTCTCGTGTTCCTGTTCCAGAGGGCTTCCATTCCGCTGGGGAGTCTGCAGAGCATCCGATCCACCTGAGGTGCCTTCTTCTGAAGGACCAAAGACTGGGTGCATCGCGGACCACTGTGACGCCATTCACAGTAGCGGAGGAACCGGACAGGAGTCGGTCCGGTTTGGGTGTGAGAGCGCCTGCTCGGAACCTTAAAACAATAACTTTACCTAGGCATTTTATTGAACATGGTTATACTTTGGAGAGACTGTTGTCCTGAACTGAGTTTGCCAGCATCTCCAGTTTGCCAAGTCAGCGGTTATTCACCAAACCCCCTCCTCTTGTTGGATTACAATTTGTTTCTCTATGTGCACCACCGACAGTTGCTAGCGAAGATTCCTCACCAAACTATACCCACAGTTATAGTCAGGCCTGACTGGGTAGTTAGGACATTGCTGGGCGCCATTTCTTTGCTCACGAGGGAGGATAGCTGCAGCGGGGTTAATATCGTTCTATTGCCTAATTGAATGTCAGATGCATATAATGTATACACCTTTATTGCAGGGATCTGCATAAGATATTATACTCAAATTACTCTTATATTGTTGCTTACAGTAAACCGTTATAGTTAAGTAACTTGATTGTGAGTGTCCATTATTGTGCTGGTAAACAAAGGGGGTTGTACTGTGTAATATATATATGTATAGAGATAGTGCAGTTATACCACTACTTTCCCTCTTTTCTTTTTTCTTTTTTTTTGCAAATATGATTTTTATTAAGTTTTTAACCACTTGACAACTGGGCACTAAATCCCCTTCGTGCCCGGACCAATTTTCAGCTTTCAGTGCTCTCACATTTTGAATGACAATTACTCGGTCATGTAATACTGTACCCAAATGATTTTTTTGTCCTTTTTTTCCCACAAATAGAGCTTTCTTTTGGTGGTATTTGATCACCTCTGGGTTTTTTATTTTTTGCGCTATAAATGAAAAAATACGGCAAATTTTGAAAAAAAAAAGGCTTTTTTTTAGTTTATGTGATAAAATTTTGCAAATTATTAATTTTTCTTTATAAAATTTGGCCACAATTTATACTGCTACATATCTTTGGTAAAAATAACCCAAATTAGTGGATATTATTTGGTCTTTGTGAAAGTTATAGAGTCTACAAGCTGTGGTGCGGATCATAAACAATTGATCACACCTAATGTACTGGTGGCCTATCTCATTTCTTACGACCCGAACAAGCCAGCAAAGCACAAATACCCCCCAAATGACCCCTTTTTTTAAATTAGACATTCCAAGGTATTTAGTAAGATGCATCGTGAGGTTTTTGATGTTGTAATTTTTTCCCACAATTCTTTGCAAAATGAAGATTTTTATTTTTTTATTTTTTCCACAAAATTGTCATTGTAATAGGTTATTTCTCTCACATGGCATGTGTATACCACAAATGACGTCCCAAAATACATTCTGCTACTCCTCCTGAGTATGGCAATACCAAATGTGTGAGACTTTTATACAGCCTGCCCACATACAGAGGCCCAATATTGAAATGGCACCTTCAGGCATTCTAGGAGCATAAATTACACATCTCATTTCTCAACCACCTATTACACTTTTGAAGGCCCTGGAGCACCAGGACAATGGAAACACCCACAAAGTGACCCCATTTTGGAAAGATAACACCCCAACGTATAATCTATGAGGCATAATGAGTCTTTTGAATGGTTCATTTTTTTCCTGAAGTTTTTGGAAAATGCGGGAAAAAAATGAAAACGCAATTTTTTTACGCAAAGTTGTCCATTTATAAGATATTGCCAACACATAGCATGTACATAGCAAAAATGACACCTCAAAATACATTATGCTACTCCTCCTGAGTATAACGATACCACATGTGTGAGACTTTTACACAGCCTGGCCACATACAGTGGCCCAAAATGCAAGGAACACCATCAGGTGTTCTAGGGACACATAACATGCACATACCAAGAATTACACCCCAAAATACATTCTGCTGAGCAAATGGTAAACAAAAGATTACCTGTTTTAGAAGCGCAGTTGTCCGCAGGAGGATAGCACTGGTCCAGGCAACAGGCAGGGACTTGGTCAGCAAAAGCGAATGCAATTGTCCAGGCAACAGGCAGGAATACTGTCCATAGTTCATACAGGCAGCTGGTGAGCATTCTGCAGTACTCCAATAGTTAACAGTCTTTTTGTTATATACAGTCCAGGGTCAGTGCAAGCAGAGATTGTCAGCAGTGACAAAATATTGGTCCTGATAGTAGGCAGGTCCATGTGGTGTGGTCAGTTCATGCAACAGGCAGAGGCATGATGGCATAGGTCCTACAGGCAGCAGGCAGAAGTAGGGCCTCGTTCAGGACTGAATGGGGACAGGGGTAGAGGCTTCTCCCACCCAAATCTCTTTGAAGCCTCCGAGTCTCCAGACCCTAATCTAGGAATGAGAAAACAAAAACAATTGTTTTCTTCATCCAGAAAAACAATTCTGGAGCCCCTCACATATGTGAGACCCCTGTGTTATGAATCCCACTAGTCCACTGGCAGGGTAAAAGATCAGTCCAAGAGGCAGGCAAAAAGCATGGTCAAACATTCCAGGGTCAGTTCCAGATCAGGCAGAGGTATGTACAGAATTGGTAGGCAGAAGCGTGGTCAAATAACAGTCCAGGGTCAGTTCCAGATCAGGCAGAGGTATAAACAGAATCGGTAGGCAGAAGCGTGGTCAAATAACAGTCCAGGGTCAGTTCCAGATCAGGCAGAGGTATAAACAGAATCGGTAGGCAGAAGCGTGGTCGAATAACAAGCCAGGGTCAGTTACAGAGAAAGCAGATGCATAAGGGGCGTAAAGATAAATGGCAGGAAGTGAACTAATAATTTATTTTGGTATGGTAACGGCGGAAACAATCAATCATGCAGAGGCCTGGTTCTGAAGGACATTGGGAACAATAATAAATGGTGTCTCTTCTCTCTCCTCTTTTGGAGCACACCCGGCATTTTTTCTGGCGTTTTTGGCCTGTTGGTCTGGGAGGGATTTTATCTGGGAAGTGGCGCTCAGAGAGTCGGCTAATGACATCGGATCTAATGTTTACTGGTGGGCTGTTCGGATATATAAGGGCAGTGGTGATTTCCTCCTGGAAGAAAAGGAAGGATTTGGGTCTTATAGTGGATTTTTGATATATTACATATGAGTTGTACATGGCCAAATTAAATAAATAAATGGAAACTTTCTTATACCACTGGTATGTTCTTCTTGTGGAAAGGTAGGGTTCGAGCATCTGGTCGAAGTCGACACCCCCCATGAACTTATTGTAATCGTAGATGCATTTGGGTTTTTGTATCCGGCCATTCCTTCTGGTGATTTCAACTAATTCATTGTTGTGGATGGAAGAAAGCACGTAGACGTCTCTTCTGTCCCTCCACTTCACAGCCAAAATTTCCTCATTCCTCAAACTCGCCGTCTCCCCTCTTTTCAATTTTTTGGTGACCAGGCTTTGAGGAAAGCCCTTCCGGTTCGTCCGTACGGTGCCACATGCTGGAGTCTTCATTCTGTGCAAGTTTCGGAACAGGGGCAAACTTGTATAAAAATTGTCCACATACAAGTGGTATCCTTTCTCTAGGAGTGGGTTTATGAGTTCCCAAACTACTTTCCCACTGGTTCCAATGTAGATTGGGCAATTAGGGGGGTTCAGTTCGGTGTCCTTCCCTTCATATATGATGAAGCCATACACATACCCAGTTTCTCTGTCGCACAATTTGTACAGCTTCACCCCATAGCGGGCCCTTTTGCTGGGTATAAATTGTTTTATGCCCAGCCTGCCAGAAAATTTTATTAGGGACTCATCCACGCATATGTGTTTGTCTGGGGTAAACAACTGGGGGAAGGTTTCAGAAAAATAATTTAGTAGCGGCCGAATTTTATAAAGCTTATCAAAATTTGGGTCATTTCGGGGAGGGCACTGGGTATTGTCGTTGTAGTGTAGGAATCTCATAATCATTAGATATCGGGACCTGGGCATTACTGAGGAAAAGATGGGCATATGGTAGATGGGGCGGGATGACCAATATGAACGCACTTGATTTTTTCCGTTTAGTCCCATGCAGAATGTGAGGCCCAAAAAGATTCTAAACTCCTCCACTGTGAGGGCTCTCCACTGGTAGGGACGGGCATAATAGGACGTTGGGTTGCTTGCTATGAACTGTTGGGCGTATAGGTTGCACTGGGCCACAATTGATGCAAGCATGTCGTCAGTGAAAATTAAATTGAAAAAGTCAATCGGGGCAAAATTTTCTGTGTCCACCTGGACTCCTGGCTGGGCAGTGAAAGGGGGAATGTTGGCTTCTCCTGAATTAGGAGGAAGCCACAAGGGGTTCTGAAGGGAATAGGGAAGGCTGGCATGGGACCTAACCCTTTGGGACTGAGATGACACCCCACTGGTACGTGGCCTTGCTTGCCTGGTGGATGGCACTGCAGTGCTGGTGGATGGCACTGCGGTGCTGGTGGATGGCACTGCCTGCTCAGCAGAACGCCTTCGTCTGGCGGGCGGGCCCTCCTCCTCCTCCTCCTCCTCTTCTGAGGCTGTCAGTGCTCCACTGCTTAGGACAGGCTCGTAGTCCACGTCAGACTCATAGTCAGGCTCATAGTCTGAACTTGCGGAGGAATCCGAATCGGAGAGCTCCCTGTTGCTCTCTTCGGCCGCAAGAATATTGTATGCCTCCTCGGCTGAAAATAATCTTCTAGCCATTGTTGGCACTGACGACACGTGGCACTGATACGTGGCACTGATGACACTGATACGTGGCACTTATACGTGGCACTAATGGCAGATGGCACGGGCAGATGGCACTGGCAGATGGCACTGGCAGATGGCACGGGCAGATGGCACGGGCAGAGGGCACGGGCAGAGGGCACGGGCAGAGGGCACGGGCAGAGGGCACGGGCAGAGGGCACGGGCAGAGGGCACGGGCAGAGGGCACGGGCAGATATGGGACTGGCAGAGGGCACTGGCAGATATGGGACTGGCAGAGGGCACTGGCAGATATGGGACTGGCAGAGGGCACTGGCAGATATGGGACTGGCAGAGGGCACTGTTTTTTTACTTCACTTTACTTTGATTGTTCTTACAATAAACTCACTGACAGCAGCAGCAGCACAGATCTCTCTCTCTCCTCACACGCGGTCTCTGTGTGAGGAGAGAAAGCCGGCAATGAGAGATGATCTCATATGTTTACATTTGAGATCATCTCTCATTGGGCAGTGAGATCGAGTGCTGAATGGCCTCTGTGATTGGCCATTCAGCACGATCTGTGATTGGCTGTGTCCAAGGGACACGGCCAACACAGATTTTCCCTGATGCGCGCTCTCGGGAGCGCGCAGGGAGAGTGTAAATACAAGGACGTCCTGGGGACGTCCACTCGGCAGTTAAGGTCCGCGCTGCAGCCGTCTTTCGGCTATAGCGCGGATCTGAAGTGGTTAAAGTTGGGGTAGAGCCCCCAAAAAATACAATAATAACTCAAAACAGTGAAGGTCTCAGCCTCCTGAATGTACATTACATTGGGTAGTGTTATACAACATTGAATTACAGGTGTTCGTATAGTTAACACATTATTGCCTTGGTCTAGTAGGACATCCAGTTAACACCAGTGGGTATCATGCATCATGGAACCTAGAGTAAACACCCTACGGAAAGCGTATGCTAGGCACGTTAGGGTCTGCGGCCGAAATAGAGAGAAGGAAAGTAGGAAAAGTAAGGTGAGAATAAGAGAGAGGTGGGGTGGGGAAGGGAAGGGGGTGGAAGGGAGAGGGGGAGCAAGGTGGGGGAGGGGGGTGGCGTTTCTGGTACATTAATCTGTGTTCAGATTTAAAAGTAACTCAGGTTCCGAGAAGGGTTTTACCTTCTTCCGAGTAAATAAACATGTTCCACATAGTCCAAGTCTTTTTATAAGCTTCTTGTCTGTCCTGGGCTGTCAGTATCAGATCTTCCATTTTATTTATATCTTCCACTTTCCGCAGCCACATTGCTGTGGTCGGTGGATTGTTGTTGTTTCCAAAGTATGGGAATGCAAGACTTAGCTGCATTTGTCAGGTGGCGTAGTAGGGATTTTTTGTATTTTCTGGGGGAGAGAGTCGATACATGTAGTAGGAATAAAGCTGGGTCATTCGGGATCTGGTACTCTGTAAATTGTTGGGATATAGTTCGGACCGCTGCCCAGAATGCTACCAGCCTGGGGCAGGACCAAAATATGTGCATCATTGTTCCCCTCTCTACCCGGCACCGCCAACAGTGTTCTGGAGTGTCTGGGAAGATCACATGTAGGCGGCTGGGTGTTAAGTACCACCTCATAAGAATTTTATAGTTTGTCTCCTGTATTTTCGTGCATAGGGAAGACTTGAGGGAGAATTGTATCAGGTTTTGGATTTGGGGCGCCGTGAAGGTGCGGTTTAGATCTACTTCCCATTTTGCAATTCCCGGGAGGTGTGGTTGCCGAGTTGGTGTATTTAGGAGTGAATACATTTTGGAGAGGACCCGAGGTAATGGCTCCGTCTCTGAGCAGTATTCTTCGAATGTGGTCATGGGTCTGGTGTAACTTTGTGGGTTTGGAGTTGTCTGAAGGAAGTGGTGCAGTTGTGCCGCATTCCAGAAGGGAAGTTGGAATGGGCCTGTTGGTTCCATAAGTTCTAGAATGGAGGGCCATCTATCTCGTATCGCAAATTGAGAGGCTGTGGTACGGTTAGAGTCTCGTAGCGCCTGAAATTGTGTGGTTGCCATCCCTGTGGAAAAATTTGGGATTCCCTAGGATCGGGGTTAATGGTGACATTTTGGTTGTCAGGGAATTTTGTAATGCCGCTTGTAAGCCTTGGCGGAGGGTATTGCCTATCAAAGGGTGTGATTTTGTCTCCGATGCTAATGCTTCGCTACACCACATCGCTGTTTTCAATGGGATGGCAGCCTGATGCTGTTCTATTTGTGCCCATAACTTAAATTCTTGGTGGCGGCTCCAATCTATAACTCTGCCCAAGTGTATTGCTTGGTAGTACCTTTTTATGTCAGGTAGCGCTAAACCTCCACAGGGTTTTGGCATTGAGAGTTGAGTGCGTGGGGTCCGTGGTTTTTTGTGTGCCCAGATAAAGCGGGTGAATAAGGCTTGCACTTGTTTAAAGTATGAGGGTGGTATTTTAATGGGTAGGGCTTGGAAGAGGTATAGAAATTTTGGCAGTATGCACATTTTCAGCAAGTTACATCTTCCAAACCAAGAATGAGTTCCCTTGTGCCATGAGTCTAAAAGAAGTTTTACTTTTGTTATTAGAGGGGGGAAATTCCGCTCATATATGCCGGAAAGTTCGGGCGGGATGTTAGTCCCTAGATAGGTCAGGGAGGAGGACGTCCACTTAAACTGGAAATTTGATCGTACGATAGGGATCATATGCGGTGGTATTGATATTGCCATTGCTTCTGACTTAGAGAAGTTGATCTTTAAGTTAGATAATTTTACGTATGTTTCAAATTCCCTAAGCAGGTTTGGCAGGGACACTCCCGGTTTGGTAAGTGAAAAGAGCAAGTCATCGGCATATGCCGATATCTTGTGCTGCGACTGCCCGACAGTCACTCCTTGTATGTCGGGGTTTCGTCTGATTGTGGCCAAGAAGGGTTTTAATGAGAGGGCAAACAAGAGGGGGGATAAAGGGCATCCCTGTCTTGTCCCATTCAATATTGGGAAGGGGTCCGACAGTACCCCATTTGCTTTCACCTGTGCTGTCGGGTTGGCATATATTCCGGTTATCCTATTTAATATTACTTCTCCCAGACCCACGTGTCTGAGAACTGTAAACATAAACGACCAGTTCACCCGATCGAAGGCCTTTTCGGCATCGGTGTTCAGCAGTACACGCGGGGTATTTGTGGCTCTCACAACATGTAATAGGTTCAGCACCTTGGTGGTGCTGTCCCTTGCCTCCCTAGATGGGATAAAGCCTACCTGGTCTAGATGAATTAAATGGTGGAGGTGTCTTGCAAGCCTGGTAGCAATGATCTTAGTATAAATTTTTAAATCTACATTTAGAAGAGAAATCGGTCTATAGCTACCGCAAGATGCTGGATCTTTCCCTTCCTTATATATTACTGAGATATGGGCACTTAAGCTTTCCCTGGCAAATACTTTACCGGATCCTATAGCATTAAACACAAGCATGCGTGGCCCCAGTATCGCTAAGAGTTTCCTATAGTATTGCAGGGTTTTCCCGTTGGGGCCCGGGGCCTTTCCTGGCTTCATTGTCCTGATAACTTTATTAGAACTTCAACAGGCTATCGGGGATTCTAGTTCCTCCCGGATTTCTGGTGTAAGTGAGGGTAGTTTGGACGAAGTGATGTAGTTTGTCATTTCTGCTTGGGATGGCGAAGCTGCTGGGAGATTGTATAGTTTGGAGTAAAAATCTTTGAATTCTTGTGTAATCTGTGTGGGCAAAGTTGCCTTCTGACCTCCCGCCTTGGTAATGTGGGGGATGTATGTAGAAAGTTTATGTTCCCTGACTGTTTTCGCTAACAGCTTCCCGCATTTATCCCCCGATTCGTACGTCATTTTCTGACATGACTGTATGGCTGCCTTGGCTCTGTAGTGTAGGATGTCGGTGATCTGTTTCCTGATAATTGTCAAGTCCGCCTCAGGAGGTCTGTGTGGGGGCGTGCTTAGGTCTGCATTCAATAATGTTTAATTTTTCCAATAACTGGGTAAGTTGTTTAGTACGTTCCCGTTTAATACGGGCACCAAGTTTAATGAGAATCCCTCTCATAACTGATTTGTGGGCTTCCCATAGGATCCCCGGGTCACACTCTGGTTGGTCATTTTCTTGGAAATAGTGGTTCAAAGCCAAAGTTATCTCCGTGAGCACCTCTGGGGTTTGCAGTAAGCTTTCATTGAGTCGCCAGAATTTATGTCTGGGTGAGGATACGTCGGATAGTTTATAAGTCAGGAAAATTGGTGCATGGTCTGACCACATCCTATTTCCTATAGATGTGCTTTCTACCGCATGCAGTTGCGCGTGGGGGATCAAAAAGTAGTCTATTCTGCTATATACCTGGTGCATGGGCGAATGAAACGTGTAGTCACGTTCTCCCGTATGTTGTAGTCGCCAGATATCAATAAGTTGTGATTTATGCAACGCCTTTGCTATCCGTTTGAGCTGGTTCACTGGCATGGATGATTTGCCTGATGAGGCGTCTACTGAAGGGATCAATGGGGTGTTGAAGTCTCCGCCAATCAGTAATTGTCCTGCCTTAAAGTCCTGGAGTTTCTCCAAAGTATGCTCCAAGAATGTAGCTTGCAGCTCGTTGGGGGCATATATTGTTTCTAGCGTAACTTGTATGCTGCCTATGAGTCCCTTGAGGAAAAAGGTACCTTCCAGAGGGATCTATTAGTGAGGCCTGGCATTGCCACGGGACTTTGCTAGAAATCAATATGGAGACTCCTTTCGATTTAGCTATTGGGTTAACAGAATGGAATGTCACAGGGTAATGTCTATTGCATAAATACGGTAATCTATTGTGCTTAAAGTGTGTCTCTTGGATAAGAGCCACATCCGTGCGGGATCTTTTCAGGTCATCTAGCAGTATACGTCTTTTTTCTGGCGTGTTAAGGCCTTTCGCATTAAGCGATTGTATTTTAAGATGGTGTAACGCCATGGTTGGGTAGGGGGTATAGGGAGGGAGAGGAAGACTGGGGGCGGGATAGAGAAGGGAGGGGGAGAGGGGGGGAGGATGCGGGTTAAGGATAGGGGTAATGCAAGGGGTGTCGGGGGGGTGGGGAAGAGGGGGTAGAAGGAGAAAGAAAAAGTAAGGAGGAAGGGAGTAAGAATAAAGAGTAAAGAAGCAAATGTAGAGGGACGGGCCTAGTACCCTTGGTCCTCTTATTAACTTACTATTTGCATATAATGCTTGGGGGGCTAAACTGTGCCCCCCAGCAGAATATACTAACCTATTTGGGGTGTGAGTAGGACAAGGTTCGGAAGAAAACGAGCTCCCGTCTCTTGTCTCCCATCCCGGTAAATTACTGGTGTAACGTGCATTCAACAATTGTAAACCAGTGTAGCACGAGGAACGAAAATAAAATTAAAAAGGAAAACCACAGATAACATGGAAGAATGCATATAAAAAAGGAAAATGAGCATCAATTATGCAGTTAACATAAAGCCAAAGTTATATTTTATATCTTGTTCATGCCTGTCTCTTAAGTCCACATCTCTAATTCTGAATCCCCGACTCCCTCCCTCCCGTCCACCCCCCTGCCCCGTGAGAGCGGACAATCATTCCCGAGATTTTGCAGGATTGTGACTCTGACGTGCGGTCGGTAATTCGGACATGTATCAGACCACTCCGGGTTACTCTCTTTGCCAGCTTCCCGTGGTGCCCTTTTTCATAAAAAATACAAAAAAAATAATAAAAATAAAAGAGAAGGGGGGGGGGGGGAGAACACCCCTGGGGAGCAGGAAGATTTTATACCCAATAACTGCTAGCCCTGGGACTCTTTATTGTGAGGTATCTCCCGTGGGTAAAATTATAGGGTCCCTCATGCCAATATGCCTAGAAGATCCTGTACCTGATACAGAGCTGGGTTATCCCTCTATGGCACTTTCTGCACCTTGTAACTTTGTAGTCCCAGACAACATGATCTAACGTATGCATTTCAAGTAAATAGATTCTAGGCTCCACTGCAAACGTGGTTGGCCTACTCACCTAGGATCATTAAATGCTGACATATTGGAGATATTTTGTACCTCAGAGTCTGGGACTACCAGGACTAAGGTGACAGTTAGCCTGCGCATCAAGGATCTATAGGATTTCAATAAGTTTACTAGTATTGCCCAGTGTCATAAATCAGAAATACTTCCCGCTCCTTTTCCAGGTTTTCCCCATCCAAGTGATCAGTATACCTGGTCTTCTATAGTTAGCATAGTCTATTGTAATGACTGTAGGGTTGCAAGTACTGTGTATCTATATCCCATTTCTCTGGGAGTTATGAACTTCAGGGAGTCCAGGCTAGCTGCAGGATGTTTAGTTTCCAGTGCTCCTCAGAGGAGCTAGTGTCTGTCCTATAACCCGGTATGCAGGGGTCTCTGTAAAGGCTATGTCCCTGCTACGTAGCCATGGCAACCTTCCCTGCACGGGTGTACAGTAGATCTGGGCCAGACGTCTAAGCTTGGGGGTTTGAATATCGGGGTCACCGATATTGTGCCATTTATATTGTGCCATTTATATACAAAAGGTCTGCCCCGGGCTGGTCCCGCAACTGAAAGCAATAGGTGTTCCGTCCCACCTAGTCGGGTCTATAGCTGTCTCAACAAGAAGGGAGAACCCGAGTCGTCTTGTGCCGGAACATATGTCGGGTGGGGAGGGGGGGGGGCAAGGATGCTGAGTCCGTGTCATCGGGGAATGGACAGGGGGGGGGGAACGGACAGAGGTGTCAGCAGGCATAATTACCAGTGTCCTTCAGCTCTATCACGGTTCACGTGCATCCTCCTGTGAAGGCGCTCTAGGTCTCCTGCGGCTCCGTTGCTGTCTGGGTGGTGGGTCTCCACAGTACCTCTGCAAAGTACCGTGGTCCTGGGCTCAAGGTAGGAGGGCAAGCCAGTTCGGAACCTCTATAGGCTCTGCGCCAAGGAAAGCGAAAAGACTTGGTAATGCCTCCGGTTTGCGCATCATGAAAGATCGTTGGTCTTTCCGGAACGTGATGGACAGCAGGTATCCCCAGTGGTACGTTGCTCCTCTACGGCGGGCCAGTTCCAGGAGAGGCTTCAGTATTGCCCGTCTCTGTAGCGTGGCACGGGAGAGGTCCGGGAGAATTTTAAGTGCTACTCCATCAAATTCTGGGTTGTCCGCCTCCCAAGATTTCCAGATAATGTCCTCTTTGTGTATGTAGTGATGTAGTCTTCATACTACATCTCTAGGTCTGGCGGGATCAGTAGATTTTGGCCCCAGCGCTCTGTGGATCCTGTCAAATTCCAGGCGGGTTGGTAATTCAACCCCCGCTATGTTGCGGAAGATAGCTGTTACATA
This sequence comes from Rana muscosa, assembly GCA_029206835.1. Taxonomy (NCBI): domain Eukaryota; kingdom Metazoa; phylum Chordata; class Amphibia; order Anura; family Ranidae; genus Rana; species Rana muscosa. The sequence goes on along the minus strand of CM055122.1, from coordinate 796,189,755 downwards.
GTGTCCGCTAAGTCTTCAGGTCCAGTCGCCTCTGGTAGTCCCCGTAAACGCAGGTTATTCCTGCGACTGCGGTCTTCTATTTCCTCAAGCCGCAGCTGCTGTTCTATCAGGGCTTCCATCTGGTTATCCTGGGTCTCCTCCATCGCCTCAACCCAGCGTTCTAGGGCAGTCAGGGAGGTTTCACCCTTTGTAAGTCTAGTGGAGAGTTCCTTCACCTCTGTTTTAACCATGGCAAATTCTTTACGGTGGGCAGCTTCCACCATTCCTATAAGGGCTGTAATGTCCGCCTTAGTGGGGAGTGCTTGTAGTAACAAGCGTAGCTCTGTATCCACCTGAGTCGTTTGAGAGGCTGTTCGTGGGTTGTCCTCTGTGTCAGGGTGAAGGTCCGGAGGGGCGCCGAAGTATGAGTTAGTGAGCGGAGCTTCCATACTTAAATCTGGTGAGCGGCAGGCTTCTCGGTCTCCCTCTGCGCTCCCTCGTGCCAACGCCATCTTGGTTCCCGGCGAGTGTTGCTGGGAGAGTTGGAAAAGTCTCTCAATCTCACCCGGCTGTGGCGTTTGAACCGCGGATCTGGTAGATCTATTACTCCTCTTTGTGGATCTCTCTTTCTCGAGGTGTACATATTGCGCTGAATTAGCAGTAATCATCAGATTGAATGGGAGACAGCCGGGAGCTCTGTAAGTTCACATCTCTATCCCGCCATGTCCAGGCCACGCCCCCCTTCCCTCTTTTCTAACTGTCTCGCGAGAGAAGTCAGAGCCGATTGCCAGGGGTTGGTAGCAGTGCATTACAGGGGCCCAAACAAGCAGCCCTCTCCCGTGTATATTGCACGCTGCAATCAAGGCGGCCTGAAAATACCAGCATGGACTTGCAGGCAGTAATAGAATGGTGCGCAGAGGAGGGCGTGGATCCACTCCGGGCGGTAGCTATTGAGCTCCCGGGAGAAAGAAGAGATAAAGCAATGGATAATGTTAATATCTCCAAAATGGAAAGCATGGCCGGTAGATGTGAAGTCAAATGCCTCGGGGACATATGCACTAATAGAGTGGACAAGAGGAGTCCCAGAGGAGTTCAAAGGGCAAAGTATAAAAGACATAAATGACAGAACGTATCACTTAGTGCATACTGGGGCTGTGAAGAAAGAGTCCCCAGGGACCTTCCCACAGTCATCTCCGTCACTCTTCTCCAAAATGGGAGGCAGTAGCGAAGTGAAAGCACCAAAGTCACCCCTGACCGCTATAGGTCCTGAACTGTTGACTGCTTTGGGGGACTTTGTTGTTAAATGCCAAAAAAAAACAACAAAAAAAACAGTGCACCTGGAAGCTGGGTACCAGAAACTCTGGGTGTTCTCAGGAACACAACCTGTGCCACCTGGAGAGGAAGATTTCGATACTTGGATCGAGCAGGCAATGCAGGCAGAAGAAGGTTGGGAAGTCCCAGAAGCGCAGAAGAAGCAGCGCATCAGTGAGAGCTTGAAAGGCCCTGCTGCTGAGGCGGTGAAAAATCTTAGGTGCAGCAATACTGTGTGTACGGCAATGGACTATTTATCTATGTTGCAGGAAGAGTTTGGCCAGCTGGAAAAGGTGTCAGACTTGATGTATAAATTAGAACATACCTTCCAACAGCCAAGGGAAAAGTTGTCTGAGTATGTCCGGAGGCTGAATAGAATGCTGTGCCAGATTGTACTGAGAAAAGGAATGCAGCCACAGGTCATAGATGCTACCAGGATGAAACAGATCCTTACGGTCGGATCCAGTTTGGCTCCACCTGAGGATCTCTGACGGAGTCATGGCCCTGAACTACACAGACCTTGTGCGGATCATAAGGGACGAAGAGGCTTTGATGAAGGATCAAGAGGGGTTTGAGAACACCACCCCACCTGTTTCGGTAGGAGTCAGAACGTCAGTGGCCGCAGAACGTGACCCAGAAGTAGAAACTTTGAAGTCTCAAATGGCCCAAGTACTGGACTTATTGACCTCTTTATTGGCCAAGAACTCTGGAGTCAAGGAGAAAGAAGAGATCCGGAAGGAACCGGACCGGAATGTCCCTATTACAGCATCCCCAAAGATCAGAAAAGAGATCATTTGCTTCAATTGTGGAGGAGTTGGTCACCCTGAGAGAGTGTGTACCAGTCCAAGGAAGAACCAAGGCACTCAATACCAGCCGGCGGAAAACTTCAGAGGGCCCCGGTGAAGGAGTCAGCCGGGTGCCCGCTACCTAAAGAAAGCTGTAAGAAGGTCCAGAGACAAGCAGAGAAAAAAAAAGAAGGGCAACAATTAGAGGTCGACCGATATGGGTTTTTGGCTGGCCGATGCCGATATTTAGAAATTGGGGCAGCCGATATATGATGCAGATTTTTCAGGCCGATTTAAAAACAAAAAAAAAAACAAACACACACACACACACACACACACACACACACACACACCCCACCTCACCCACTCCACTCCTTCCTGCTTACTCCTGTCACTCTAGCACACACTTGATGTCCTCAGTACAGATGGCACTGGCTTGGAACTGACAGATGGCACTGATTGGCAGGGGCACTTGCAATTGGAACTGGTTGGCACTTGGCGGTGGCAATGGCGGGTGGCACTGACAGATGGCGCTGATTTGCAGTGGCACTGGCAGGTTTCACACTAAGCCAAGTGTATGTGTGGAACTGACAGAGGAGAGAGAGAGAGAGAGAGAGAGAGATGTCAGAATTGAGCTCGATCTGGGGGTGGGCGGGACCCAGCAGCGAAATTACACCAGCCAATGATTGGGCCGCTTTAGAAAGGGGGTGGGGCCACATACACGTAGCGGCCCGCCCAGATACCATCCCATTGGCTGGTGTAATATCTGCTGGGTCCCGCCCACCCCCGGACATCGAGCTGACAGCTCCTCTCTCCTCTCTGTTACTTGCAGTTTCACACACACACAGCGCAGCGCTTGATGCTGCTGGAGCCACTGAGTGTGGAGAAGGGAGGAGGGTAGGGCAGCCAGTGTAAAATATCGGCCCAGTTTTAATAATAATCGGCCAATGCCGATTTATCAAAAATGCCCTAATATCAGCCGATATATCGGCCGGCCGATATATCGGTCGACCTCTAGCAACAATGCCCCTCCTAAAAACTCCCATACTGTCTGTTGGGAGTTGCAATTTGACAACCAGAAAAAGATCAATGCATACCAGGTTCAAAAAAGGGTTGAGATCCAGAGAGAAATGGAAAAAGAAGGAAAAAAAGTTGGAAAAGTAAAAAAATCCAAAAGGAGAAAATACCTCCAAAGAAGTTCCCGGATAAGTTAGTTGGACCCTCCCCTTTAGTCTCCGTTCAAGTGGAGGGAGTCTACGCAAAGGCACTCTTAGACACAGGAGCCCAAGTGACTCTCTTATACCAAGACTTTTATCAGAAGCATTTAAGTCAGTCACGTACCTTTGCAGAAGCTGGAAGACCTGAAAATAGGGGGGCTTGGCACTCGCAGTTTCCCCTACGATGGCTATGTTTCGATCAGGCTGGCCTTTGACCAGTCGGTGACCGGGAAGACCGAAGCTTTTGACACTTTGGCAGTGGTTTGCCCTTGCCCACCAGGAGCCAACACGATGTCCATGCCGATAGGGACCAACACTGACTTGGTCCGGAGACTGCTGACCCCATTGGTGCAAGAACGGAGTTCTCCCAGACAGAAGATTCACCCCATGCTGCAACAGGTCTACCAGAAGATGATCCTGGAGCAGAAGGCCCCAGGAGAGGGGGTGGGAAGAGTCTGGAGACTGTCTAGAAGAGAGAAGATACTACAGCCTGGTGAGGTGATCTGCCTTCAGTAAAACTCTCCTGGGAGCAGCCAGGTCCCTTTGTGGTCGTGGAACCAGACCCCTCCCATACTCACCAAGGATTGGAAGTACTCCCTGAAGTGGTCACATTGAGGGCACTGGAGAAAGCAAAGGGACAGATTCCAGTAAGTGTCAGAAATGTCACAAATTCTCCTGTGAAGATCCCAGCCCGGGTGCTATTGGGCAAGATAAACCTTGCAACCCCAGTGACCCTGTCTGAATTGAAGTCAAAAAGAAGGGGAAGCCACCTTGGAAGAGCTTTGCCTTGAAGATACAGCCCTGCCACAGAAATGGAAGGAGAGAGCAAAGGCTCAGCTGACTCAGTGGAGGAGAATATTCTCTGAAGATGAGTTTGATGTGGGGTGTGCGAGGAGTGTCACCCATAAAATCCGTCTTCAAGAAGACAAGCCCTTCCGGGAGAGGGTTAGAAGAGTTCCACTGGCTGATCTGGAAGATTTGCGGGAGCAGTTGGCAGAGCTAAAAAGAGGACAAGGGTCATTAAAGAGTCCAGGAGTCCCTATGCCTCCCCCATTGTGGTGGTAAGGAAGAAAAACGGGTCGCTGAGACTCTGCATAGACTATAGGACTTTAAACCGGAGGACCACTCCTGACCAGTATACTACCCCCAGGATAGAAGATGCTTTGCAGAGTCTGTCTGGGGCTAAATGGTTCAGTGTCATGGACCTGAAGAGTGGGTATTATCAAATCCCCATGCACCCTGAAGATAAAGGAGAAGACGGCCTTCATCACCCCGGTGGGGTTCTACGAGTTTAATAGGATGCCCCAAGGTCTGTAAGGAGCCCCTGCTACCTTCCAGAGGTTAATGGAGAAGACCGTTGGGGACATGAATCTGATTGAAGTCCTGGTGTACCTAGACGACATCATTGTCTTTGGGAAGACTCTGGAAGAGCATGAAGAAAGATTGGAGAAGGTCCTGAAACGACTCAGTGAGGAGGGACTGAAACTTTCCAGAAAAAAAATGCCAGTTCTATCAATCCTCAGTCCACTATCTGGGGCACATAATATCTGCTTACGGAGTGTCTACAGACCCTGATAAACTGGAGGCAGTCACCTCCTGGCCTCGACCAACTACAGTGACTGAACTCAGGTCCTTCTTAGGTTTCTGTTCCTACTACCGTAGATTTGTGGAAGGATTTGCAAAAATTGCCAGACCCCTAAATGAGCTACTGAAGACGGAAGGAGGAGAAGAGGATGATACTGTTCCCAGGAAGTCTGGAGAGTCGGTGGAAGACCAGTGGACAGGGGAGTGCGAAGAAGCCTTCCAGATGTTAAAGAAGAGTCTTACTACTGCACCAGTCCTGGCCTATGCTGATCCAAAGAAGCCTTATGAACTGCATGTAGATGCCAGCCATGATGGCCTAGGAGGGGTGCTATATCAAGAATATGAGGGGCAGTTGCGCCCAGTTGCCCATGTTAGCAGAAGTTTGGCACCCACTGAAAATAACTACCCCACCCACAAGTTGGAGTTCCTGGCCCTAAAGTGGGCAGTCGTGGATAAACTCCGAGATTACCTGTATGGAGCTGACTTCACAGTAAGGACTGACCATAACCCACTCACCTATCTCTTCACTACGGCCAAGCTGGATGCCACTGGTCACCGTTGGTTGGCCGCCCTAGCCGGGTTCAACTTCAGCCTGAAGTATAGGCCGGGAGCAGGAAACCGTGATGCGGACGCACTGTCCAGAAGAGGCCATACACCCACCCACCGTCCAGAAGATTGGACCCAGGTAACCCCGGATGGGGTACGGGCCCTGTGTCAAGGAGTACAACTTCAAGCTAGTGGTGGGTCAAGGGCTGAAGAGATCGGTGTTTCTGCCGTGGGGGTACCCAAGTGTTACTGCAATGTGACCCAAGTGGGAGAGGATGACCTACCCAAACTGTCCAAGAAGGACTTGAGGAAAGATCAGCTGGAAGACCCTTGGGGAAGATTAGCAATGGAGACCTTGGAAGACCAGGATCCAGAAAGACTTCTGAAGAACCCTTCAAAAAAGGTGGCCCAGTTGGTCCACAAGGAATGGGACAAGTTGCAGGTTCATCAAGGGGTGGTCTACCGAAGGGGCCCCTCTGATGATCTGGAAGATAAGTGGCAGCTATTTCTGCCGGAAAAGTACAGAAGAACCGTCTTAGCTGCCTTACATGATGATCATGGCCACTTGGGGGCTGAACGAACATTCCAACTTGTAAGGGATAGATTCTATTGGCCTTGTATGCGGGCTGAAGTGGAAGAATACTGCCACTTCTGTGCACGCTGTATCCAGAGGAAGACATTGCCACGTCAAGCTGCCCCAATGGGCCATCTGCAGAGTCAAGGACCCTTGGACTTGGTGTACATTGACTTTCTGTCTTGAACCTGACTTAAGCGGACAAGGAAATATTCTGGTGATAACCGACCATTTCACCCGTTATGCCCAAGCTTTTCCAGCCAGAGACCAAAAGGCCTCTACTGTAGCTAAGATCTTAGTGGAGAAAATAGGATTTTTATAACAGCTTACCTGTAAAATCCTTTTCTTGGAGTACATCACGGGACACAGAGCGACATAGTCATTACTAATGGGTTATATAGATACCGTCAGGTGCTGGCACTGGCAACTTCCAAAACCGGAAGTACCCTCCCCTATATAAGCCCCTCCCATCCGGGAGCACCTCAGTTTTGTAGCAAAGCAATAAGTGTCCCCAAAGAGGGGCGGGAGCTCTGTGTCCCGTGATGTACTCCAAGAAAAGGATTTTACAGGTAAGCTGTTATAAAAATCCTATTTTCTTTCTCGTACATCACGGGACACAGAGCGACATAGTCATTACTAATGGGATGTCCTAAAGCAATGCCAAATGAGGGGGGGGATACACCATATATAAGCTGAGCGCTATCAGACATGAGGATCTTTTGCGGCCTGCAACACACTGCGCCCAAAGGCGACATCCTCCTGACTTCTAACGTCCACCTGGTAGAACCTAGTAAACGTGTGAACTGAAGACCATGTTGCGGCCTTACAGATTTGAGCCAGGGAGGCCTGGTGATGCACTGCCCATGAAGTTCCAACTGCTCTCGTGGAGTGCGCTCTAACTTTGAACGGAGGCGGTCTCCTTCTCAAGCCATAGGCTTGTATTATGACCTGTCGAATCCACCTGGCTAAAGTAGATTTTGACGCTGCCTGACCCTTTCTGGGGCCTTCCGGCAGAATAAACAAAGTATCCGTTCTGCGAATCTGAGCAGTGGCTTTTAGATAAGCTTTAACTGCTCTTACTACATCCAAAGAATGCAATAACTTTTCCTCTACCGAAGTAGGTTTGGGGAAAAAAGAAGGAAGAACCACATCTTGGTTCAAATGAAACCTCGATACCACCTTAGGAAGAAAGGCTGGCTGAGGACGTAATACTACTCTGTCCTTATGGATAACCAGATATGGCTCTTTACAGGACATAGCTGCTAATTCCGACACTCTTTTAGCCGAACAAATGGCTACTAGAAAAATCAATTTCCTGGTGAGAAGCACCAAGGAAATATGCTGTAATGGTTCAAATGGTTGTTTCTGTAAAACCGACAGAACCAAGTTTAGATCCCATGGACATATGGGAATATTAACCGGAGGACTAATACGCATCACTCCTTGTATAAAGGCTTTGACTAGTGAATGCGAAGCCAAGGGCCTTTGAAAAAATATTGACAAGGCCGAAATCTGACCCTTGATAGTACTCAAGGCAAGCTTCCTATCTACAGCCCACTGTAGGAAGTCCAGAATCCTACCTATTACGTACTTACGTGGATGCCATTTCTTGGCCTCACACCAGGCGATGTACGCCTTCCAGATTCTATAATAGATCTGCCTGGATACCGGCTTCCTGGCATTGATCATGGTAGATACCACAGCATTAGAGAGCCCTCTCTTTTTTAGAATGTGGGCTTCAATAGCCAGGCCATCAAACCTAGGGCTGGTAAGGAAGGGTGGTATATCGGTCCTTGCGAAAGCAGGTCCGGACGATGTGGGAGGGTCCAAGGACTCCCCACAGACATTTTTACAATCTCCGCGTACCATGCTCTTCGGGGCCACGCTGGAGCCACCAGAATCACTGGTTTCTTTTCTACCCTGATTCTGCGGAGTAATCGAGGTAACAATTGTGGCGGTGGGAATGCATATATCAGCTTGAACTGATCCCAAGGGAACACTAGGGCATCCGAGCCGCAAGCTAGGGGATCCCTTGTCCAAGAGACAAACCTGTCCACTTTTGTGTTGAATCTGGATGCTAGCAGATCTACATCCGGTGTTCCCCACCGCTGACATATTGTCCGGAAAACCTCGGGATGAAGGGACCATTCCCCTGGGCATAATTGTTGGCGACTTAGAAAGTCCGCCTTCCAATTCTCCACTCCTGGAATGAATACCGCAGATATGGCTGGGACATATCTTTCTGCCCATCTCAGGATGTAATTTACTTCCCTTTGGGCTGCACGACTCCTGGTGCCCCCCTGACGATTGATATATGCCACTGCTGTGGCATTGTCTGATTGAATTCTGACAGGGGACCCTTGGAGTTTGGATGTCCATGCTACTAGGGCATACCGAGCTGCTCGTATCTCTAAGAGATTGATGGGCAGGGCCTTTTCCGCATCCGACCATCTGCCCTGGAGAGACCATTGCTCCAGTACTGCTCCCCAGCCTATAAGGCTGGCATCTGTAGTGACCACCTTCCAGGAAATCGGACTGAAGGATTTCCCTCTTTCCAGATTCTGGGGAACCAACCACCAGCGGAGGCTCTTGCGAACGGAAGGGGACAAGGACATTGGTAAGTCCAGAGCCTGAACTTTTTTGTTCCAGGCTGACAGTATGGCCCTTTGCAATTTCCTTGAATGGAATTGACCGTAGGGTACTGCTTCGAATGATGCCACCATTTTTCCCAGCAGCCTCATGCACAGGCGTATGGATGGCTGTCTTTTTGAACCCACTAAGTGGATCAAATCTCTCAAAGACGACCCCTTTTCTTGAGGCAAGAAAATTTTTCTCTGGTCTGAATCCAGCCTTAGCCCCAAGTATTCCAGACTTTTGACTGGTTTTAGGGCTGACTTGTCTCGGTTGATAATCCAACCGTGATATTCCAGATACTTGATTGTCTCGTGAACAACCACTTCTAGTTTTTCCACTGAGTGGTCTATCAGCAACAAGTCGTCTAGATATGCCATTATCGTTACACCTCGTGTTCTTAGATTGGCCAATAATGGGGCCAGAATTTTTGTGAACACTCTTGGTGCTGTGGCCAGACCGAAGGGTAAGGCTCTGAACTGAAAATGGCGCCCTTCTACCGCAAAGCGTAGACATTTTTGGTGGGCTGGAAAGATGGGAATGTGCAAATAAGCATCTTTGATGTCGATCGAGGCTAACCATTCCTCCCCTTGTAGGGCAGTGGCTACCGATCGGATCGACTCCATCCGGAAAGTCCTGATATGTAGGAATTTGTTTAGCCCTTTTAGATTTAATATGGGCCTCACGTCCCCGTTTGGCTTCGGGACTGTAAAGAGGTTTGAGTAAAACCCGAACCCCCATTCTTCCAGGGGAACCTCTATAATTACTGCTTGGAGCAATAATTGTTCTAGTGCCAACAGGAGGGATCCTCTCTTCTGGGGATCCCTTGGCACGTTTGACCTTATAAAGCGGGAAGGAGGGGAGTTTTTTAACTCCAATTTGTATCCCAGATTTACTGCGGAGAGCACCCATCTGTCTCGGATCGTGTCCCGCCAGGTCTCTGTGAACAACTGAAGTCTTCCCCCCACCCGATTGGGTGGGGGCAACCCTTCATGCATTTGACTTTGGGGGAGGTTTTGTACCTCTCCTGCTCCAGGGCTTCTTGTTACCCTGCAATTGTCCCTGATTTTTACCTCCGGGATTTGACCGAGGAGGCCGTCGGAACTGTTTCACAGCCGATGTCCTAGGGACTGGAGAAGCAGGCCTCTTAAAAGAGGGACCTCTAACTCTATTTTTAACCGGCAAAAGTGTACTTTTACCGCTGGAAATTCTCTGGATATATTTGTCCAGGTCTTCCCCGAATAAGCGTTCACCATGAAATGGGAAGCTGACCAGCAATTTTTTACAGGGAGCTTCAGCAGACCAGTTTTTGAGCCATAGAAGCCTGCGCATATGTACCACAGACAGCGTAAGGCGGGAGGCCTGATGGATTGAATCCTTTATAGCGTCCACCGCAAAGCATAAGGCTCTAGGTAGATCAGCTAGGGCAAGAGCCTGCTGATCTGGCAAGTCCCTTAAGACCTGTTTCAACTGATCCTTCACTGCTTGGCAGACCCCAATAGCTGCCACTGCTGGTTGTGTCACCAATCCTGCTGTAGAGAAAGCAGATTTTAATAAGGACTCCAATTTTTTATCTATTGGGTCCTTGAACATTTGGACATTATCCACCGGACATGTCAGTGATTTATTCACACAAGAGATGGCTGCGTCCACTGTAGGGACCCTCCATTTTCTGATGAACTTATCCTCCATGGGATAGACCACCGGAAATCTCTTGGGGGGAGTAAATATTTTGTCAGGATGCTCCCAATCCTGGTAAATGAGCCCTTCCAGTAAAGGATGGATCGGAAAGGAACAAACAGTCTGGGGAGCTTTTAGCGACCCCAACGAGGAGACAGAAGTGGATGATGGCTCCGCAAGTGGCATTTTAAATGCTGATCGGACCATATTAGTCAGGGACTGGCTCTTCCACTGTCGATTCCTCTACAACCGAATCGACCTCATCCTGATCCCCTTCAGGTAGGTCGATCCCTGTATGGGACTGTTGCTCTGTTAACAGGCACTCTGAGGGAGGAGACGGAGATCGGGCGCTTTTCTCCTGTGACAGGGAAGCAGCGATCAATGCTGACAATCTCTCTTCCAGCCCTCCCAGAGCTGAGGAAAAAACCTCCTCTGTTACATACACAGGAGCAGGTGAACTGAGGACAGCCACAGTACCAGGTACTCCTGAGGGTGCTCTACGGTCACTAACCTCTGATTCTTCAGGGGAGACTGGTGCAGCCAAAGCATGCCCAAGATCCTCAGAGCCCGATGGAGACCCCCTATTCCTCCTGGAATTTCTAGTCCCGGAGTTTTTAGACGGCATATTCCTAAGCCACAAAGCTGAGGTATTCCAGCCGAAATACACCAGTTACTGACAATAGTCTAGCATAAATGCTGCTATAAGAAACAGTTGGTGTCTACTAATGTGCCTTTCTAGGGGATGCCTGTATCAACCGCTTGCTGTATGCCTTCTTTAAATGTTGCCAGCTCTGTCTCTGTACTTCATACCCAGCTCACCACACAAAATTGTGGTTTTTAACATGCTGGGACGCCCGCACATGTGCAGAAGCGCTGCGGCGCGCACAGAGCGTCATCCCCCAGGCTCCGCCCCCTTTCCCGGCTCACCTCTATATATAGAGGCGCGTGCACGCGCACGCGCGTGGCCACGTGCGCCTTCGGCGCTAATTTCGAAAATGGAAACCAGGGACAAGAGCCAGGGCCCCTTTGCCGCAGGATGGACGAGCATTGCAACATGGCAGAGGAAGCAGTTTCCCATAAGAGAACTCACCATCTGCCTGGACTTGCTCTGATGAAAAGAAACTAGTCCACATGACAAGAAACGTTCCACAGCGGCCTCTAGTGGACAAACACAGGTACCGCAGTCTAATATATTAAATATATATATATATATATATATATATATATATATATAAAAATGTTTTTTTTTTTCTTGACCACCATTAAAAATTATTACATTTTTTTAGCAGTTACAGGCATGCACAGATATTAGCGGGAATACCATTAGGTAACAGACAGAAAGACAAATTAGGCTTGGGGGTCCCCCAATAGAACCAAGTTCCTGGGGGCCCCCACTTACCTGTTCCCCGCCGCAGGACTTTGTTTGGTCCACAAAAGCCCAAACTTCACCTATCACGGCAGGCATTGTAATCAAACCTTCAGGGACCGGGTTCCCAAGGATTCCACTCCCCTGGACCTGTATAGCACCCTGCACAGAAAACATCTTGGTCGTGGGTATGACCAGAGCTCTGGATCCCAGGGTCCAGCTCTCCTAAGAGAAGCATTACAGGCAAAACCTTGCTCTTCTTTGCAAGGCCCGGGTACCGACCGTTTAGCTATGAAGCTTTTTTGGTCGGATCCGGAATAGCTTACTGAGGCCCAAAAGAACCTGTACGCAAGCTCAGTGAAAAACACATGTTTCTTCTTGGCCAACACCTTAGACACTGGCAAAAAACTGAGGTGCTCCCGGATGGGAGGGGCTTATATAGGGGAGGGTACTTCCGGTTTTGGAAGTTGCCAGTGCCAGCACCTGACGGTATCTATATAACCCATTAGTAATGACTATGTCGCTCTGTGTCCCGTGATGTACGAGAAAGAAATACTTTGTGCACTACAGACTGCCACAACGCTTGCACTCTGACCAAGGGAGAGACTTTGAGAGTCGATTGATCAAGAAACTGTTAGACTCTTTGGGTATCAAGAAAACCCGCACCACCCCTTACCACCCTCAGGGTGACGCTCAGCCGGAGCGGTTCAACAGGACTCTATTAAATATGTTGGGGACTCTGAGTAGTGAGCAGAAGCAGCACTGGAGCAAGCATATAGCGGCCATCGTGCACGCCTACAATAGTACCACTAGCGATGCCACAGGGTACTCTCTATATCGCCTTATGTTTGGCAGGGAAGCAAGACTGCCTGTGGATCTGGCATTCGGCATATCCACGGATCGCACTTCAGCCACCTCACACAAGGGCTACGTTGACAGACTGAGGAGTTTGAAGTTGGCTTTCGAACAGGCTCAAGTGGCCTCAGAACAAAGAGGAGCCCGGAACAAGAGGAACTTTGACCTCAAGGTTCAAATCCAGGACCTCCAGCCAGGGGACCGAGTGCTGCTGCGCAACCTAGGAGTTCCAGGGAAGCATAAATTAGCAGACAGATGGATACCTGAACCTTATGTGATCTGTAAGAAGCTACCAGATTTGCCGGTGTATCAGCTGAAACCAGAAGGGAATGTCGGGCCACTGAAGACATGGCACAGCAACCATTTACTCCCACTTTCGGAAGCGATCCGGATACCTTCTGTAGAAGATTCCCCTGTACCATCCTCAAGTTTGGAGACACCTAGGCCAAACACTTGGTCGCAAGTCACTCAGGCCTCGTACACACGGCCGAGATTCTCGTTGAAAAAAACATGTCGTTTTTTTCGACGAGATTCTTGGACAAGAAACTTGTCCCGGCCGAGTGTACACACGCTCGTTTCAAAGAACCCGCGGTTCTTTGAAAGGAGCGTATGCGGTGACGTCATCGACTACGTCGAGCATGCGCTCGTCACATTCGATGCCGTCGCCGCCATCTTGGTATACCCTACGTATGCCTAGGAAGCTACCGTGCATGCGTCAAATTCATTTCGAACATGCGCGGGCTTCGGGGAGGACAGGTAAGTGTACACACACTCACTTTTCTCGTCGAGAAACATGCCGAGGAGAATCTCGACGAGAAAATAGAGAGCAGGTTCTCTATTTTCTCGTCGAGGTTTCTTGTCGGTTTTCTCGACGAGAAACCCGATAGCAGCGTACACACGACCGATTTACTCGGCAAGACCTCTTTGCCAGCAAGTTTCTTGCTGGTTCTTGCCGAGAAAATCGGTCGTGTGTACGAGGCCTCAGTCTAGAGAAACGGATGCCTCGGATCAGAGTTTGGAGGAAGAGCTTGGGTGGTTGTGGCCTTCTCAGACCCCAGAACCTATGTCTATAGATCTTCCATCATCATCTGAGGGCACTGTGGACAGTACATTGAACGTGGAAGCCACTGAGTTTGTTCCGTCTAGTCCTCTGGTTGAAGAGTGGGAAGATGCCACATGGTCACCTTCTGCTGATCATCAAGATTACTCCTCACATCTGCCTACACCTGACTTGGATGTATCAGAAGTATTGGAGCCCAGTGTGCCCACTTTAGAGGAAGATGAAGTGAGGGATGTAACCGTCACCCCAAGAGAACAAAGGGCCAAAAGAGTTATTCGTCCTCCTCTGAAGTTAACCTACACCCAGATGGGGAAAAGTTCTGAGGATACAGTAACCACTGCTAGAAGGACTTTGCCAACACTTGATCCTTCTGCTGTGCATTTGGTGGAAGGCAACCCCAGCTCTTTCTCTGGCACAGTTAGACAGGTCAACCCCTTGGATGTAACCAGTGGGCAGGACAAACTCCCTTCTCCATTCTGGTGGGAGTTTCCTCTGCCAACTTCTTTAGCTGCCCTTAATGAGTTTGTTTTCCTACTGTTGATACTGTCTTTGAGGGACCAAAGATTTCAAGTGGGGGAGTGTGTAGCGGGGTGTCGTTTTACCCACAGGACTACATTTCCCAGGATGCTTCGCGGCACCCAGGGTGCCACTTTCCACGCAAGGACTGCTGGGGTGGACTTTAAAAGGGAAGGGCGGGGCTCGCTCTCTTGGAACGCCGCCCTCCTTGCAAGAGGATCCCCCTGCACTCACCTGCTGCGCGCGCTAGGCCTCAGGCCGGGGTCTCGTGTTCCTGTTCCAGAGGGCTTCCATTCCGCTGGGGAGTCTGCAGAGCATCCGATCCACCTGAGGTGCCATCTTCTTCTGAAGGACCAAAGACTGGGTGCATCGCGGACCACTGTGACGCCATTCACAGTAGCGGAGGAACCGGACAGGAGTCGGTCCTGTTTGGGTGAGAGAGCGCCTGCTCGGAACCTTAAAACAATAACTTTACCTAGGCCTTTTATTGGAGAGACTGTTGTCCTGAACTGAGTTTGCCAGCATCTCCAGTTTGCCAAGTCAGCGGTTATTCACCAAACCCCCTCCCCTTGTTGGATTACAATTGGTTTCTCTATGTGCACCACTGACAGTTGCTAGCGAAGATTCCTCACCAAAACTATACCCACAGTTATAGTCAGGCCTGACTGGGTAGTTAGGACATTGCTGGGCGCCATTTCGTTGCACACGAGAGAGGATAGCTGCAGCGGGGTTAATATCGTTCTATTGCCTAATTGAATGTCAGATGCATATAATGTATACACCTTTATTGCAGGGCTCTGCATAAGATATTATACTCAAATTACTCTTTTATATTGTTGCTTACAGTAAACCGTTATAGTCAAGTAACTTGATTGTGAGTGTCCATTATTGTGCTGGTATACAAAGGGGGTTGTACTGTGTAATATATATGTATAGTGATAGTACAGTTATACCACTACTTTCCCTCTTTTCTAACTGTCACGAGAGAAGTCAGAGCCGATTTCCAGGGGTTGGTAGCAGTGCATTACAGGGGCCCAAACAAACAAGCAGCCCTCTTAAGCTGAGGGTATCTCTATACTTATTTGGCTATCTACTACTCGGGTTATAGAAAAAATAAATGCACAACCTTACAATAACAGTGAAGTGAAAATATGTGAATATATGCAAGTCTAACAACTTGTTTAAAATTATAAGGTGAAAGAATGTACATAACAAATGTCCATATAATCAGCTGCAAAGACTTGGCTATGATCATAAGAGCAGGAGCGCCAATCTTCGGCCTACGTTTCCATCATACAGGCAAATATTGATAGGTATAAATTGTCCGCTTACCGGAACTGCTGGATCCCTATTACAGAAATCAAATGGGCTCAGCATATGGGGTTAATCTAGAAATCCATGGCAGGAATCGTGCACTCATCCGAGTCCTTCACTCCTCCAAAGCGCTGCAAACAAACTCTTCCAGGGCTTGGTAACCAGAGAAGCCGCTCAGAGCGCATAATGTGGCAGATTAGGAATAAGAAAAAAAAAGGCTTCATGGTGCAGAAAATTCTTAAAAAGATTGCCCTTTATTTCAATAAACGGGTTACTGACATCCAAGCATATAAAAAGGAGCCCTCCTTTCCCAGTGGACGCCTTGTATGGGGAAATGCAGCGTCGGGCGGTGCTAAGGACCCTGACGTCACCACACTCCAGCTGACTGGCCTGAGCCACAGCTGATCGCTTTTTTGGATTCGCATGTTTGCTTTGACAAAACGCTCCTTTTGTCTGTATGATGGAACCATAGGACGAAGATTGGCGTTCCTGCTCTTATGATCATAGCCAAGTCTTTGCAGCTGATTATATGGACATTGTTATGTACATTCTTTCACCTTATAATTTTAAACAAGTTGTTAGGCTTGTGTATACTTACATATATTCCCATATATGCATTTTAATGTTATTGTAAGGTTGCGAATCATTTTTTCTATAACCATTTTTTTTCTAGTTTACTATTCAAACTAATTTAATAATTGCAGCACCACCACATATGTCATTTTTAGCTTAAAGATATTTCTCCTCTCAGGACATTGGTCTTATTCATATTATTATTTTTGCATTTCTGCACTTTGTTTGCACTATTGCATTTTTTAAGAATAGCGCAGATTGTCCACATTATACACTATCTACTACTCTGCCTGCCTTTAGACAATCCCTGAAAATTTGTTAGAACAACTCACCCCCCACAATTACCTCGTGTGTCACTTGCCCTTCATTTTTTTAGGTTGTAAGCTCTCACTAGTAGGGCCCGCCTAACACTCTTGTATTGAAACGGTCTCTCTTTATTTTGTAAAGTGCTGCACGATAAATCCTGTGCAATTTTAATACATTTAATGATGTATTCGTTATTGCAGAGCTACATCAATGTGTGCCTTTTATATCTGCCTAGAGTTCAGATTTAAAGCGGAACGTAATTTTTTCATCTTTCCATCTATTAAATCTTTTGCCCTTATTGTTTTAACTTTGAAAAGTAATTTTTTTTTTCTGCCAGTAAATACCTGATACAGCCCACTTCCTGTTTCTTTTCTGGTAAAAAGCCAAGGCTTATGACATCATGCACAGCTCTCTCTCTCACGCTCATGAGAGTTTGCCAGGAAGGTTGGGGGAATGAGTCATAAGAGGGCCAATGAGAGCTGCAGGGCTGGAGGCGTGTGTGTGTGTGTGTGTGTGTGTGTGTGTGTGTGTGTGTGTAAATCCAGGAAGTGAACAGGCAGCAGCTTCAGCTGCCCACAGTTAATATGGATGCAGCCAGACTCAGTGGAGGGAGATTTCTGCAGCATATTTGGCAAGTACAGAATCAAGAAGATGCAAAGTGGTTGGAGGGAAGCTTCAGAATGGCAAAGATGTTTTTATTAGAAATTATGTGAGCAGACTGCAGTTCCTCTTTAATATTTTGCCACCTCAACATGATACACATTATCACAGACAATGAATACTCCATTAGTGCATAGGCCAAATTTGGTCCATGCGTGACCAGATAAATATTTATTACTTACAGGTACTTGCCGTCAATTTATGCAGCGCTTTTCACACACACACACACACACACACACGGTTTCCAGGCCCCCCCAGCTATAAAAATGTCACGACTAAATGCAAATGTTGCAGATTACTTACCCATTAGTTAGGGCCTTCCTTATGAATCCCTTCCGTTTCCTTAGTGTGAGTATATGCTTATTCTTGGTACAGTTTAATGCCTCTGCTGCTCCACCCACAACAATTACCACAATATTGCCAGATCCATTGCAGGACAAGAGGTAGTCTATGGATGCATGGGTCACTGAACACATTCCTGCAATAGAATTAACAAGAAATTAAGATTTGTTTGCTATATTTTGTTTTCTATTAAACATCAAGCTTGACAACAAGCATATGGTAGCCCAAAACTTTTGCTAAAACAAGTCATTTTTTACTTATGAAAAAGATGTAGAAGAAAACACTTTCAGATACATATGGTATTGCATGTTCAAACTAAAAATGGCCAACAATTGCTTTTGGATAATTGAGGTTGAATTATATAGAGGCAGATTTATAAACAAAATTGTCTGCATGTTCTCCCAGTTGAGTCAAATTTGCTACCGTTTGCCCAACATTGGGATCTGCCACTCATAAATAGGAAATCTAGGTCTGTCTTCAGCGTATTTATAATACCTCAATGTTATATTCACTGATCTTGAACATTTTTAACCAATCAACTAGCAAATAATTAAAATTTTATTAGTGCTATTCTATGGGCACATGTGAATACTCAAACCTATTCTGTCATCTCAAGTCCACTTTCACCCTTTGCACCTGGTGTATGTATATTACCCCCACCGATTTACCTGCAGCCAGAAGATAATCTCTGTATAAAGGCACCTTAAAATTTCCAGCTAATGTGGTGAGATGTGGTTTTAGGTTGGGAAAAACTTGGGAAAATCCAGTACTTTCTGTGCCAAAGTTACAGAATGCTCCAATGCTCATGATGCCATGAGGATGGTATCCAAAGATGTAATTGTGTCCTGGGTCTAGATCTACAGTTTTATGGAGCTAAAAAGAAGAAAAACAAAAACAAAAACACAGTTTACATTTTAATACATTTTTGTCGGCTTATTCAAGAATAAAAAGTTGTTTGGATAGTTGGGCCCTTTTCACACTTGCGGACAGTATGTCCGCTTTTTCAGCCATCCGTTTAGGGATGAAAAAGGGACATACACTGGTCCCTATGAGATCGCGGGTGTCAGCGGATGAATATCCGCTGACACCCGATCTCCTCAGTGTCCGCAATCCCCCGATTCTGCAGACGGAGGAAAATCCTATTTTTCTATCCGTCTGCAGAGCGGATCGGATGAACACGGACAGACAGTCCGTGTTCATCCGATCCCCCTATAGGGGAGAGCGGAGATCTGGCAGGGCGGTCCCTGCACAGTGTGCGGGGACCACCCTGTCATCCGCCGGCTCAGCAGGGATCAGCGGAGCGATCCCCGCTGAGCAAGCGGAGGTTCAATGGGCGGATCATCACGGATCCGTCCCGTGTGAAAGGGGCCTAAGATTGAATGATGTTGCTATCTTTTTAGGTTGATACAACAGACCCAGTCACACATTTCTGTGTTAGAAAATAGAAAGTCCAACAATGATCTTTGCTTTCTGTGGAATCAAATGTATTCAAACTGTAGCATGTTTAGGCGTTCCATGACAGAGAGGACTATAGGCTCAAGTCATAAAGTGTATGTAAACCCAAAAAGAAAAATCTTATGTATTGCAGCTTACCAGTCCTTAGATGTGGTGGCTCATGTTTTAAGCTAAAACTTTTTTTTTTTTTTTTAGCAGGTACAGAAAATACCTGTTAAAGAGGAAGTAAAACTTACACCTTTAAGTTTTACCTCTAGGCAAGCCAATAATAAGGCTTACCTATAGGTAGTGTAAATATCTCCTAAACTTGCTCCGTTTAGGAGATATTTACTGTATATGCACTGGCGCATGCGCTCTGAAGGAACAGCCACCCGTGACGTTTCTTTAGAGCCCTGTCCCGCGCACATGTCGTCATCGCGGCTCCAGCCAGTCACAGAGCCGGAGTCCACGAATCCAGAAGAAAGACCGGGTGAAGATGGACGCTGTCTCCAGTGATGACATTGCATCACTGGAAGGCTTTGTTTTGAGGCAAGTTTGACATAATGTGCTAGTATGCAATGCATACTAGCACATTATGCCTTTGCCTTGCAGGGGAGTAAAAAAAAAAAAAAAAATGTACAGCTTTAAAGTTGCCAAAAATGCAGTGTCCTTGTCACTTCCAGTGAGCCAAAGACCAGGCCACTTTTTGCGATTCGGCACTGCGTCGCTTTAACTGACAATTGCGTGGTGGTGGCTCCCAAACAAAAATTGGCGTCCTTTTTTTTCCTCCCACAAATAGAGCTTTCTTTTGGTGGTATTTGATAACCTCTGCGGTTTTTATTTTTTGCGCTATAAACAGAAAATAGAGCGACAATTTAAAAAAAAAAAAAAAAAAAAAAAAAGCAATTTTTTTTTTACTTTAACATCCAATTTTTTTATTTGTTTTTTAAAAAAAAGCTATTTATTTCTCTGTTTAGGCCGATATGTATCCTTCTACATTTTTTTTTTAATAAAAAATAAAAAAAAATTGCAATAAGCGTATATTGATTGGTTTGCGCAAAAGTTATAGCGTCTACAAAATAGGGGATAGTTTTATGGCATTTTTATTATTCATTTATTTTTTTATTACTAATGGCGGTGATCTGCATTTTTTATCATGACTGCGACTTCATGGCGGACACATCGGACTATTTTGACACATTTTTGGTACCATTGTAATTTTTACAGCGATCAGTGCTATAAAAATGCATTGATTACTGTGAAAATGACACTGGCAGGGAAGGGGTTAACCACTAGGTGGCGCTGAAGGGGTTAAGTGTGCCCTAGGGAGCGATTCTAACTGTTAGGGGGAGGAGCTACCATTGACACGTCACTAATCACTGTTCCCGATCATGGGGAACAGTAGATCAATGACATGTCACTAGGCAGAACAGGGGAATGCCTTGTTAACAAAGGCATCCCCCTGTTCTGCCTTTGCCAATGGCAATCGCGGGCCGCCCGGGAACATAGAGTTCCCGGGACCAGCGAGTGCACTCACGAGGCACATGGCGGGCATTTGCCCACTGGGCTTCAAATTTAAAGCGACGTACAAGTACGCCTATCTGCCTGTCCGTGCCATTGTGCAGACTTAAAGCTGCGTGCGCTGGTCGTTATGTGGTTTAAAAGAACTAAAGCTGGGTATACATTTGTAGCGGGGTGTTCAATTTAGGGGAAGTGTCCGAGTGGTAACCAGGCTCAGACACCTTAAATTGTTAGGAGTTATGGACCATTTTGTCCTCAGAGGATAATGCTGGTGATGTGTTCCCTGTGGCCTGTGGGTGGCGCTGCCATTCTGGGCCAGGGTTGAACCGCGAGCGCAGTGCTGTGCCTTTTGTGACCCCTCTTGACAGCTGTACAGTGGGTCGGGGGACCTGGTGTGCATGCCGGGAGGGGATATAAAGGGGGCAGACATCTTCGGAGAGGGAGGTCGTCCATGCCCAGGCACCTTCGGCGTGTGTGTGTGTGTGTGTGTGTGTGTGTGTGTGTGTGTGTGTGTGTGGACTCGAGTCGTCCACACCCAGGCACCTTCAGCCTGGGTGTGTGTGGTTCATCTCCGGGTGCCCTAGGCCCAGAGGCCGTGTTCCGGTTCCACCTCAGGCACCTTTAGCCTGGGGTGAGGTACTACCTCACCATTTCTGTCCGCCTGGGCATGGAGGCCCAGGAGTTGCAGCAACGGCCCGGAGCCCAGCGACCTTCGGCTGGGGTCCACTAGGGATCGAGGAGTCCAGGGTGCTGCCTTGCGAGGGGACCCGCACCCTAAGAGAAGGGAAGATCTGTTCCGAGGGACCGATGCTGTGGTCACAGTGAAGGAAGGGGTCTGTTGACTCTCTGGGGGGACGTCTTCTCCATGAAAGGGGTTATGTCCTAGGAAGAAACCAAGATTCATCAGGTCAGTGGCAGTGACCTAGTTCACCAGGTCAGTGGCAGTGACCTTATTCACAAGGTCTGTGGCAGAGACCAACCTCATGGTCTGTGGCAGAGACCATGCGCCAAAACTGTTTGAGAAATCTGAACAGTCAGAAGAGTTTGAGCTACGTTTGTGCCTGGACCTCCTCCACACCTTATACTGTCCTGTGTCTTTTCTCCAACCTTTTTGTCTATCCAAGAGACTATTTTCTGCTCAAGTGAAAATAAATATTGAGTTGGACTTTCATCTGGTGTGGACATTTACGTTCCTGGGGAATTCAAGGACTTGCATCTACACACTGTAGAGGTGAGAATCATACTCAGCAGGACTTTAGACTCTGGCTGCAGACAAGGCCCAAAATTAACACCGCTCAACCTCTTAACACAGGAGGGTACAGGCTGATAATGCGGTGTGCCTGTCTCCCCCTGCGAGGAGCAGAGTTTAATGCAGAAGGGGGATAGGTGGGTGCGCTACACATTGTTGGGCTGAATGAAAAAAAAAAAAAAATGGATTTCCCCATCCAGACATGCAAAGTGGATGGAGGAATCTTCACCACTGCGACATTTTAATACAATGCTGTTGGAAAACAAACAAAACCCATAAGCAACTGTTGTCAATTTTGCATTCACACAGTTGCATCATTCATTCACAGAGATCTGTGAATGATTAAACTACAAGTCTCGCTTGCCACATTTGACTTCTGTCAAACAGGAAGGGTCACACACAGATTGAAAATTCAGCCAGTGCTGTTGAACTGGCCGAATTTCCAACCGTTTGTACCCCCACCCCCTTTAAGAACCTTGTCTTGTTTCTGTAAACTACCATTTCTATAAAGCTATCATAATGAAGATGAACATAGGAAGATACGTTCAATGTCCGTGATATCAGGACATCCAGCCCTCTTAGTGCTCATATACGGTTAGTGTTCATATTTTCTTATATTAAAGAGCTGTCTATGGTCACTGCTCTGCTTGCAAAAGCCTACTTTTAATACGTACCGTATATACTCGAGTATAAGCCGAGTTTTTCAGCACATTTGTTTGTGCTGAAAATGCCCCCCTCGCCTGATCTCCAGGACTTTGGGGACCCGGTACTGGCCGGCCATAGGTCCCCTGGACTCCAAACTTGGCACACATGTAGCCCCACTCTTCCTCTACAAGTGTGCAAAGTTTTTTGTCTGGGGGACCTACGGCCGGGGAGCACCGATTTTTCAAAGCCGGGCACCCCTTCCATAGACTCCCATGTTAAACGTCAGTCTAGTCATGGGCACAGTGAGGCATGGGCACAGTGAGGCATGCAGATGGACACCCTAGGCTTATACTCGAGTCAATACGTTTTCCCATTTTTTTGTGATAAAATTAGGTGCCTCTGCTTATATTGGGGTTGGCTTATACTCGAGTATATATGGTAATTAAATAAATAAAATGAAGCTCAGACACTCTTGGCCTCTCCAACATAAGATGTGCGGTAACTTACACCTCCAAAAATCTAATTGTTGGGTTACTAAAGCAGAGAGGGAGAGACCTCCCCTCTTCCCATCCCCAACATTTATTCCTGCTTCACTTTCCCCTCCCTCTTTTTCTTTTCTTCGCTTACTCCCTGGGTCGGAAAAATTAAAGCACAAGATTTTAGGAATAAAATAACAAAAATTAGAACCAGTGGTCATATGCCTGTTGACAAAGACCAAAATTAACACAAACTAATTAAAAAAGGAGGAGAAGTCCAGCCTGAGCTTTTTAGGCTGGGCTTCTCCTCTGAGTCACAGGAGTGCAATTCGTTTTGCACTTTTGTGACCCGTTTTCAGCAGAGAGCAGTCTGAAGTCCGCTCACATCACTGCCATCAGTCTGGGCAGCACGTCATCAGGACTTCCAAGTCGGGATCAGCCAGCTGCCCTGATTGATGGCAGTCTCAGTGAGCCGCTGAGACAGCCTCTCCCCGCCCCTCCATGGCTCAGCGATCCAACGAGCATGGAGAAGCAGAGAGGAAAGACGCTGACTGACAGTCAGCAGCTTTGCTCTCGGGGTTCTGTGAGAACCAAGCCAACGGTGGTGCTCGGTGGCTCGGTTCTCAGTACACAGATGCCGGGGGACAGATGGAGCATCGGTCTGATGCTCCATCCACCGAGGTAAGTATGAATCAAAAAAAAGAAAAAAAAAAATCATACTTCTCTTTTAATGTTATTGGAATGTTGATTTCTGATATTGACAGCCTCTGTAGTTTCAGTGGTTCTAATACTATTGTATTACACTATGGCCTGTAACAAATAGTGCTTCCTGCATTTATATTTTTGGTGCTGCTGCTTTGCCTATATAAAGAATTTCTTAAAAAAAAAAAAAAAAAAAAATAGAATTTGACAATATCCTCTAACCTACTTTTATGGGGAAATAATCTCTAAAATATTTCCACATGGACCATCTACTCATCCAAACAGATCGTCTTCCACCTGTAATATAATCAAACAACAATTAAAGCAGATTCTAATATCAAAAAAAAATAAAAGATAACAACACTAAGCTACATTAATCTTGCCTAACGCAAGGGCACATAGAAAACAATGATATTCAATGCCTCCTGTTCACATCACAACTCTGCTTTGAGGTAGGTTGTGCTGTGTAAAGATGCAGACATGTAGCTTTTTTTTTTTTTACGCAGAGCAACTCAACGCATTTTTAGCTTGTGGACTGGTGTGAATGGGTCCTAACCAGTGCACATATGAGGGAATACAAATGCATATACCAAATAAATTTTAAATACATTTTTGGTACCTTCATTTTGGCACAGGCGTTTTTGACACATGTAAAAAAAGGATTTCAGCATGGGATTGACACAGGTAAACATGATCTGCAAGGACTCATTTAGCCTAGGGGTTATGTTTAAGGATTATTATTTAGGAGGCAGTGGCAGCTGCTGGCAATTTTTATTTTTTTATTTTTTTTTAAAACAGTGCACCTGCCATACACATGCCTATCATTCAAGGGCCAGAAGGGCTGAACATGGCCCCAGCACAGCATAAATAAATAGAAAAATAAATAAATATGAGGAATTCACATCAAGTTAAGTAGTAACCTAGGAAGTAAAAGAATGTACATAACTAGGGGAATGTAATCTAAAATGTTAAATTAAGAGTATGCAAGGGGGCGTGTCCTGATGTGAGAGCCGGCGGACGTGTATCTGGGGAGCTCCGGGTATCCTGACCTAAATCCTTTGCCATCCGTGCACATACATTGCCTAAAACGAGAAAAAAACTCATGCCAGTCTATTCCCCTGTGTCCCCCGTCTCATCCTGGGCCGACATTGCGGAGACTCGCTGCCCAGATCGCCTACACGCCTGACTTTCCATACACCTGCGGCCGCCGCCATCTTTCCGGCCTGTGCTGCTCGGAGGAGACCCGATCCCAGCTTGCCTGGAGGTAAGGGACTGTCCTCTGACCACATCTGCCTGCCCATCCACCTTCCTGGCACGATCCGGAGGCCCGCCTGGCTGCTGGAGGGGTCCGTGGAGGATGCGGCCTGGTGCGGCCTGCGAAGCACCAGTGTTTCCTGAACCGCCGTCCCGCCGGAGGTGCACTGCGGCCGACATCGACGAGCGCTACAGCGCGGATCACTTGTCTCCTCACACCCTGTCACCCCTGCCAGGACCTGGGGAGCTGCAACATTGGGACTGCTGAATCTGGGTCGGACGTGTTGCTCCTGGAGCCCAAATTCTCCTGTCCTCTGCCACCCCTCTGCCTCAGTCTTGCTGCCCTGGTCCCAGCTTCACACCCTTATCACCTTGTCCCTACCTATTTGACGGTGGGCTGTCTCTGCCTAGTGTCTGCTGTGGAGTCCGGGCTGTTGGCGGACGCTGACAGCATGTTTGGCATATACCCTCCTGCGACTCAACACCTGCCGTCGGCCTGAGTTGCCCCTTACCTGCCTCCTGGGTGCTCATCTGAACACGGACGAATCTCCTGTATAGTGGGTCCCCCTGGTTGACTGTCAGATGCCCTCCTCCTCCAAAAAAGGGTGGGGGTCCACTAAAGTCGCAAGGACCGACGCACCACACCGGCTGCCATCGCCATCTTCCCCACAATCTGATCCCATACTTGTGGGTCGGCTTCGGGCCTTGCTGGCAGACTTAGAAATGGATCCCCTTGAGGCTCCGCTAGCAGAGGGGCCAGCCCCACTGGCTCAGGATGGTACAGCTGTGATCCTCGCTGCGATCGAGCAGAGTAAGACCTCGCTGCTGGTGCGCATCGACCACCTCGCTGAGGAGTGTAACCTCATAAGAAACGACCTTGACAAAATGAGGGCTAGAATGTCTGAAACCGAGTCCAGAGTGTCAGTTACCGAAGATCTTACGGCCTCCCATGCCGCCTCTATTGCCGAGCTGCAGCACACAGTACAGTCCCTTGTCGCGAAGTCGGACGATGCCGAGAACAGGCTGAGGCGCAATAATGTCAGGGTCCTGGGTCTGCCTGAGGGAGAAGAGGGGGATCACCCTGCTGTATTTGCGGAAGAGTTCTTTAAAAATCTCCTGGGCCTTACCGACGTTCCCCCTACTTACGTGGTGGAAAGGGCCCACCGGGTGCCCACGGGCCGAGCCATCCCGGGGAAACCCCCCAGGCCTTTTTTAGTCCGCTTCCTTAACTATCGGGACAGGGACAGGATTCTCTTGGAAGCCCGCCAACATCCTACGCTCAATTATTGCAACTCCTCTGTCCTCCTTTTCCCTGACTTTTCGGCGGATTTGCAGAGAAAGAGAAAAACCTTTAATGATGTCCGCAAACGTCTTAGAGATAAGAACATTAAGTATGGCATGCTTTATCCAAGCCGCCTGCGGGTCCAACATGATGGGGCGGTCCGCTTCTTCGACAACCCAGCGGACGCTGACGACTGGCTGACCAACTTGCGTTGAAGGGTTCTTCTCACTGGTTCATCTGATGCACGGATCTTCCACATCCTTATTCGCTCTATCCTACTATACTTTATTCAACCACCGGAGTTACCTCAAATGTACCTTTACACGAGACCCCCAAGTGTTTTTGTTTGCCCTTTGTTTTTTTTTTGTTTTTTGTCGCTTTTTGAGTCGCGGACTTTGTTCTTCGCTGACTCTGTCGTCACTGGTTTTTGGGATCGTTATCCCTCGTCCCTCTGCTCCCTGTTCTTACGAGACGGAAGAGACACTGCCCGTCGCCAGAGTGGATGAACTACTACCAGAAGTGTAGGGCCCCAGTTTAGGGGTTAACTAGCACTCTTTATTCAAGTTTGTTTTTGGGGTAAAAACTATTCCCAGACCCTCCCCCCTGTTAAGGGGAAGGCTGGGGTATAGTAGGATAGGCACTTGTGCCTGGGAAGTTTGATTAGGGATCTAGCTGTCCCTTTGTTCTTATGTTTTTTTATTTCTTATTTGTCTATTTCTGTTTTGTGTTATGCTTAAGTACTGTCAGTATTTTCTGCACTGTGACCGGGATCTTGCTGCTCATGGGGTGCGCCCATACATGCCCTTTAGAGTATCTCTTCAATTATTCTTCCCCATCGCCCCATGGCTAGTCAATTAGCTGACTCTTTCACCGTCCTCTCCTGGAATGTCAGGGGTCTTAACTCTAAATTCAAGCGAGCCCTTTTATTCCAATACTTAAAATCTCACTCCCCCCAGCTTATTCTCCTCCAGGAGACTCACCGCATGGGCAGTAAGATTTTGACTCTCAAAAAACCGTGGATACAGCGAGCGATACATGCCACATATTCCACATACGCCAGAGGTGTATCGGTCCTTATTCACAAGAATTTCCCTTGTGTTATTGAGGAGATCCGTACTGATCCCCAGGGGAAGTTTGCAATAGTGGTGTTCACGCTATGGTCTGTCAGATACATTGTTATTAATGTGTACATCCCTCCCCCGTTTTCATCTGCTTTACTGTATGAGGTTCTAGAAAAGATTTCACCTTTCTGCCCGGGGAGGGTTCTGGTCATGGAAGACTTCAATGCCATTTTATCGCCTGAACTAGATAGACCTACCCCGCCTAAGAAGCAGTGTATGGACCTCTCTGCCTGGGCTCGGGCAGTGGGGCTGGTAGAGGTCTGGAGGTGGAAGCACCCTACCACAAGGGCCTACTCATGTTTTTCAGCATCCTATAAGACTACGTCGCGGATAGACCTGGCCTTCTCCAACCCTGCATTGTTGGCGGATGTTTTGGAGACGTCCTATCTGTCTAGCGGGCTGTCTGATCATAGTCCCCTGGTGGTGGTGCTTCGCTCCCCAGCCTCCCGGAGCGCTGCGCTCTGGAGGTTGGGCACACAATGTGTCTCTCATCCTGACATTGCTGACAAACTGCCGCCCCTGCTGTCTGAGTTCTGGGAAAAGAATAAAGACTCCTCTTCTCCTGACTTTGTCTGGGATGCCTTTAAAGCCTTCACGAGGGGACAATATATTTCTTCTATTGCTAACGTTAAAAAACAACAATCGGCAGCAACTCTGGAGCTGCAGAAGGCTGTTGATGACCACACTGCTATGTATAGTGGTGACCCCACCCCTGTTCACTTTGACCTGCTGATAGCGGCTCGAAGGGAACTGCAGTTACACCTGGCTGAGGTCACGCGACTCGAGTCCTATAGGGGTAGACAGAGGGTCTTTGAACAAGGTGACCGAAATGGCCGCCTGCTGGCCATGATGGCACAACACGATCAACCCCTTACCCTTTTATCCACCTTACAGACCCTGGGGGGCGGGACGGTGTCCTCCCCCTCCGATATCCTGCAGACGTTCAACTCCTTTTATGGCACTTTATACTCGTCCGGTCTGCCCTCAGGGTTTCAGCCAGAGTCGCTGAACGGCCTGTTGGATCCGTTGGCGCTTGGCTGGCTCTCTGACCACGAAAGAGAGACTTTGGTCCAACCTTTTACGGTCTCGGAGGTCATAAAGGCTATCCGGTCCTTCCCCCCGGCAAGGTGCCGGGGCCAGATGGGCTTCCGATAGACTTTTATAGGGCTCATGTGGAACTTTTAGCACCCCTGTTGGCACAATTGTATACTGTATGTCTGGCAGACGGTGGTCTGCCTGGTTCAATGTACCATGCCTACTTGACACTGATATATAAGGCTCCCAAAGACCACACTTCCTGTGCTTCATATCGTCCTATTGCACTACTTAATTCTGACTTTAAAGATCTGACTAAGCTTCTGGCCCTTTGGTTGTATCCCATGCTACCTTCAGTGATAGACCCAGACCAGACGGGTTTCATGCCCCGTAGATCCACAGATGTTAATCTCAGAAGGCTATTCACTAACATACACGCCCACCACCTCAATAAGGGATCTCGAGCGGTGGCCTCTCTAGACATTGAAAAGGCCTTCGATACGGTCGAATGGCCCTTCTTGTGGGAAACTTTACGTAGAATGGGGTTTCCTCTGTTGTTTATCAAGTGGCTCCAGGTGATTTACAAATGCCCCACTTCCTCGGTGCGCTTGGGGGGTGGGCTATCTGTCCCCTTCGGGCTTACCAGGGGAACGAGGCAGGGCTGCCCTCTCTCTCCGGCTTTGTTTGCCCTTGCTATCGAGCCGGTGGCGGAGGCACTTCGCACCTCACCGCACATTAAGGGTCTCCGACTCGGGTTGCTGGAGGAGAGGGTAGCCCTATACGCGGATGACATGCTGCTCTTCCTGAATGATGCCGGCCCGTCATTGCAGGGAGCGCTAAATATTCTGGACACCTTTGCTGAGGTCACCGGTCTTAGGGTAAATTGGTCCAAATCCCTCCTATTCCCAATTGATCCAGCGGCCAGGTCCACATCCCCTCCTGATAGCCCCCTCCTGTGGGTAGATTCCTTTAAATGCTTAGGGGTACATGTCTCCAGTTCAGCCTCGGACTTTATATCTTTAAATCTTTCCCCAGTACTTTTGGAGTCCCAAGCGAAACTGAAATCCTGGAGTAACCTGCCCCTGTCATTATGGGGGCGAGTTAATCTCATAAAAATGAAGATTATTCCCAAACTAACATATCTTTTCCGCCACTCCCCACAATGGGTGCCTAAGTCTTTTTTTTTAAAATTGAACTGCATTTTTTCTTCCGTCTTATGGGGCCCCTCTCCTCCCAGATATCGACTGACGACTTTAATGAGGCCACGAACGCAGGGTGGCATGGCATTCCCGGACTGTTATAAGTATTACCTTTCCGCGCAGTTGGTGGCGGCGGCATGGTGGCTACAGCCGGACAGAACGAACTCGTCGACTGTGCTGGAAGTAACAGTGGTCGGTTCGCTGGAAGCTCTTCAATTATTACTTTTTAGGGGCCCTCGCGCCCCTTATCCTCTGACCCCTTCTATGCTTACCACCCTGCGGGCATGGCGGACAGGATTAGCCATTGAGAAATGTAAACAGTCTGAAATCTCCCCCAACGCCCCTATTTGGCTGAACCCTAGTCTATCCCACATTTACAAAATCCCAGACCCCTACGCGTGGACAAAATACGGTATCAAACTAGTGTCACACATAGTATCTCAAAACTCTTTACTCCCTTTCTCACACCTTTCCTCCCAATACAACCTACCCAACCATTTCCTATTCAGATACCTTCAACTGGCCCATGCATTTGCGGCGCAATTTTCGCAATCTTCGTGCATTATGGCCCAATCGGAACTGGAGAGGACACTTAGATTGAGTTGTAAATTAAAGCCCACTTCGCATCTTTATTCGTACTTGATCTTCGTGTCTCTTCCACCTCTGGACAAACTCTGGAATAAATGGCAGTCTGATATTCCCACGTTGGATAATGATGACTGGGACGATGTGTGGGACCTCCCCTTCAACTCCCTAGTCTCCATGCGTGATAGGTTAGTGCAATATACGATAGTTCATAGGGCTTATTTCACCCCACACAGACTTCATAGGATGGACCCTGCTCATTCCTCAGGGTGTTGGAGATGCGGCGCCTCACCGGGCGACTTCTCCCATATCTTCTGGCGTTGTTCAGGGGTTCAGCAGTATTGGGTTGGGGTGCTGGATTTGGTCAACAGAGTCTCCTTAGTCGCTGTGCCATTGACCATGAGGTGTGCCTTCTGGGGCTCATTGAGACCATTGTACCGTCCTCTGCCAAGCGCACACTAATTACCTTGCTGCTCTTCTATGCCCGTAAGAATATCGCTATGCAGTGGAGGAAGCCTGCCCCCCCCCTCTTTGGCGCAATGGAAACACTTAGTGAACAGCAGCCTTCCTTTATACAAGGATACTTATGCTAAATCGGGGCTGCTCACTAAAGTACGACAAGGTCTGGCGCAATTGGTTAGACGAGCCTGAAACAGCTTAGTGAGTTGGGGGTGAACCAGGTCATCGTGTCAAGGTCTTGCCTTGCTCTTCTACCTTCCCTTTCCTCCAATGACTTCTGATATATCTTTATTGACTAGTGGGTTTTATCATAGTGGATGCCCTCCTAGATTTTATTTGGGCGGTGCTGCTGTACCCTTACATGGTTATGCATTATATTGCTGGGTTCACATTGCAAAGTGTATTATCTTCTGTGCATGCTCTTTTTCTATAACTGTAGGTGCTTAAGCTGTATGTGTTGTATGTGTTGGAAAACTTCAATAAAAATAATAAAAAAAATAAAAAATAAAAAAAAAATTAAGAGTATGCAAGACTATTTGGAATTGTAATGTGAAATATATGAAAAAAAAAAAAAGCGCACAGCATAAATAAAAAATTTCCCTTTAACCTAACACTAATTGAACACCTGCAAATACACAGTTGCCTTATTGGGCACTAGAACTTGCTAAAACTCCAAGCCAGTCTAAGGCTCGATTCACACTAATGCATGTTGCTTTTGAGCGTTTTTGCCTTGCTTTTTGCGGTGCTTGCTGCGTTTTTCAACATGCGTTTGTTTTTTTTTTATTTTATTAATTTTTATAAATTCATTTTTATTTTTATACATTTCCATAAAAAAAAAAAAAAAAAAAAAAAAATACAAAAAAAAAACGCAAATCGCTGCAAAATCGCGGTAAAAACGCATCAAAAACTTGGTACTTGCGTTTTTTGATGCAGGTCCATTGACTTCTATTACATGCAAAATGCTGCTTTTTGCATGAAAAAAAGTCCCCGACCCTTTCCAAAAACGCAGAGGTACAAAAATGCATTGATGTGAACATGTTCCATAGGAACCCATGTTAAAAATTTTCCATGCATTTCTTCAAAATGCACCAAAAGACGCATTAGTGTGAATGGAGCCTTAGCCCTGGTTCACACTGGTGTGATTTGACATGTCAGATCGCATTTGCCAGCCATGGCACCGTCCTAATCTGTGCGGCGCTGCACCGATTTCAAAAAGTAGTTTCTGTACCACTTTTTGCGATTTCGGCCCGCGATTTACATTGACATCTGTGCAGAAACCTGCACAGATGTCTCTGTAATTGCGGCCGAAATCGGGACTGACCAGTGGGAGTGAAATCGTGAAAGTTCAGCTGAACTCGCACGGCTTCACTCCCACAGCCCAGTGTGAACCTGGGCTTACTGGAAACAAATAATTTGTTGCACATAGGCTCTCTGTTAATACTTTACCTGCGCCTAGTTACAAACACCTGAAGGCACATTGATATATTGAGGTTGATTTACTAAAGGCAAATAGACTGTGCACATTG
Organism: Rana muscosa; assembly: GCA_029206835.1. Lineage (NCBI taxonomy): Eukaryota > Metazoa > Chordata > Amphibia > Anura > Ranidae > Rana > Rana muscosa. The sequence continues at coordinate 796,157,968 of CM055122.1, read as the reverse complement.
CAGGTGCAGTTGCACTCTGCTAGGGCAATTGCTCTAGAGCTTAGTAAACTAGGTGAAGCTTCTCTTTGCAAATGCAAATGTAGCGGGGTGCTATATTTAAGGGAAGTATCTGAGTGGTAATAAGGCTCAGATACACAAATTGTTAGGGTTCATGGACCATTTCTGTCCCTGGGAGATAGTACTGATGTGCAGTTCCCTGGGGCCTATAGGTGGCGCTGTTGCCATAGGCCCGGGTTGAACCACAGTACAGGGTTGTGCCTTTTCTTGTCCCCTCTTGACAGCAGTGTGGCGGGGCGGGGAACCTGCTGTGCCTGTCGGGAGAGGGTATAAAAAGGGGCGGCCATCTTCCAGAAAGGTTGTCGTCGTTCCGCACCCAGGCACCTTAGGCCTGGGTGTGTGTGTCGCCTCTGGGTGCCCTAGGCCCGGGTGTGTTGCCTCCGGGTGCGTGTGGGCCCGGAGGCGGAGTTGCTGTTCCATCCCAGACACCTTCAGTCTGGGGTGAGGTACTAAATAGGAGGCCCAGCACCCTTCGGCTGGGGTCCGCTAAGGATCGAGAGCTCCCAGGGTACCACCTTGCGAGGGGACCCGTATCTTGGATCGAGGAGGCCAGGGAGGTGACCCTTTCTGAAGACCCAGCGCAAAGTCGTGGTGACAGTAAGGGCCTCTGGTAACTCTCCGGAGGGACGTTTTTCTCTTTGACATGGGCCAAGTTCTCCAAGAAGGCAGTGCATGTTCTGTAGGTCATAGTGGCAGTGACCAAATAGGGCAAGGCCCTATTCACCCGGTCAGTGGCAGTGACCATCTTCAACAAGTCAGTGGCAGTGACTTTCATATTCATTAGGTCTGTGATAAAGATCGCACGCCAAACCTGTTCGTGCATATCAGAACAGTAAGAGAACCAAGATTTGAGTTTGTGCCTGGACCGCTCTCCCACCTTATCTGACCTGTGTCTCGTCTCAACCTGTCTGCTCTTAAAGGGACTATTTATTATCCATGTGAAATAAATACAGAAGGTGGACTTTCAGTTGGTGTGGACAGTGGCTTTACTGGGGAGGATTAAGGACTTGTTTCTGGCCAAGCCAGAAGTGAGATCAGTTCGGGAGGATTCAAAACACCAGCCGCAGGCAGGCCCGAGAAAACCAACACCGCTCAACCTCCCCATCTAGGAGGGTACGGGCATGTAGTGCGGTGTGCCTCAGTCTTTCCTGCGGAGGAGCCAAATTAAGAAAAAGCAGGTAAAGTCTGGGGTGGGTGCGCTATACAAAAAATACCCAATCACATGCAATGAAAAAAGTAAAACAAAATATAATAATTTTTGCTTGCACATGATTGGATAATGGAAGTCAGCAGAGCTCCCCCCTCATTTATTAAGCTCTAGAGCAACTGTCCTTGCAAAGTGCAGAGTCTATTTGCTGCAACTCCCCACACATAGGCTAGCATTGAGAGGCATATAGTGACAGAAGAAAGAAAGTCCAATGCCAGTAAAAACAGGCATTTTTGAGCTGCAGTGTGCATGAGGCCTTAAGGATTTTTTTTTGGCTCTGGCAGTGGGGGTCTCTTACCATCTCTTCATCCTATTTTAGCAAGGTTGTTTTCATGCCAACATTTTTAGACTGGCTTCACATCTATGCACTTCTGTTTCATGCGTCTGTTTTTTGTTTTTACTGCTTCTAGGCATTTAACTAGTATTTTCATGTGCTTATGCACGTTTTCATTGTACATTTTCTCAAAATGATGTGCTCAGCATCTAGGAAGCTGTGAGAAGAGCTTGCCATTTTCCAAATGTAGCTGGGCCAGGAGGATATGGCCTGTTGTCAGGGGCAGGTCTCAGTAACTATGCATTTGCAACTCATAAAAATGCATGCATCATAGGCTTCCATTGACTTCTTTGGGTCCCCTGATGCAAATGTATGAGCCATGTATGGAATACCAAGTAAGGTGTATTTGATGCATTGTAATGCCTTCATGTAAAAATTAACATCAGGGAGAGTGGAAACCCCTTATAATCAATGCAACCAGTGCATAGACCTTGGAACAAAGATTTCAGCATTGGAATCCCCGACATATAAGAAGAAGTTTACCTCTCCAACTCCCGTCAAAAACTGAAATACTACTCAGAAGTTTCTGCGGAAAAACACCAATCTTCATCACTTTTTTTTAAGCACGTTGATATTATATTTACTGTCTTTTTCAAAATGCTGTACAACAGATTTATGTAGAAACTGGGAACAGAGTGGAGGGGAAAACCATATGAGGCACCGACTAAATGTGCAACTAGTGTCAGTGTAGGCAAATCTATGTTCATAGACTCATAGTTAATTTGTGAGTCTTCATTGGGTCAGGGTTTACTGCAGGTCAGGCTGGATGACTCATACAGGCAGGTCTCTGGTGCTTTCCACCGGTTCTAGAAGTTTGGAGAAATTTCTAGAAGTTAGTGGGTGGAAGCAAGGAGAATTAATCTGCATACTTAAGGGAACTTCGCTAATCCCCAGGCAGTGGGCCTGGCAGGGTGGCCAAGCCAGCCCTTAAATATGGAGGAGTCAGGCCAGCAAGGGAGTCAGGGTGGAAGATTGAGTGCTGAGGAGACCTTGGAGGGGAACCCCTGGTCTGGGGGGGGGGGCTCTGCCTCAGGATGGAGCTCGGGCTAGCTTGGAAGGATCCTGACAGCAGTGCGGTTTGAAGGGTATTTTACCTAAGGAGCAGCGGGAGCAAGAAAGACAGTGCGAGGACATCAGCACACCCAGGGTTTCACATGGGGAGAGACTGTCACATGTAGCAAGCCTTTCAGGAAGACAGCGTTGTGCTTAATCAAACTTTTCCCTTGCCCTGCGAGATCTTTCTGAGCAGTCGGGTGGGCTGGTGAAGAAGCAGCCAGGTGGGCTGGTAGTAACTGCAGACAGTAGAGCTGGAATCAGTGTCTACAGTGGAGTTGGAGATACTTTTGGATGCAGCCTACAAACACACTGTGCTACTTTCTAAAGCCCTGTACACACGGTCAGACTTCCATCGGACTTTTCCGTGGTTTTTTGTCCGAACGGAGTTGGTCGGGAACACCCATAGCATACACACCACAGGACTTTTTTGCAAACTTTCTTAAAACTTCTTACAACATCACTTGTTTTTTCTGATCTTTTCTGATCTTTACTGCCACCCTTTGGTCAACTTCTGCTATTGTTGGTTGATTTTAACATTGGTTGTTTTGTCCATCGGATAAAAGTCCTATGGTTTTCTGTACACACGGCAGGACTTTGCTCCATAGGACTTTTGTTGGGCAAAAGTTTGTCCGTTCGCAGACCCAACTTTTGTCCGATGAAAACAAAACCAAACTCAAAAAAGTTTGTCCGATGGAGCGTACACACGGTCGGATTGTTGGTCCAACTTGCTTAAAACTAAGTTTGTTGGGCAAAAGTCCGACCGTGTGTACGGGCCTTAAGGGACTGAGTGTTCCTAGTCCTTAAGGGGCTTTTTGCATTTTTGATTATCCGAGACTGTCAGCATTCAGGAGGATAGTTGTCCTTGTTTATTGTTGCAGTCAAGCCTGGCTGTGCAGGAGTGGGAAAACCAGTCATCTGCAGCCCCTGCGGGGGTAGTGCTACACAGAGCAACCTTTTAACCCCAGAAGAATACTTGAAATAATATTTACTGTAGGTCTCAGGGAACCCCTAGTAAGATTAGTACATCAAGGGTCATTGGGAAAATGCCGCCTACATTGATGGTGGTAAAGGGAAAGAATGGCCCCTTACAGTGGTAGCCAGAATTACATTCTTGCAATCTGCCAAATGGCGTTGAACCTGGAACTATGTAGGCACCATCAGATGAAAGGTCTATTAGTCACCAGCTTAAGAAACCTAGCTGAGTATGGGTGCTAGAGTGTCACTTAAGTGACATCTAAGATGGTGGCACCCATCAACAGTCTCAGTGACTGGGGTCTAAACAAGGAAGGATTTTACAGGTAAAAATTAAGCCCAACGTACGTTAAATGCCCACATAACCCTATAAGATTGCTGATGAAATGGATGGTCTAAAAAAAAAAAAAAAAAAAAAAAAAAAAAAAAAAGGGGGGGGGGGTGGTTCTTTTAAAAAGCAAAAATACATTGTAGATTTTTTTTTTTATACTAACCTATCTCGGGTGTTTTCCAATCAGAGATCATCCAGATAATGTAGATGGAAATCAGGGGCCATAGCTGGCAATACACAATCAATGCGATTAGAAGTACGCAAACAGGACCTGAAAATACCATAGAACATATTAATATGGAAGAAGACATTGAAAGAGTAGGACACACATCTAGATACATCAGTCCATTAAAGCGTAAATCCACTTTTGTTGGGGGGGGGGGACCCCAACCCCCATTCCCCCTAGTTGATCTACAGTGCCTTAAAAAAAGTATTCATACCCCTTGAAATTTTCCACATTTTGTCAGGTTACAACCAAAAACGTAAATGTATTTTATTGGGATTTTATGTGATAGACCAACACAAAGAGGCACATAATTGTGAAGTGGAGGGAAAATGATAAATGATTTTCAATTTTTTAAATAAATATCTGAAAAGTGTGGCGTGCATTTCAGATATTTATTTGTAAAGAAAAAAAAAAAAAAATTATATTGAAAAACCATTTATCATTTTCCTTCCACTTCACAATTATGTGCCACTTTGTGTTGGTCCATCAAATAAAATACATTTACATTTTTGGTGGAAAATTTCAAGGGGTATGAATACTTTTTCAAGGCACTGCATGTACATTGCAACAAACTTGGTTGCAGATTCCTACCTTTTGTTATTCTGAAGAAATCCATGTGTGTTTTTGTCTGTGCACAATGACTCCAATGGGAGTGGTTTCATAATTATCAACCAGCGGTGCACATGCAGGGCTCTAATGAGGAATGCTGCTGGGCCTGCATCGCATCCCTTCAGACGTGATTTCCTATTGGTAATATCTCACTAAAAATTTGATTTCTCTTCTCGTCCATTGATGGACATAGCTCCTTCAAATCTTGACAGTTGGGTATGTTCTGTCTATTAGGAGAGGACTAGGCAGAACATGTTAGATATGCATACAGGTTATTTAAACAGAGTTGAAATAGCCAGGGGGCAGTCCCTCTGAACATAACCCTCCACCCTCAGTTTTTTTCTGCCTAGTAGGAGAAGAAGGACCTGGCTCCCTTTGGGCCCAGAGTCCTGAAGAAATTTTTACTTTATTATTTTTTTTTGCCGGCTGGGAATGACAGGCAGGATAATATAGATCCTTGTAGTCCCCCCAGTCTGGTCATCAAGCGTGAGTAGACCTTAGCTACGTGCGGGGTCGGCCACGACATCACCCCTGGAGCCATGGGGTGCCGGTGAGATATGCTCCAAGGTTCACATATGACCGAGCGGCTTGCTGTCTCAGTCACAGTGGATCGGGCCTACAGCTACTCCGTACTGCTCGGTTGTAGGTCTGTCAGGAACGCACCAGCAGATCCTCGCAGAACGGGTAAGTACGGTTCCTTCTGCTTCGGTGGGATGGAACAGCTGGGCATTCCTAGGGGGTTCTATTGCCCTCCCCTCTCTCCCTCTGTCACCCCTTTTTTCCTCCTCCCCTTGTGGGGCTCGCTGCGCCTGGGTAATACCTTGGGGGCGCTCCAGGTCCTGACGGGGGGCTGTCAAGGCCTGCTCTCTGTGTGGGGGGGTGTAAATTGTTGGAAGCCTCCGTGCCTGGCCTTCTTGTCCACCTTGCTTGCTGGCGCCATTTTTTTGGGGCCTGTGCATTGCAATTTCCATTGGCGGCCATTTTTCCCTGTCCACGCTAGGATGCAGGTCTGCAATTGCGGAGGGCCATTTTCTTGTGGTCCACACACTTTGAGGCACTCTGTGGCCATTTTGGAGTGGGTTTTGGCCTCTAGTGTTGGCTGGCTTCCTGAACAGCGCGATATGCGTGATTTACCTCACACAGTTCCTCAGGCACACGCGGTGTGCGGATAGAGAGCGGGCAGCGGCGCTGAGCGGTCTCTGGCTAGGCGGTGAGTCCCCTGGGTATTCCCCCTCGGTCAGTGCAGCAAGGAGGGTGGACAATAATTTTTGTCAGGCATCTTGACTGGGTCCCTAAGGGCTGTCAGTGGGCAACATGGAGTCAGAAGCTGGTCAATGTTCTGGAACTCCGGGCGATCAGGCTGTGCCTCTCCAAGTGGTCTCAGAGGCTGCAGGGGCTTCCAGTCAGGACCAGGACCTTCCCTGTGAGGAGGACCCCTCGTCTGGGTCAGCTCAAGACAGGGCACTTGTCAGTGCACTTATCAATGCTGCGAGGGACACTCAAGCTGGAAGATACAGCTGGGACTTCTACTGCAAGGTCTGTCCCTTTTGGGTCGCACAAACCGACCCGCTCTAAGGTTTTTTTCTTATGTTGATTTCTTTGACAAGTTCATAGATAAGGAATGGGAATGGCCAGAAGCCCTTTGCGGTACCTCAGCGCATGGCGGTCCGTTACCCATTTGAAGAGAGCCTTTTGAAAAAATGGGCTTCTCCTCCGGTTGTTGATCCCCCGGTCTCTCGGTTGAATAAAGTAACCACTATTCCGGTGGAGGGGACCCCTGCTTTTAAGGACCCTTCTGATAGGAGGTCCGAAGCAATGAGCCGCTCCATGTTCACCATGCTGGGGTCAGCATTGCGGCCTATTTTGGTGGCTACCTTAGTGTCCCAGACACTCAAGGAGTGGGCAAAGATATTGCACCAGACTGTGGAGGAGCATCAGCTCCCTCCAGTATGCGTGTCCCTGGCCGAACAGTTGGTACAAGGACTTGTGTACGTCTGATGCTACCCTGGATGCAGCCCCTTTGATCTCCAGAGCCTCAACATCTGCGGTGGTACTGCGCCGCCTAATATGGCTAAAATGCTGGTCCGCTGACCAAGCTTCTAAGAATACTCTGGCAGATTTGCCTTTCAAGGGTGGGAGGCTTTTTGGTGCCTCACTGGACGACATCATTAAGGATGTCACTGGAGGTAAGAGCACACTTCTCCCTCAGTCCACTAAAGGGAAGGAGCCACGGCGTAAGCCGGGGCCCTCTTTTCCCACACAGAAGCGGTATTTTCGTCAGTCAGGACCTGCCGGCAGATCCTCCCATGCGAACAAAGGTCCAGCTGGGGGACAGAAGCGTCCCTGGGTGCGTAAGCCCGCCAAGCCAGCAAACAAGCCTGCTGCCGCATGTAGTTTTGCCCCCGCCCGACTTTAGGGTGGGGCTTCGCGGGTTTGCAGCTCGGTGGACCTCCCTGCTCTCTGACCAGTGGGTCTGCGAGGTGGTCACCCTGGGGTACAAGATAGAGTTCCTTTCTTGTCCACCAAAGAGATTTTTTCCATCAAATCTGCCTCTCCTTCCGGCTCGTCGTGCTGCCCTCCAGGGGGCAGTGCAAGACTTGTTGAGGTGCGGGGTGATCATACCCGTACCACCACTGGACAGGTTTCAGGGTTTTTACTCAAATCTGTTTGTGGTCCCAAGAAGGACGGAGTTCGTCCAATCTTGGACCTCAATGCCTTCATAAGGATTCAAAAATTCCGGAGGGAATCGATTTGTTCAGTGGTGGCTGCGCTTCATCTAGGGGACTTCCTGGCGTCCTTGGATATCAAGGACGCATACTTGCATGTCCCCATCTGCGTCAGGCATCAGAGGTTCCTGCGCTTTGCGATCGGCGAAGACCACCATCAATTTGTGGCTCTTCCCTTTGGCCTAGCACCGGCACCAAGAGTTTTCACCAAGGTGCTCGCCCCGATTCTAGCTTTGCTGAGACAGCGCGGCATTGCTATCGTAGGCTGCTTGGGCGACCTTCTTCTGAGAGCTGCTCCAAGCTCAGAATTAGAGGAGGACGTGTCTATAGTCAGTCAGACCCTCTGGGAGTTTGGGTGGATACTGAACCTCCAGAAGTCGGTGTTAGTACCGACCCAGCGCCTAGAGTACCTGGGGTTGATTCTGGACTCCTCTGCGGACAGAGTATTTCTTCCCTTAGAGAAATTGCAGACACTCCAGTCGGCTGTCAGGTTGTTGAATCCCGCCTGGGGGGTGGTGGTTCAGGTGGCCCAGGGCCACTGGTCCCCGACCGAATCCCAACTGTCGATGGAATGGCGTCCACGGACTTATTCGGTTTCCAGCTGTTTTTACAGCGCGGAGTAGATCAGAAACTTGCCTTAAGCACCATTAAGGGGCAAATTTCAGCCTTAGCCGTTTTCTTTCAGCGACCCCATGCGACTCATTCACTAGTAAGTACGTTTGTGCAAGGGGTTCGACATGTGGCTCCTCCGATGCGCCCACCACTACCTCCGTGGGATTTGAATCTGGTGCTCTCGGCGCTTCAGAAACATCCTTTTGAGGAAATTAGAGAAATTCCTCTTTTGACACTCTCTCACATAGGCATGCGCATGGGGTGTGCCTGGGCACACCCAAATGCCCAGGCACATCCCAGGGTCAGAATGTGTTTGAGATAACTCCATTTTGGCACCCCTGCTAACCTGTAGTGCTGGGAGTGGGACTCTCTCTCAGTTGGATGCCAATATCCTGGGAGAACTGCAGCCACTGGCTGCGGAGCAAGCAGTCAAGCAGCCACATTTTCCAATACTGATTCTATAGTTCCGGCTACCGCATCCCTGACAGCTGCATATCACTCCGCCGCCAGCTCTCGGTTGAGATGCTGTAGCTGGTACTTTAGAGGCAGCATCTGATTCCTGACTGCTTACTCCACAGCTGGTGGCTGCAGTACTGACAGGAGTAAGGGGTTACCAGAGCCCACCATCCTATCTTCGTGTTGCCACAAAAAGCTTGAAATGGGAAGACTGTCTCTCGTTCTCTGGACACGTCGGGGCTTTCACAGCTCTAGTACAGGTGGGCGGAGCAGGAAGAGATCATCACAGTGCAGTCCCAGCACTGCTTCCTGCCAAAGTACACAGCACAGATCTCCCTGGGGCCGACTGAAGATCTCAGAGGATCGATGGCAGCCTAAATCTTCTCCACATGTGAGTCCTGACCTTCTCTGCCTTCTATACAATGCTGTGCTGTAATCCTGCCTGCACCTTGCAGGGACGATTTACTGAAAGGAAAGTAGCCTTCTTGAATAGGATGAGAATTACTGGGACTTCTGTCACATAAGATATAGTGTGAATTTTGAATACATCTATTAAAATCATTATTATTTTTTTTTTTTTTTTATAAGATATAGTATATATGTGGAATACATTTATGTAGCACCTCAGAAGTCCTATGTTAGCATAAACAGCAAGGAATGTGATTTTATAATACAGCCCCAACTTCAGGAACCATGCAGTGTGTGTGTGTGTGTGTGTGGGGGGGGGGGATATCCTTTTTCACTTAGGGCACTTTCACTCTAAGGTGCTGGTCACGTCAGCGGTAAAGCGCCGCTGTTTTTCGGCCGCTAGCGGGGCGCTTTTAACCCCTGCTAATGGACAAAAAAAGGGTTAAAAGTGCCGCTGCCAAATCGCTTTGCAGGCGCTTTAGCAGCGTTGGCTATTGCTTTCAATGGCAGGGGCATTTTGGGAGCGGTGTATTCACCGCTCCTAAATCGCCCCAAAGATGCCGCTTGCAGAACTTTCTCTAACGTTCTGCAAGCGCACCACTCCAGTTGGAAAGCATTAGGGCTTTCACACTGGAGTGACAGGAGAGGCGCTATTTTTAGCGCTAAAAACACCTGTAAAGCGTCTCCGTGTGAAAGTGGCCTTACCTGATTCCAAGCTGTCTTCCTTCACCCAAAGCCTTGACATCTCATACCATACAGGGACATTAATCCTGTATGGTATGATGGGGAGGCTGGAATGTGACCACAACCAGTAATTTACATTGGAGCTGAACGGGACAAGTCACAGCAGTGAAGGACGCCTGCTGGAGAAAGCAAAGCTGGGTACACACCGATTGAAATTTAGCCAGTTCCTGCTGAACTGAACAAATCTCAATGTATCCCTGTAAGACAGAAGAAAATCATTAGATCAGCTTCTCTTAAACAGGACTGCTTAAGGCTGGGTTCACACTATTGCCGCATGCGGCTCACAGCAGGGGCCCTGTGCATCTCCATTCACCGTTCCAGTTCCGTTTTCAGCCCAAATTTTTGGGCTGAATTCGGACCTGAAATGGACCAAAAGATGCACAGGACCCCTGTGCAATTTGCACCGGAGCTGCAGCAGAGATATGTGAACCAGCTCCATAGAGAGTTGGTCACAATCTCCTACCATGCGAATTTGATGTGGTGAATCCGGCATCCAATTTGCATAAGTGTGAACCCAGCCTGAAACCTTGTTCAATTAGCAGCTTGCAGCAAATCGGCTGCAGCACTAATCAGTGTATACTGACGGTGGAGAGTCCCTGCAAGGGGGATCCTTGCATTCACATCGCTTGTACAGATGCAAGAACCTTTAAGCTAGCAAACTGAACACACGTGTGTTTGAGCTTTGGGGGCTGGGCACGCCTATGCTCTCTCAGAAGGTGGAATTCCTGGTAGCCATCACATCCGTCAGGAGGGTTTCTGAATTGGCGGCCTTGTCTTGCAAGTCTCCGTATTTGGTCCACCATAAGGACAAAGCGGTGTTACGCCCGCAGCCCTTCTTTTCTTCCAAAAGTGGTTTCGGCCTTTCACCTGAATGAGGACATTGTGCTTCCATCCTTGTGTCCTCGGCCATCGCATTCCAAGGAGGTTGCGCTACATTCCTTGGACGTGGTGCATGCTCTGCGGGTGTACCTGTCTGATACGGCTCGGTTCCGGAGGTCTGACTCACTGTTTGTGTCGGTGTCTGGTCCGCCGAAGGGCCTGGCGGTCTCGTTGGTCCACCATTTCTCGGTGGATCAGGCAGACTGTCATTCAGGCCTATGCCCTTAAGGGGCGGGCGCCTCCTTTTCCCGTTACGGCGCATTCGACCAGGGCTATTGGTGCTTCTTGGGCTTTCCGACATCAAGCGTCTGTATCTCAAGTGTGTAAGACGGCGACCTGGTCGTCCGTTCACACCTTTTCAAAATTTTACAAGGTTGATGTGAGTGCATCTTCGGCCGCAAGGTTTTGCAGGCAGCTGTTTGAGGTTGCAACTCCTCCGTTGAGGAGCTCTGCCTGTTTGGGGTGAAACTGGTTTCTTTTTTGATTGCTGTGCCCACCCCTCGTTTTTTTTTACACTGCTTTGGGACGTCCCAACTGTCAAGATTTGAAGGAGCTGTGTCCGTCCATGGACGAGAAGAGAAAATAGGATTTTTTGTACTCACCCCTCCTTTTTTGGTTTGTACTGCTTTTCTACGAACTGAGGCTGCTGGCTGCAGGGTGGAGGGTTATGTTCAGAGGGACTGCCCCCTGGCTGTTTCAACTCTGTTTAAATAACATGTATGCATATCCAACATGTTCTGCCTAGTCCTCTCCTAATAGACGGAACATACCCAACTGTCAAGATTTGAAGGAGCTGTGTCCGTCCATGGACGACAGAGAAAAGGATTTGAGGGCGAGTAAAAAAAATCCTATTTTTTGTTGCAGGGAATGCCTGAAATCTGACTTGTATCTTAGTGCAGACTTCTGGGAAAATCAGTGAGCCAATCACACAAGCAGGAAATCCTGTTTCTGAGGGGTGTTCTGTACACATTCTGTGTACAGAAAACCTCCAGGTAGCCATATTGCATTGCATTTTCTGAAAATTACAGAGCTGCAGATTGAAAAAGGAAAGGTCATTTTTTAATAACATTCAATTACAATATGACTTGTGTCACAATTGTATACGCTATATTTTTTCTTAAATTTGCCATTTCTCCCCCCCCCCCCCATGAAAGTGGAGTTACCCTTTAACCACTTACGGACCGCCTGCCGTCGTTATACGTCGCTACTTTGAAGAGGAATACCGTTGTTATGGTAGCAGCTAGCTACCATAACCCCAGTACCTTCTTCAAGAGCGGGCGGTCCTCTTTCAGATAAAAGTGGTCTCTGCGGCGGATACGCCGCAAGATCACTTTTAATCGGCGGTGGGAGAGGGGTCCCCCCTCCCCGGAGCTGTCTGCAACGGCGGATCCTCTCATGTCAGTAGCCTGGAGACGAGTGAGGGGGAAGATGGCCCCCATCCATCTCTATACCACTGCAAGGCGGAAGCAACGTCCCGTCACTTTTGCCCAATGCTCTTAAAAGGGCCATTTTTTATTTTTTAGAATGACATAAAAAAAATTATTGCATTTTAGTCTAAATATGAGATCTGAAGTCTTTTTGACCCCAGATCTCATATTTAAGAGGACCTATCATGCTTTTTTCTATTACAAGGGATGTTTACATTCCTTGTAATAGGAATAAAAGTGACCCCTTTTTTTTTTTTTAAACAGTGTCAAAATAAAAAAAAATGAAGTAAAATAAATAAGAAAAAAAAAAAAATAAATATATATTTTTTTTTAAAAACACCCCGTCCCGACGAGCTTGTGCGCAGAAGTGAACACATATGTGAGCAGCGTCCGCATATGAAAACAGTGTTCAAACCACACATGAGAGGGATCTCCACGATCGTTAGAGCGAGAGCAATAATTCTAGCCCTAGACCTCCTCTGTAACTCAAAACATGCAACCTGTAGAATTGTTTAAACGTCGCCTATGGAGATTTTTAAGAGTAAACGTTTGTCGCCATTCCACGAGCGGGCACAACTTTGAAGCGTAACATTTTGGGCATCAATTTACTTAACATTATCTTTCACAATATGAAAAAAAAAATTGGGCTAACTTTACTGTTATTTTCAATTCAAAAAAGTGGTTCGTTTGTTTTTTTTCCAAAAAAGTGTGCTTGTTAGACCGCTGCGCAAATACAGTGTGACAAAAAGTATTGCAACGACTGCCATTTTATTCTCTAGGGTAATAATTATTTTAGTTATTTATTTATTTATTATGTTTGGGGGTTCCAAGTAATTTTCAAGCAAAAAAAAAATAAAAATAAATAGTTTTTAACTTGTAAACATCAAATCTCAGAAAGAGGCTCGGTCCATAAGTTGTTAAGTGTAAACCCAGCCAAAACTTTTTTCTTGTTGTCTATGTTTGGGGGATAACTGCAAACTTTCTGCCCTGGTTACCACTATTACTGGGACAAAAGTGAAGAGTAGGTGTGACCAATGTTCCCTCACTTTCATAAGAATTCCTCTAATTTCCTGTCTCTGGAAAAGGAAGCAATAAGAAATCACCCCTAAGGAGGAATACAGTAATAAGGCCTCATGCACATAGACACTTGCAGGTATTCAATGTAAATTGCAGTTATATATCTGTGCCCAGTTGAGACAGCTGCAGCGTACAGCCGGCGTCAGAATTGGCGACCCATCAGATCAGGCAAGGAAAGTGACATCCATCATCTGCTCATGCGTCTACCGCTACCAAGTTTGCAAATCTGACAGAACACTTGCAGTCAGAAGAAGGTGGCAGCGGACATCTTACTACACCCAGCTACGTCTTGAATTGAATAGTAATTTTATGTTGACCTGTGATGCTGTTTTAATTTTGAAAGAAGCTGGAAGCCAGCACAGTAGGAAGGTGGTGGAGGCCATGTTGGTTCACCCCACACTGCTCAGCGCTAAACCTTTAGGCTTTACAAAATTCAAATCCAAACAGCATCACAGATGTCAATATACTATATTTATTTATTTATATACGCTCACTTTATTGCTAAAGTTACTCTTAAATTCAAGAAGTAGCTGGGTGTAGTAAGATGTCTGCTGTCTTCTTCTGACTGCAGGTGTTTGGTCAGATTAGGAAACCTGCTAGTGGTGGACGCATGCGTAGCTAATGGAACATCACTTCTTTTACCTAATCTGATGGGTCAGCGATTCTGACAGAACACCGGCCATGAATGGCTGTACATTAGTGGTATGCAAATATATTCCGTGCTTGTGTGAACTCTAACACAGATGTAAATCTTGGAACATGCAAAATGCTATATGCTGTAGTTGTCTTTTCTAGGTGCCGAAATATGCTCCCAATTTACATTGGATGTCTGAAAGCATCCATGTGTATAAGCCCTGGTTCACATTGGTGCGATTTGATATGTCAAATCGGTGGCAATTGCACCGTTCTAATTGGTGCGACGCTGAATTTGCAGCGCTGCACCGATATCAAAAGTAGTTTCTGTACTACTTTTTGCGATTTCTGACTGCGATTTACATCGCCTGTCTAGCTGTTCTCTCCCTCGTGTGCCTCGGCTTCCGGTGACATAATTTCCGTGCTGGTTCCGGCCGACTTCCTGGTGGCCACAGGACGGATTGCGGTTCCTCTAACATCTTGCCATATTCATGAATGCCTGTCTCGGATGCCGGGAGAGCTACCCTTCACATCTATATTACAGATGAGCCTTATTTTATCGTCCATCTTGTAAGTGCATTACTTATTATGTAATTAAACTGTACCTAAATACTGCGCTCAAGTGGCGCTTCCTGTGTTCTCCCCTTTTCATCCTGTTTACAGAGCTGGTTTTTCTCTAAGGACAGCTGCCGCCTTTCATCCTATGTTAAGAACTGATTTCTATGGACGAATATGGTTTATTTATTGCCCATTCTTATGTCACACTGTCTCTTGGGCTTACAGTTATTTTTTATTATTGAAGGGGCATGACTGAAAAAGGTCTGCCAATGGCTGAGAGCATTGACTGGAGTGTTCGAAGGCTTAAGCCTAGACCACCATGGACACGCACCCTTGGGGTGCATCATCATGCTGGCCTGGGCTCACAGTACAGTTGAGCTCCCACATAATTACACATGCCCCCAAATTTTTGAGATGCGAATGAGGGACACCTATTAGCAAAAATATGTAGGAGATATCTCAAGCGGAGTTCCACCCAAAAATTGAACTTCCGCTTTTCGGAATCCTCCCCCCCCTCCGGTGTCACATTTGGCACCATATATTAAAAGTCAGCAGCTGCAGTATTTGTAGCTGCTGACCTTTAATTTTTTTCCTTTCCTTTTTGGCAGAACTCCGCTTGAAACCCACACATGCTTTTTTACCACTATTATTCTATTATACTGGCTTTTGACATATACAAATTCAGAAATTTAGAACCTGGATGAAAGGTTTAGCACTAGGAAACACTTTTTGAAAGATAAAAAGTGCATTTTATATACAACTATATAGATTAGACCAAAATGAGGGCAAATGAGGAAAGAGGGACAATCCCTTGAAAATCAGGGGCAGTTGGGAGCTATGCATTTGTAGCGGGGTCTCCTTTAAGGCCCTATGGACTACGTTACCCAGAATCCCGCTTGGCACCCAGGGTGCATTTGGCCGCCGCAGAGACTCATGGGTGGGGCTATAAAAGGAAAGGGCGAGGCTAAGCTCGGCCTCTTTGGACACTGCGCTGCAATCAAGGGGACTCCCTGTGCGGATCTGTTGCAGTGCAAGGCCCAAGGCCTGGGCCTTGCATAGCTTCCAAAGAGCCTTCCATCCCACTGCTGAGCCTGGGTGACACCTGACTTCTTTGAGTTGCTGACATCAGCTGGACCAGAGACCTGATCGTTGCAGGCACTGTGTGTGGAAACACAGTGGTGGAAGTCCCGGACTGGGATCGCGTCCGGAGGGGTGAGCGAGCATCTGCTCACTTATTTAGCTTGTACTTTGATTAGGCCTAGTGACTGCCTTGGCCCATTGTGCTGTAGTTATTATTCCGCCGGAGACTAGTGGCTGAACTGAGTGGTGTAGTCTCCGGTGAAGTGTTCCTCTTTTATTACCCGTTTATGGATTACAAATACTGTTCCTGAATGTGAACCACCGTTCATCTGCATGCGAAGAGTTGTTTTCACAGAGACTGAGCTTTATCCGAGTCAGGCCTGACCAGGGGTTTAAAAAAAAACTGTTGTAGTTGCGCCACATTGCGCAGAGAGAAGATAGCTGCACGTAGCGTGTGATCACTCTTAGTAGGTTTATTGCTGCAGGGCTCTGCATATATGCTATGTGTTAGGTTTAACCTATACCTTTATACCTAAGTAAATCAGATATAGTTTACCGATCTTGACTCAGTGTTTATCATTGCATATTAACTGCCTATCCTGCTGTGAGATTGTGTATAACCAGGTGTAGGATTATATGAAGGAAACATTCCCCTAGACTAACTGTGCCATAGAGGGTTGAGTAGATTGCCGGGGGTTGGCGGTGCTGTATACAGGGCCCGAACTAACTGAAAACTAGCGGCTCTCTTAACTGGGGGTAGCGCTACACATTGAATGGAGTTAGACTGTAAGGCCTTGTGGGAGGGTGCAGAGATACAAAATACTCCAGGAAAAGATTATATATAATAAAAAAAAAATAAAAAAAAACACCCTCAAGTTAATTGAACTAGCAGAAAAATTTGTTTTAAGCAGATTTAGGTTTCAGAGCAGGGTTTCTTTCTTATCTAGTATAGGAAAGTGAATACCAACATACCCAGAAACAAAAAAGTGAGAATCCACTGTAACACACTAAGAATTTGCAGAAGTTCCATGTGCAGACGGTTGTGTTTGGGCCTCTCTTCTCTCTGTATAATTGGTAAAACAAAAAAGGAGAGAAAACATATTAGAGAACATTGTTGAACATTTATTGATTTGTCTTTTCTAAAGTGTACCTATGGCTTCTGCATGTAATGCAGGTTGTTGCTGCCAGAGTAATCAGAAGATTCTGCATAAAATACACATTTAAAGTACTTGCGTTTAGATGTATACAATCCTTCTAATTACTTCACATGTGAATGCATATACACGTTTGCATGCTAAATGGCGTGTACATTTTTGGTTGTAGACACAGATGTGTATGGCCCCATTGATTCCAATAGTGCTGCGTTTAGATGTGTACAACTACAAAACAATACGCTGTATACATCTAAACATAATGTTTTAGACACCTGTGTGAAAGAGCCCTAAAGGCAAACTGTAACTAGAATTTAATCATGAGTGTTAGGCAGCCCTGGTCCGCCTTACTAGCTAGAAATAAGTACATCTTTACCCACATAATATACAGTAACCGCTGCACTGACAGGCCCTCCCATCCAGGCTGTGTGTTCATTCATGTCAACAACACGTGAGGGCCTGATGCTGCCAATTGGTTTCTATGAGCCAGTGTAAAGCAGATCTGCCAGTTTTGTTGGCAGAATCAGTGCACAGCCTGGAAGCGCTAATAGAGGAAATTAGTATATCAACAATTGTTATTAAACAGAACTAAACCTTTCTATACTTAAGGCCCCTTTCACACGGGACGGATCAGTCATGATCCGCCCCGTGAACCTCTGCTTGCTCAGCGGGGATCGCTCCATTGATCCCCGATGAGCCGGCGGATGACTGGGCGGTCCCCACACACTGTGCAGGGACCGCCCTGTCAGATCTTCGCTCTCCCCTATGGGGGATCGGGTGAACACGGACCGTCTGTCCGTGTTCATCCGCTCCGCAGACGGATAGAAAAATATAACCTTTTTCTATCCTGAAAAACGGAGCATAGCGGACACAGGTGAGATCGGGTGTCAGCGGATGTTCATCCGTTGACATCCGCTATCCCATAGGGATACATGTATGTCCGTTTTTCATCCGAAAACTGATGGGTGAAAAACGGACATACAGTCCGCCCGTGTGAAAGGGGCCTAAAGCGGAGTTCCACCCAAAAATGGAACTTCCGCTTTAAGGGAAGGTGAACCCCTGACATGCCAAATTTGGCATGTCATTTTTTTGGGCGGCAAGCCAGAAACACTTTTTTTTTTAGGGGGGTACCAGCTCCCACTTCCTCCCAGGGCTCTGGACGGAAGTTCACCTCTCCCCCGTCCCTCTCGGCAATCTGGGACATGTCACAGGTCCCAGATGATTGCTTGGCCAGCAACAGTGCGTGGCCGGCTGTGAAGCCACAGCCGGGCGCCCACAGTGACAACGCCGGCGCCGCAAAGAGGAGGGGGGAGAGGACCGGGGCTTCGTTCCCCTGCATCGCTGGACCCTGGGACAGGTGAGTGCCTGATTAAAAAAAGTCAGCAGCTGCAGTATTTGTAGCTGCTGACTTAATTTTTTTGTTTTAGTCGGAAATCTGCTTTAAGGCTGCTTTCACACTGAGGTGCTTTACAGGCGCTATAGCACTAAAAATAGCGCCTGCAAAGTACCTGTAAAGAGCCTCTCCTTTCACGCCAGTGTGAGTGCTTTCACACTGGGGCGGTGCGCTGGCAGGATGCTAAAGAAAAGTCCTGTAAGCAGCATCTTTGAGGTGCTGTAGGAGCAGGGTATACCCCGCTTCTAAAGTACCCCTACCCATTGAAATCAAATGGACAGCGCCGCCGAAGTGCTGGCAAAGCGCCGATGCAGCATTGTTTCTGCTCTGTGTGTGTGTAGAGCTCGGAGCACTGCATATACCATTGTAGAAGGGCTCATTCACACAAGTGTCTAAAATGCAACATTCACCACTTAAGCCCCGGACCATTTGGCTGTCCAAAGTCCAGGCCACTTTTTGCGATTAGGCACTGCGTCGCTTTAACTGACAATTGCGCGATCGTGCAACGTGGCTCCCAAACAAAATTGACGTCCTTTCTCTTGTCATCCATGGACTGACACAGCGTGTCTTATACACCTTTACACGTGGGTTATGTCCCTGCTTGCAGGAGAAGACCTAGGCAGAATGTGAGATGTTATACATACATTCTAAACAGCCAGAGCTGAACAGCCCCGCCCAGGGGGGCGGTCCCTCCGGGCATAACCCTCCCACTGCAGTCAGCAGACCTCAGTTTTTTTCTGCCTAGCAGAAGGAGAAGACGTGGCTCTCTCAGGAGCCAGTCTCCTGACCTATTTTTATTCTTTTGGGAATTTTTTTCCTATTTTATTTTTTATTTTTTTTTGAGATCTTCTATCAACTGTCGGCTGGGCAACAGGTTGGGTACAAGATATCCTCGTAGTCTTCCCTGTCCGACCATCGAGCGTGCTGATCCTCGCCTTGTGTGCGTGAGACTCAGTTCACGACATGCCCCACGACTCCAGGGGTGGCCGGTGGGCTTCCAGCTCCGCGGTCCTCTCAAGATAGAACAGTCCGGCTGTATCTTTCGCGGTGGACCGGGCCGACAGCTACTCAGTACCGCACTGTGATAGTTCTGTCAGAAACACACCAGCGGGTCCCTCAGGGGACGGGTAAGTAGTCTCTCCTGGCTGCAGGTGAGTACATGCTGTGTGTTTCTTGTTTGGGGGGGGATTTCCCTGTCTCCCCCTGTGTTTTTAATGTCACTCTCTGTTCACTAGTGCTGGCGCTGTACTATGGGGGGTGCCTGGGGGCCATACTGTCCTGGGGGGGGCTCATGCTGCTCTGCACTCGCTGGGGCTGTTTTGTTTTTGGAGGTGAGGGGCCTGGGCGCCGTTCGGCGCCATGTTTTGTGTGTGTGCTGATTTTTACATCGGCGGCCATCTTGCCGGGGCCCGCCGGAGCACATTGCGGCGGCCATTTTCTTGTAGCCGCACGTCTTTTCTGGCACTAGTTTGGCCTCTAGCGCCGCTGGAAACGGCGCGAATCTCCTCACACTCTCTCCTCTCAGCTCACTCACGCTGAGCAGCGCGGCGCAGTGAGACAGAGCGGCGGAACCGAGCGGTCCTGGTCAGGTTGGTGGGTTCCCTGGGCATTCCCCTACTTCAGTCTGCACGGCCTGTGGGTGGTCTGAGAGGGACATTATGGAGTCAGAGTCACCAGCTTCCCCTAACATGCCAGAGGCAGCAGCCAGTGCTCCAGCACCTGCGGTCCCTATGGACCAGTTGTCGGCAGTCCTGGAATCATTTCTGACCAGGATGGAAGCTGTGTGTGAGCACAAGGGAGCAAAAAAGCGCCCTCTCCCCACTTTATCTCCACAAGGGGAGTGCTCTGCTTCAGATATGGGCCTAGTTATTGCTGCTCAGGACCCTAGCTCTGAATATTTGGATGGTTTTGAACAGGACATTCCTTGTGAGGAAGACTCCAGTTCTGAGTTTGTAAATGACAGGGCGCTTGTTAGTGAACTCATTGATGCTGTGAGGGACGCTCTCAAGCTAAATGCTGCGACCGCAGAACCTCAGGCGGATACAGTCTCCTTTGGTTCTTTTAAGACCAAGCCTTCTAAAAAGGTTTTTCCATATGTACCTTTCTTTGACCAGCTCATTGACCAGGTCTGGGAAAAGCCGCAGAAGACTTTTATGGTCCCGCGGCGTTTGTCTATTAGATACCCCTTTGAAGACGCCCTGCTTAAAAAGTGGGCTTCTCCCCCGGTGGTCGACCCTCCAGTCGCCCGTTTGAACAAGGCCACCACTCTCCCGATGGAGGGGACTCCTGCGTTTAAGGACCCCACTGACAGGAGGTCAGAAGTGGTGAGTAGAGCCATGTTCGCCTTGTTGGGATCCGCCCTACGGCCCGTAGTAGCGGCGACCCTTGTGTCTCAGACACTCACGGAATGGGCAAAAATTTTGCACCAAACTGTGCAGGAGTATAACCTTCCTCCAGACACTATTGCTCTGGCCCACCAGATGGTGCAGGGTCTGATATATGTGTGCGACGCCACGTTGGACGCGGCCCCTTTAATATCCAGGGCCTCTGTCTCGGCGGTGGTATTGCGTCGTCTCATCTGGTTGAAATGCTGGTCTGCTGACCTAGCCTCTAAGAAGCTCCTGACGGATCTACCTTTTAAGGGTGGTAGACTTTTTGGTGCTGCTCTGGATGACATCATCTAGGATGTCACGGGAGGTAAAAGCACTCTCCTTCCTCAAACTATCAAGGGTAAGGAGGCCCGACGTAAACCGGGTCCTTCCTTTCCAGCAAAAAAGGGTTTTTTTCGTCCGTCAGAGTCCACGGGTAAGCCATCCCAGACTGACAACAGTGCGGCTGGCGGGCACAAGCGCCCCTGGGTGCGTAAGCCGAACAAGCCGGCCCCCAAGCCCGCCTCCGTGTGAAGTCTTGCCCCCGCCCGTCTCTGGGGTGGGGGGACGACTTCGCAGGTTCACGGATCAGTGGACCTCCCGGATCTCCGACCGGTGGGTGTGCGAGGTGGTCACCTCAGGATACAGAATAGAGTTCCGCTCCTGGCCCCCAGACAGATTCTTCCCCTCAAATCTCCCTCTCCTTCCTGCCCGTCGGGCAGCCCTCTTGGGGGCTGTACAGGATTTGTTCGGGTCCGGAGTAATTGTGCCGGTTCCGTCCCAGGAGAGATTTCAGGGGTTCTACTCGAATCTGTTTGTTGTTCCAAAAAAAGGACGGGGTTCGGCCGATCCTGGACCTCAAGGCCCTGAATGCCTTCGTGAAGGTGCAAAAATTCCGCATGGAATCCATTGGCACGGTGGTCGCTACACTCCGTCAAGGGGATTTTCTGGCATCCTTGGACATCAAGGACGCCTACTTGCATGTTCCGATCTGCGCAAGCCACCAGAAGTTTCTGCGCTTTGCGGTCGGCGAAGTCCACTATCAATTTGTGGCTCTTCCCTTCGGCCTGGCCTCGGCACCGAGGGTGTTCACCAAGGTGCTTGCTCCAGTCCTGGCTTTGCTGAGACAGCGAGGCATTGCTATCGTGGGCTATCTGGACGATTTCCTTCTAAGAGCAGACAGTGGCTCAGAATTGGAAGAAAGTGTGACTATCGTCAGTCAGACCCTCAGGGAGTTTGGGTGGCTCCTGAACGTTCAGAAGTCGGTTCTAGTCCCTACTCAGCGTCTGGAGTATCTAGGTCTGATTCTGGACTCCTTGGAAGCAAGAGTCTTCCTACCTCCAGACAAACTACTGACTCTTCAGTCTGCAGTACGGGTGCTGACGTCCCGAAAATGGTCGTCAATCCGCTTTTGCATGAGAGTCCTGGGACTCATGGTGGCCTCCTTCGAGGCCGTTCCTTATGCCCAAGCGCACACCAGGGCCTTACAGAAAGAGATCTTGTCCACTTGGGACAAATCCCAGTTGTCCTTGGATCTTCAGATCCAGGTGAGTCACCTGGTCAGGGCGTCCCTGACGTGGTGGTTGAGGTCCCCGGCTCTTCGGTCCGGGAAGTCGTTCCTCCCCATCCAATGGACGGTGATCACGACGGACGCCAGCCTGACGGGCTGGGGGGGGGGAGTCTGGGGAGTCCTGTCGGCCCAAGGGCTTTGGACTCCGGACGAAGTCCTCTTACCGATCAATGTGCTGGAGATACGGGCAATCAGACTGTGCCTCTCCTCATGGTCGGAGAAACTACAGGGTCACTCCATCAGGATACAATCGGACAACGCCACAGCAGTGGCGTATGTCAACCATCAAGGGGGGACTCGGAGCTCAGCTGCGGCTTCCGAGGTCGCCCGCATCCTGAGGTGGGCCGAAAGAAGCGTGCCGGCTCTGTCGGCCGTCTACATTCCGGGCGTAGACAATTGGCAGGCGGACTATCTAAGTCGCCAGACGCTGGACCAGGGGGAGTGGTCCTTGCACCCGGAGGTCTTTCAACTCCTTTGCAGACGGTGGGGCACGCCGGATGTGGACCTGATGGCTTCTCGACTCAATCGCAAGGTGTCGAGGTTTGTGGCCAGATCCAGGGATCCCTGGGCGGATGCCTCGGATGCGTTGGTGGCCCCATGGGGTCAGTATCGCCTGATATACGTTTATCCTCCGCTGCAGTTGCTCCCTCGCCTGCTCCGCAGGGTAGCGACCGAGGGAATTCCGGTGATCCTCATTGCTCCGGATTGGCCTCGGCGTCACTGGTACGTCTCGTCGCAGACGTTCCCTGGCGGTTACCGATACGGGGGGACCTTCTGTCTCAAGGTCCTATATTTCATCCTGCTTTACAGTCTCTGGTTTTAACGGCATGGTTATTGAAAGCCAGGTGCTGAGAGACCGAGGTCTCTCGGATTCGGTCATTTCGACCATGTTAAGGGCACGGAAGTCTTCCTCCAGAAGGATCTATCACCGTACTTGGAGAGCTTACATCGCCATGTGCGAAGAGCTGGACTGGCGCCCACGAACGTATTCCGTTCCCAGAATCCTGCATTTTCTGCAGCGTGGCGTGACCCAAAAGCTCGCTTTGAGTACCATTAAGGGTCAGATTTCGGCCTTGGCCATCTTCTTTCAGCGACCGCTGGCGGGTCATCCCTTGGTTAGCACCTTTGTGCAGGGGGTTCGCCATGTGCTCCCCCCTGTCAAGCCTCCTCTCCCCCCGTGGGATCTGAATTTGGTGCTCTCGGTCCTCCAGGAACCTCCCTTTGAAAATATTAGAGATATTCCCCTCTTGACTTTGTCTCAGAAGGTGGCCTTCTTGGTGGCCATTACTTCCATTAGACGAGTGTCTGAGTTGGCGGCCTTGTCCTGCAAGTCGCCCTTTTTGATCATCCATAAGGATAAGGCGGTGTTACGTCCGCGACCTTCCTTTCTGCCAAAGGTGGTCTCGGCCTTCCACTTAAACGAGGACATTGTCCTCCCGTCCTTGTGTCCTCACCCATCGCATCCCAGAGAGTTTGCGCTACACACTTTGGATGTGGTACGAGCCTTGCGGGTGTACCTGTCTGCTACTGCTTCTATTCGGAAGTCTGACTCACTATTTGTGGCTGTCTCTGGGCCAAAACAGGGCCAAGCGGTTTCGTCTGCCACCATTTCTAGGTGGATCAGACAAACCGTCATTCAAGCTTATGCTCTCAAGGGGCGGGCGCCTCCCTTTCCGGTTACGGCACATTCCACCAGGGCAATTGGTGCTTCCTGGGCTTTCCGACATCAAGCGTCGGTTGCACAAGTGTGCAAGGCGGCGACCTGGTCGTCTGTTCATACCTTTTCTAAGTTTTATAAGGTTGATGTGGCTGCATCTTCGGATGCTTCCTTCGGCCGCAAGGTGTTGCAGGCCGCTGTTTGATGTTGCAACTCCTCCGTTGAGGAGCTCTGCCTTGTTTGGAGTGAAGTTTTTGGTTTTCCATTTATACTGCTCCCATCCCTCTTGACACTGCTTTGGGACATCCCACGTGTAAAGGTGTATAAGACACGCTGTGTCAGTCCATGGATGACAAGAGAAAATAGGATTTTTGTACTCACCGTAAAATCCGTTTCTCTGGCATCCATGGACTGACAGCACCCACCCTTCTTTTTAAGTTTGTACTGCTTTGTTACGAACTGAGGTCTGCTGACTGCAGTGGGAGGGTTATGCCCGGAGGGACCGCCCCCCTGGGCGGGGCTGTTCAGCTCTGGCTGTTTAGAATGTATGTATAACATCTCACATTCTGCCTAGGTCTTCTCCTGCAAGCAGGGACATAACCCACGTGTAAAGGTGTATAAGACACGCTGTGTCAGTCCATGAATGCCAGAGAAACGGATTTTACGGTGAGTACAAAAATCCTATTTTTTTTAACCACAAATAGAGCTTTTTGGGGGTATTTGATCACCGCTGCGGTTTTTATTTTTTGCGCTCTAATCCAAAATAGAGCGACAAGTTTTTAAAAAAAAAAAAAATTATTTTGTACTTTTTTGCTATATCAAATATCCCCATTTTTTTTTTTTTCTCAAAAAGCAAAATTTTTCTTCAGTTTAGTCGGATATGTATTCCTTTTTTTTTTTTTTAAACCAAAAATATCGCAATAAGTGTATATTGATTGGTTTGCGCTAAAGTTATAGCGTCTACAAAATAGGGGATAGTGTTATGGCATTTTTATATATATATTTTTTTTTTGACTAGTAATGGCGGCAATCTGCGATTTTTATCATGACTGCGACTTTATGGCGGACACATCGGACACTTTTGACACATTTTTGGGACCATTGTCATTTTTACAGTGATCAGTGCTATAAAAATGCACTGATTACTGTAAAAATGACACTGGCAGTGAAGGGGTTAACCACTAGGTGGCGCTGAAGGGGTTAAGTGTGTCATAGGGAGTGATGCCAACTGTTAGGGGGAGGAGCTACCAGTGACACGTCACTGATCACTGTTCCCGGGGAACAGTAGATCAGTGACATGTCACTAGGCAGAACAGGGGAATGTCTTGTTTACAAAAGGCATCCCCCTGTTCTGCCTTTGCCGACTGCAATCGCAGGCCGCCCGGGAACATCGAGTTTGCATCGCATGCTCAGAACCAATGCTAAAGATTAGATAACAAATAGAAGAAGTTGCCCAAAGGGTGGCGGTAAAGAGCTGAAAAACCACGTGATTTGGTGAAAGTTGTCTGAAAATGTTCTGCCGTGTGCATGCAGAACAAGTTCACGGCCAACGTGCTTCGGACCAAAATCCACGGAAAAGTCAGATGGAAGTCCGATCGTGTGTACGGGGCTTTATACACACGGTCAGACTTTTGGCCAACAAACTTCATTTTGAGCAAGTTGGACCAACAATCCGACCGTGTGTACGCTCCATCGGACAAACTTTTTGTTTTCATCGGACAAATGTTGGGTCTGCAAACGGACAAACTTTTGCCCAACAAAAGTCCGATGGAGCAAAGTCCGACCGTGTGTACAGAAAACCATCGGACTTTTATCCGATGGACAAAACAAATAATGTTACAATCAACCAACAATAGCAGAAGTTGACCAAAGGGTGGTGGTAAAGAGAAGAAAAACCACGTGATGTTGGATAAAGTTTTGGGAAAGTTTGCAGAAAAGTCCGAGCGTGTGTATGCTATGGGTGTTCCCGACCAACTCCGTTCGGACAAAAAAAAAAAAAAAAAAAAACACGGAAAAGTCAGATGGAAGTCTTAAGGCTTTAGATGCATACAGCGTATAGTTTTGTATGTGTAGCAACCGGCCCTCTTTCTCCACTGTCCTTGGCTCGCTCACAGGAGAAAAATGCACACAGTCCCCACCATGCCCGTACCCCCTGGTTTGCAGAGGTTAAGCACACTTGTTTTCACTTACGGGTCTTGCAGCAGGGTTCCCCTCAAAGTTGGTTTCTGTCCCTAGAATGTTAAGGACAAAGTCTCTATATCCCAAGTAACTCCAAGGTCCACACCAGCGTCAACTCCAACATAGAGTTTTTCTTTCTTTATGCACGAACATCCACAAAGTTGAGGAAAAGAGAAAGGTGTTAGGAAGACAGATCAATTCAGGCACTGGCTTCTTCGCCACTCGATCCCGAGTGGGTACAGCTCACCCGGATAGTCACCCAAGGGCACTAGCAGCCGGCGTGTAACTCGAACAAACAAACAGTCTATTAGATTCCCTAATGGATGCGTTCAGGAGATCCTCTGCCACAGAATCTATAGTGTCCCAAACCTCCTAATGGTCCGGTTGTTTAGATCCCTGTTTTCGGATGGATGACATCCCTCCAGAGAGTTACTGGGCCCCTTCCTTCACTGTGATCTCTCACCAGTCCTTCGGAACGGTCCTCCCCCAGCCTCCTCTTCTAGAAACGGGTCCCCTCGCAAGGCGGCACCCTGGGATTCCTCCTCCCGAAGTGGGCTCCAGCTAAAAGGTGCTGGGCCCAGGGCTGAAGTTGCAGTCCCAGGACTAAAGGTGTCTGGGGCTAAATCGCATGTGGCCCCATAGCCTGGAGAGCCACGCACTTAAACTTGGACCGTAGGTTCTCCCTCCGGGCATGGGCCCCAGGAATTGCTCCCTCTCCAATGGCGTCCGACCCTTTTGTACCCTCTCCCGGCATGCACCGCAGGCAGACCACACCCACCGCACGGCCACCGAGAGGACACCAAATCGCCGCTCCATCACCTGTGGTTCAACCCCGAGCACAAGTGACAGCGCCACCCATACTTCTAAGGGGAACTGCACACCAGGTAAAACAGCAGCAAGGCAGAGTCCAGAAAATTGAAAAGATTCAAGCCAACTACCACTCGAATCACCCCTAAGGTTTAGGACCCCCGCTACATATGCATCTAAACGCAACACTATTGGAATCAATGGGGCTACATATAAAAACATGCGCCGCATTTAACAGTGTAAAAAAAAAAGTAGGACACAGCTGCATCCGAGGCCATACAGATCTGCAGATTTTACATGTGTACCCATGTAGACACATATGCATGTATTGGCATACATGCGTAAAGTTAATAGGAGAATACAAGTACTTTAGGTGTGGATTTTACACAGGATCTTCTGCTAGCTCTGTGAGCAAAAACGTGTGCTCCATGTAGAAAATACGCAGATGCCCATGTCAATGAGTCCATGCAAAGCAGGGGCACACACATAGAGGAAACTCCTATGGAACTCCATAGGTCCCAGCAGCACAGTGGGCACAAATAGATCACGGAGTGATAAACACAACTCATGTATTCATTCAAAAAAAGGGGCCAGTAAATGACATATTTACTACCCACGCTCAATCCTGAAACAATCCTCATGTGTGCCCCGCAGCAGCTGGTTGAAGGGAGAGGAGTGGAAGCTGGCAGCACTCTAGAGGATGGAAGGTGCACAGGGAGGCCTGGACAGCAGGGAGAAGGAGATCAGAGCAGCAGGGGATGTGGGGGAACTGTAACTGTTCCTCCTGTGGCTCTCCCTGCGGTGGCGTCACTAGGGTTGGTGTCACCTGGTGTGGTAAAACATGGTGTCACCCCCTCCTGTCTAGGCTGCCCAGCACCCTACAGGCATCGCACAGTCATGGGGTGCACCCCAAACCGGCCCCTGTAAATGATAGTATAGGGTGGTATAGTGGCAGGTTGGGGTGGCATGGGGCAGGCTGGGGTGGCACGGGGCAAGCTAGGGTGGTATAGGGCAGGCTGGGGTGGCACAGGGCATCCAGCTGTATCCCTAGATTTATATACAAGTTTAGACTCCTTCATAAATACAAAACTTGCACAGGGATGAGCAAGCACCCCTTCCCTCCATACAGCAGTAGTAGTTGGTTCTGGTGATTGGCTGCTCAGACACTGGTTGTAGGGGGGTGTAAGAAATAGGCATGTGGTGCCAGGCATAGTTTGTTGTTTTTCCTCCCTACAGGTTTGTAGTGGAGTGCTATTTCCTTACCATGTTTAGATGCAGGCCCATTTGCCTCCATTCCATGAGTTCCTGGACAGACACACCCAGGAAAGACAAGTTCCTTTTTCCCTTCCTCTGCAGCTCAGAAAGGCCACACCTGATGAGGCAGAAGTAGCTGAGCAAGGTGTTTTTTTTTTTTTTAAGTTTTTCCTGGAATTGGGCTTTAATTCCTGCCCTTTGCATCATACTCCACTTCAGCTCTGGAAGGTTTTACCCCTTTGTGACCAGAAATTTTTTGCTATTCCGCACTGCGCTAGTTTAACTGACAATTGCGCGGTCAATGCAATGCTGTACCCAAAGGAAATGTATATAATTTCTTTTACACAATTAGAGATTTATGTTGGTAGTATTTGATCACTTCCTGGGTTTTTTACTTTTTATTATATAAACAAAAAAAGTTGACAATTTTGAAATAAAAAAAAAAAAAAACTATTTTGGCCAAAATGTATTCTGCTACATGTCTTTGGTTAAAACAAAAATCTCAATAAGTGTATAATGATTAGTTTGCTTGAAAGTTATAGCGTCTACAAATTATGGGATATATATATACTGGAATTTTTTAGTTTTTTTATACTAATAATCAATCAATTTTTTTTTATATTAATAATCAAGCCATCAGCGACATAAAACAGGACTGAAATAGTGCGACAGGCAGTCTAAAGCTTGGGAGAACCAACTGCCACTGACATCACCAGTGCCATTATTACAGTGATCAGTGCTAATAATATACACTGTCACTGTACTAATGACACTGGGCAGGAAGGGGTTAACATTTAGGGCGCTCAAGGGGTTAAAGATGTGCCTAACATGTGTATACTGTGTGCTACTGCTTAGCAGGGAATGAAAACACAAGGTCCCTGTCAATGAACACAGCCCTGTGTTGTTTACACACATCAGATGCTGTGGCGAGGAAGATCAGAGCCGATCACTGGGTGCTGGCGGTCAATCATTGGCCGACATCTGGTGATCGGCATGTGCTGTGATGAATCACAGCACAGCCGGGCCGGAAAAAGCAGAATCACGTATATATACTGTACGTAATTCTGCACAACCATCCCGCACTGTAGCACTACAGCCACAGTGCAGCACTGCACGGTCAGCAAGCGGATACAATTCTAACCTTTCATCTAATAACTACGTTTCGCTGTACTTGGAGCATGAAGTAAACTACCAATCAAAGCCTAGAGAAAGATATAACTTGGCTGCACATTCTGAGTCTTGTGACTACTCTTAAAGTGTTACTAAACCCAGTTATATGAAAATGGTTCATCCGCCCCCCCATAGTGCCCACAGCTTATAAATCATCTTTTTACATTAAAATATTGCCACTATATACCTTTTTGGTTGATCTGTTTACCACGGTCAGTGATAAACTGCACAGTTTCTCCAGTGCTGAGCGTTCAGGTAGGAGGAAATTTCCACTGCAGCCTGTATATACGCCCACATGTGTGATTTATTTTATTTATTTAAGGTACTTATATAGCACCGTGTGATGCCAATATCATGTGACCTGGCTACCTCTGAGAACAAGTAAATGTTCTCTCCAGCATAAAAGACACAACTGAGCATGTGCAGGTCGGCTACCCTGCCTGTGTTAGCTGGCTTTCCACAGATTGACAGTGCAGGAGGGGAGGATCTGTGCATACAGGATAAAACAACTTTTTTACACAACTCAGAGGATTAACTCCTTAAGTTCTACAGTGAGTATAACAAGCATGCTATGCTACATATACAGACAGATTTTACTGTTGTGGGATTAGTAAAGCCCCGTACACACGGTCGGACTTTTGGCCAACAAACTTCATTTTGAGCAAGTTGGACCAACAATCCGACCGTTTTCATCAGACAAAAGTTGGGTCTGCAAACGGACAAACTTTTGGCCAACAAAAGTCCGATGGAGCAAAGTCCAAACCGTGTGTACAGAAAACCATCGGACTTTTGTCCGATGGACAAAACAAATAATGTTAAAATCAACCAACAATAGCAGAAGTTGACCAAAGGGTGGCGGTAAAGAGCAGAAAAACCACGTGATGTTGGAAAAGGTTTTGGGAAAGTTTGCAGAAAAGTCCTGTGATGTGTATGCTATGGGTGTGCCCGGCGATCTCCGTTCGGACAAAAATCCACGGAAAAGTCCGATGGAAGTCCGACCGTGTGTACGAGGCTTAACTTTAACAGGAGTTGCATCTCCTTTTCGAATTTAACAACAAATGTTCAGCACTTGCTAGACAAATAAAATATACCCCAATTATAGTGGTAATGCTTTCGTACTGTTCCATGCTTTGACCCACAATTGTGTTTTGGGAAACAAAGAGAAATCTAAATGAAGGTCTTTATAAAAAATCCTATAAATAAATCCACATGTAATAAAGCATACCTATAAAAAAAAGTCATAATATACATTATCCAGATCGAGTCATATAGGTCTCACCTCCTGCATGGGCTCCATATGAGAGGCTGCCGGGGGTCACTCATCGGAAGAAGCCAAAGTCCTCACAATAAGACTAGATTTGATCACTGTAACAAGGTTGCGGTGTATTGGAATGAAATAAAGCGAGTATTTAAAATACCAGTTATATAACACTATGAAAATTTAGACTTATTCACAGCATAATAATATAATTAAAACACAGAAAAAACAATCGTAAATCGGTGTGACTGGGAGTAGGAGATCACAAGACACTTTGAGTAAAAAAGCTTTTCATACAACAGTCACGGCTTCATGTGTACAAGTCACAGTCATTATTAGGAACTAGAGATGTTTGAGATAAAGGTGGGATTTAGGAAAGAGAAGTTTAGGAAACAAATGTATGAGATAAACAATGATAAGAGATTATTAGGCCTTTCTTTCTACTGCGTATTGCAATGTGTTGCATGAAAATACCGCTAGCGCTCTGCCATTGCGCTACACCATAGGTTGGACTTGATCGACTTGCATAGCTCCCAACTGTCCCTGATTTTGAGGGTCTGTCCCTGATTTGGAGCAATGTCCCTCTTTCCTCCTCATTTGTCCCTCATTTTGGTCTGATCTATATACCGTATATACTCGAGTATAAGCCGACCCGAATATAAGCCGAGGCACCTAATTTTACCACAAAAAAATGGGAAAACGTATTGACTCGAGTATAAGCCTAGGGTGTCCATCTGCATGCCTCACTGTGTCCATGCCTCACTTTGCCTCACTGTGTCCATGCCTCACTGTGTCCATGCCTCACTTTGCTTCACTGTGTCCATGCCTCACTGTGTCCATGCCTCACTTTGCCTCACTGTGTCCATGTCCATGCCTCACTGTGTCCATGCCTCACTGTGTCCATGCCTCACTTTGCCTCACTGTGTCCTTGCCTCACTTTGCCTCACTGTGTCCATGTCCATGCCTCACTGTGTCCCATGCCTCACTGTGTCCATGCCTCACTTTGCCTCACTGTGTCCTTGCCTCACTTTGCCTCACTGTGTCCATGCCTCACTTTGCCTCACTGTGTCCATGCCTCACTGTGTCCATGCCTCACTTTGCCTCACTGTGTCCTTGCCTCACTTTGCCTCACTGTGTCCTTGCCTCACTTTGCCTCACTTTGCCTCACTGTGTCCATGCCTCACTTTGCCTCACTGTGTCCATGTGCATGCCTCACTGTGTCCATGCCTCACTTTGCCTCACTGTGTCCATGCCTCACTTTGCCTCACTGTGTCCATGCCTCACTTTGCCTCACTGTGTCCATGCCTCACTTTGCCTCACTGTGTCCATGCCTCACTTTGCCTCACTGTGTCCATGCCTCACTTTGCCTCACTGTGTCCTTGCCTCACTTTGCCTCACTGTGTCCTTGCCTCACTTTGCCTCACTGTGTCCATGCCTCACTTTGCCTCACTGTGTCCATGTGCATGCCTCACTGTGTCCATGCCTCACTTTGCCTCACTGTGTCCATGCCTCACTTTGCCTCACTGTGTCCATGCCTCACTTTGCCTCACTGTGTCCATGCCTCACTAGGGCTGGGAAAAAAATCGATTTTAATCTTGAATCGAGTTTTGAGCTCAAATCGATTCAGTTTTGAAGAAAATCGATTTTTTTAGATTTTTTTTTTTTTTGAAGAAAAAAAAATAATTTTTTTTTTCTTTTTCCTTCCCTTCAAAGTTTCCGTAGCAGGACTGCAGGGGGCGTATCCAGAATGGCACTGGGCAGCGTTACCCCAATTACATCTACTCGCTGCAGCCGCCGTCTGCCTACCTGATCAGCGTGTCATGCAGACAGACGGCGGCCATTGCAGTGTTCAAAAGCCGCGCCTCCCGAGTCCTCGTCGTCTGTGATAGGCGGAACACTCAATTTCACAGCAGGCAGTATTCAGCCTATCACGGATATCCTCTCATCCTCGTCTGTGTTATGAGGATGAGGATGATGGGCGGAACACTGAATGCTGGGAAATTGAGTGTTCCGCCTATCACAGACGAGGAGGAGGCGCGGCTTTTGAATACTGGAATGGCCACCGGTGTAGCAGTAAAATCCGTATACCATGAAAATCTGCATCAGGTACGGGCACAGTGATTGAAGCATGGGCACAGTGAGACACGGGCACAGTGAGACACGGGCACAGTGAGGCATGGACACAGTTCAATTCAACTAAGAGTAACCTCAGGATTGAAGCATGGGCACAGTGAGACACGGGCACAGTGAGACACGGGCACAGTGAGGCATGGACACAGTTCAATTCAACTAAGAGTAACCTCAGGATTTTTTGTTGTTTTATTAGCTAAATGCAAATACAGTATTAATAATTTGGATGTTTAACAATCTTTGTTGCACACTGCAAAAAACAACAAAAGGTCCCCACAAGCGCTAAATTGGTGGATAAAGAAAAAAATATAATGGATAATAATAATAAGAAGAAAAAAATCCCAAATATTTTGGGAAGTACAAAGTATCCAAAAGGGGGAAAAAACAGGATCCAGCGCAGCAAGAAAAAATCCGTAGCAAGAAGTACAAAATACACAACATGCACACAATATAATCCAGCGCTCATGGAACATACATTATTAACTATTGAAAACTCTTGAAGAATTGATAAAAAAGCTTAGTCCATTTATTAATCACAATAAAGAGAGGGATCCAATCCCAAATGTGCAGAGGGCAAATGAATCTTAACTCTCCAGTTGCCAGTGGTGACAAACTTGTTAAACTTGCAGTGACATCCGTGGAGCAAGGAGGGGTTAAAAAAGTCAAAACAAAGCCTGTGGCATGATCTCCGTGTGAGCACAGTACCTTGAATGATGGACAACAGGCAGACCAGCGTGTGGAGGGCCCTCCAACCCAAAAGGATGCAGAGCCAGGATCGCAGCAAGGCTGGGACAGAAGGAATCACACACAGAGTTTCAAGAGTTTTCAATAGTTAATAATGTATGTTCCATGAGCGCTGGATTATATTGTGTGTTTGTTGCACACTGACTTTGCAGTTAGAGAAAGGGTTTGCCTTTGCAATTTTGTTTGTTGATGCACTTTAATTAATATAATAAAAAAATCGAATCGAATCGTAAATCAAGTTTTTTTATAAAAAAATCGCAGATTTTTTTGGGGGGGAAAATCGCCCAGCCCTATGCCTCACTTTGCCTCACTGTGTCCATGTGCATGCCTCACTGTGTCCATGCCTCACTGTGTCCATGCCTCACTGTGTCCATGCCTCACTTTGCCTCACTGTGTCCTTGCCTCACTTTGCCTCACTGTGTCCCTGCCTCACTTTGCCTCACTGTGTCCCTGCCTCACTTTGCCTCACTGTGTCCCTGCCTCACTTTGCCTCACTGTGTCCCTGCCTCACTTTGCCTCACTGTGTCCCTGCCTCACTTTGCCTCACTGTGTCCCTGCCTCACTTTGCCTCACTGTGTCCCTGCCTCACTTTGCCTCACTGTGTCCCTGCCTCACTTTGCCTCACTGTGTCCCTGCCTCACTTTGCCTCACTGTGTCCCTGCCTCACTTTGCCTCACTGTGTCCATGTGCATGCCTCACTGTGTCCTTGCCTCACTTTGCCTCACTGTGTCCTTGCCTCACTTTGCCTCACTGTGTCCATGTGCATGCCTCACTGTGTCCTTGCCTCACTTTGCCTCACTGTGTCCTTGCCTCACTTTGCCTCACTGTGTCCATGTGCATGCCTCACTGTGTCCTTGCCTCACTTTGCCTCACTGTGTCCTTGCCTCACTTTGCCTCACTGTGTCCATGTGCATGCCTCACTGTGTCCTTGCCTCACTTTGCCTCACTGTGTTCTTGCCTCACTTTGCCTCACTGTGTCCTTGCCTCACTTTGCCTCACTGTGTCCATGCCTCACTGTGTCCATGCCTCACTGTGTCCCTGCCTCACTGTGCCCACGCCTCACTGTGGCCACGACTAGACTTACGTTTTAACATGGGAGTATATGGAAGGGGTGCCTGGGTTTGAAAAATCGTTGCTCCCCGGCCGTAGGTCTCACAGACAGCAAACTTTGCACGCTTATAGAGGAGAACTCGGTCTACATGTGTGCCAAGTTTCGGGTCCAGGGGACCTACAGCTGGCCGGTACTGGGTCCCCAAATTTACCAAAGAAATGACCATTTAACATGGGAGTCTATGGAAGGGGTGCCCGACTTTGAAAAATCGGTGCTTCCCGTCTGTAAGTCCCCAGGACAACAACCTTTGCACACTTGTAGAGGAAGACTGGGGCTACATGTGTGCCAAGTTTGGGGTCCAGGGAACCTACGGCCGGCCGGGAGATCAGGCGCAAAAAGGTGACTCGCGTATAAACCGAGGGGGGCATTTTCAGCATAAAAAAATGTGCTGAAAAACTCGGCTTATACTCGAGTATATACGGTAGTTGTATATAAAATGCACTTTTAATCTTTCAAAAAGTGTTTCCCAGTGCTAAACCCTTCATCTGATTTCTAAATTGCTGCATTTGTACACGTTAAAAGTCAATATAAAGGAATAGTAGTGGTAAAAAAAGCCCTTGTGGATTTAATTAACCTTTTTTTGGGGGTTAATTCTCCTTTAAGGGGGTGTAGCAGGGGGCGTGTCCAATGCCTACATATGTTTGTTAGTAGGTGTCCCTCATTCCCATCTCAAAATGTTGGGAGGTATGGACTTGTGTCTTTTTTCAACCTCATCTACTATGTAACTATGTCCAGGGGTAGGCAACCTGGGGGCCCGCCAGCTGTTGTGGAACTACATTTCCCATGAGGCATTGCAAGGCTGGCAGTTACAATTACTCCCAGAGGCATGATGGGACTTGTAGTTCTGCAAACAGCTGGAGGGCCCCAGGTTGCCTACCCCTGTGCTCCATACTATCCCCATGACTAAGCTCCAGGGGGGTGAAATGCATTTGGGCGCGGCCTGGTTGGAGTCCAGGCTGAGGCAACCACTCTACTTACCACTCCAGGACACCTAGATGTGTGACTTTTAGGGGCCACCCCATTGTTCTCTGAAACCTGCACTTTCTTGTTTGGTCTGATCGTTCATGTAATGAAATACATGGGAAAATGTCTGATTTTCCGATTGTGTGTACACAAGTCCAAAGTACAAACACGCATGCTCAGAAGCAATGCTAACCATAACATAGCATTAGCAGAAGTTGCCCAAAGGGTGGCGCTAAAGAGCTGAAAAACCTCATAGTTTTGTTTGTTGGCCGACAATTCTTTGCCGTTTGCATGCAATACAAGTTCACGGCCAACGCCCTTCGGACAAAAGTCAGAGGCTTTATCCGATCGCATGTACGAAGCTTTAGACCCCATACACACTATTAGATTTTCTGAAGATTTTTGTCTTCAGATTTACCAAAACCATGTAGTGCAAGGGCCTGCCTGATTGTATACACATTGAAACTCTAATGCCGCGTACACACGACCGTTTTTCATGACAAGAAAAATGCCATTTTTTTTATTTGGTCATTAGAAACATTAGAAACGATCGTGTGTGCGCTCGAGAGCATTTTTTGCGACGTGAAAAATGGGCATTTAAAAATTTGGAACGTGCTCTATTTTTTCTCATCGTTTTTCTCAACGTGAAAAACGGCCATGTGTAGGCTTTAACGACGTCAAAAAAACGCACATGCTCAGAAGCAAGTGATGAGACGGTAAAACTAGCATTCGTAATAGAGATAGCACATTCGTCACGCTGTAACGGACTGAAGAGCATGAGGCTGAAAAGCGCGAATCGTCTCTCACCAAACTTTACTAACACAAGGATCAGCAAAAGCAGCCCAAAGGGTGGCGCCATCCGAATGGAACTTCCCCTTTATAGTGCTGTTGTACGTTTCGTACGTCACTGCGCTTTACTCAAGCATTTTTTTTCATGATGGTGTGTAGGCAAGGCAGGCTTGAGAAGAATCACGTCGAGAAAAACTTTGTTTTTTTCAATGACATTAAAAACGGTCGTGTGTACGCGGCATTAAAGTTTGACCTCATATTATATGGTTTTGGTAAATCTGAAGACAAAAATCTGCAGAAAATCTAATGCCGTGTACACACGACCGTTTTTAATGACGAGAAAAATTAAATTTTTTTAAATGGTCATTAAAAATGATCGTGTGTGGGCTTTCCAGCATTTTTCCCGACGAGAAAAACGCAGAGAAAAATTGGAACATGCTCTAATTTTTCAAGTGTTTTTTTTACATTGTCGTTTTTCTCGTCATGAAAAACGGCCACGTGTGGGCTTTAACGACGTGAAAAAAATGCGCATGCTCAGAATCAAGTATGAGACGGGAGCGCTCGTTCTGGTAAAACTAGCGTTCGTAATTGAGATCGCACATTCGTCACGCTGTAACGGACTGAAAAGCACAAGGCTGAAAAACGCGAATCGTCGCTCAACAAACTTTACTAACATGAAGGGTGGCGCCATCCAAATGGAACTTCCCCTTTATAGTGCCGTCGTACGTGTTGTACGTCACTGCGCTTTACTCAAGCATTTTATTCCACGATAGTGTGTAGGCAAGGCAGGCTTGAGAGGAATCACGAAAAATCACGTCGAGAAAAATCCAGTTTTTTTCAATGACATTAAAAACGGTCGTGTGTACGCGGCATAATAGTGTGTATGGGGTCTTAGCTGCCATCATGTGATGCCTACTACTTTACTAGCAGACAGCCTAGGAGCATGACAGCTTCCATCTAACGTTTCCCACGCAGGTTCTATTTTCCATTATAAAAGAGTCATTTTAATAAATTAAGCAAAAGTCTAAATAACAAGTGTTTTAAACCGGACGTGGAAAGCACCAGTGATCCGGTTAGACTCGGCGTAGTATGGGAACATTCACACAGAAGAGGATTATCTTGCCCCCCCCTTGCACACAGAGCCATAAATACAAAAGACCTACCTTTCCCCCCCCCCAGAAGGGGGAGACACTTGACGGTGGCCCTCTGATTGTGTCATTGACAAGGGTCATCCCCAGCTGTGAGCAGCCTGCATCCCACACGTGGTCCTGAGTTGAGGAGGTGAGGACAGCTGGAGATGCCTGGTACCCGCACACACATTCCCAAATACAAGATGCAAGACGCTTCCTGATTTGCAGCTCAGTCTGCCTGCTGATTGGACAGACTTCCTTCTATCCCTGAACACACATCAGATGCTGTGATGCAGCAGGATCAGGACAGCATTAACTCCTGCACAGCCTGACCACATTTATCAATAGAGTCTTACAGCAGAAAATCAAGTGTCAAGGCATCCTTAACCACCCCCTTTTTGACTCATCTGGGAACATTTCCACGCAAATCTGTTACAGTGAGCTCAGAGATCCAGGGAAAAACCAGTATGAGTTTCATCAATCTATTTTTTTCAAGCAAGATTAAAGTAAACCTGTCACGAGGAAGTACGGCTGATATTGCCTTCTCAATAGGCTAGATGCCTTTAAATCCACTGACAGATCAGTCTACAGTAGACAATCAGACATGGCTGACTTTAAAACTGAGGGTTAATCTGCATATATTTTGCCTTCCCTGGTTCCTCCTATCCCCCCCTTCATCAATATGCTAATGGGAATGTTTAAATAAAGACCCTTCATATCTTATTTTAGACCCAGTGATGTAATCACTGTGTCTCTGTGCTTCTCTATGCAATGCATGCATATTATGGCTGGTGGGAGGCAGTGTTGCCAACCTAAAAGATTGAAATTTACGGACACGACATATAAAATTTACTGACACAGCCAAGTTTTTCCGAGACTTACGAAATTACAGATTTAAGTGCAAATGTCAGTATTTAGGCTACAAGCAAGTACAATATGCAATTAGCAATGTGATTTAAGGTAGATACTAAGGCAAAAAACATATTTCTTAATTAATTTTCAATATAGTAAGTAAGTAGCTCAGGGACAGGACTCAGGAGGGCAAGAAATTAGAACAGGAAGGCAAACACATGAAATTGACTCTCACAGTGACAGCAGTGTGATGATGATGATGATGACACTGACACGACACGACATGTCCCCTCCTGAGTCACAGTGAACATCTCTCTCCACGCCAGGTGGTCCCTTCAGTCCACTCCAGTCCAAATTGTACTGACAGTCCGGCTCCCGGCTTGCCTTGCTCCTGTCCTGCCATCAGTATTTTTACTGGCAGTCAGTAAAAAACAGGCACTTTTCTCTTGTCAGTAAATGCCAGTGACAGCAAAAGGTTGCCAGTAAAAAATATGGCTGTGACGCCAGGTCCGGAGGAGGCCGAGACCATCCGAATGCCTGCTACAGAGTGTTCAGGCGATGGGGGTGGGGTCAGGCGGTGTGATGTCATGATGTCCAAGGGAGCCGAGTGGAGTGGCCGGAGCCTCGTGTGCAGGTTAGGGTTGCCACCTTTTCTTCAAGCCAAACCCGAACACTTTAGCGGCGGCATTTTCTTTTTCTTTTTTGGAGTATACCCTATAAGATTGTTAAAGGGCTGGGACACTTTTGGTGGCCCAAAAGAGAGCAGTAATGTTGCGCGCATTGCGCACCATGGTGAACAGTGCGTGTGGCGGAATTGTGAGTGTTTTGCACAGAATGCTGGGGTCATAAATAATTAATGCACAAAATGCAGAGGTGAGATATGTGCTGGGGAGAGGGCTAGTGCTAGCAGGGGGGTGGGGGGAGTTAGATATGTGCTGGGGGGACTCTATGGGTGGGGAGAGGGTTAGTGTTGGGGGGGGGAATCAGATATGTGCTTGGTGGTGCTTTGTCGAGAGGGCTAGTGCTTGCAGGGGGGGGGGTTGGATGTACGTTGGGGGGACGTTTTTGGGAGGGGAGATGGCTAGTGCTGGGGGGTGAGATATAAGCTACGTGGTGCTGTTGGAGGGAAGAGAGCTAGAGCTAACAAGGGGGGC
This sequence comes from Rana muscosa, assembly GCA_029206835.1. NCBI lineage: Eukaryota > Metazoa > Chordata > Amphibia > Anura > Ranidae > Rana > Rana muscosa. Next base: position 796,118,896 of record CM055122.1, on the reverse strand, counting down.
ACTTTGGGAGGGGAGAGGGCTATTGCTTGCAGGGAGGGTTGGATGTGTGCTGGGGGGATGCTTTGGGAGGGGAGAGGGCTTGTGCTGGAGGGGGGTCAGATATGTGCTATGTGGTGCTTTGGGAGGGGAAAGAGCTAGAGCTAGCAGGGGGGCTTAGATATGTGTTGGGGGTGCTTTGGGAGGGGGGAGGACTTGTGCTAGCGCAGGGGGGGGGTTCAGATATGTGCTGGGGAGCGCTTTAGGAGGGGAGAGGGTAGAGCTAGCAAGGAAGAGTCAGATATGTTCTAGGGGAGGTCAGATATGTGCCTGGAGGGGCGCTTTTGGGTCTATGTGTCGGGTGGGTGCCTTGTGATGGGAGAGGGCTAGAGCTAGCAAAAGAGGGTCAGATATGTGCTGGGGTCTGCTTTGGGAGGGGAAAAAGCTAGAGCTAGCAAGGGAGGGTCAGATATATGCTGGGGGAACCTTGAGAGGGGATGGTAGGGGCGAGGGCTAGAGCTAGCAAGAGAGGGCCAGATAGGTGCTGGGGGGTGCTTTGGGAGGGGAGAAAGCTAGAGCTAGCAAGGGATGGTCAGATATATGCTGGGGGGACACCTTGAGAGGGGAGGGGAGGGGTCAGGGCTAGAGCTAGCAAGAGAGGGCCAGATAGGTGCTGGGGGGTGCTTTGGGAGGGGAGAAAGCTAGAGCTAGCAAGGGACGGTCAGATATATGCTGGGGGGCACCTTGAGAGGGAACGGGAGGGGCGAGGGCTAGAGCTAGCAAAAGAGGGTCAGATATGTGCTGGGGTCTGCTTTGGGAGGGGAGAAAGCTAGAGCTACAAGGGAGGGTCAGATATATGCTGGGGGGGTACCTTGAGAGGGGAGGGGCGAGGGCTAGAGTTAGCAAGAGAGGGTCAGATAGGTGCTGGGGGTGCTTTGGGAGGGGAGAAAACTAGAGCTACAAGGGAGGGTCAGATATATGCTGAGGGGCGAGGGCTAGAGTTAGCAAGAGAGGGTCAGATAGGTGCTGAGAGATGCTTTGGGAGGGGAGAAAGCTAGAGCTAGCAAAGGAGGGTCAGATATGTGCTGTGGGGGGGGGGGGCGCTTGGGGGTCTGATATGTGCTGGGTGGATGCTTTGTGAGGGGAGAGGGCTAGTGCAAGGGGGGGTTGGATATGTGCTGTGGGGGGGGGGCGCTTGGGGGTCTGATATGTGCTGGGTGGGTGCTTTGTGAGGGGAGAGGGCTAGTGCAAGGGGGGGTTGGATATGTGCTAGGGGGTGCTTTGAGGGGGAGAGGGATAGTGCTGGAAGGGGTTGTCAGATTTCAAATCCAACCCATACCTCTAGCATAAGTCCTGTCCCCTGCCAAAGCCCCCCCCCCCGCACATATCCTTTTAACCCCCTAACACAAGGCCCACGGTCCGAATCCGGCCCTCCAAGCCATTTCATGTGGCCCTCGCACCTTTCCTGCAGCTCCAGCCCTCCTCTGGTCCTCCTTCAGACCCTTACGTTCTGCTTTCAAGCAATGCATCCAGCTTCTTCCCGGCAGCAGCAAAAGGAAAGGGGTGTGCACTGTGATGTAAGGGAGAGTGGGGGGCTCAACTTCTGATGGTGGGGTGACTCTTGACATCCAATGTAAGTGGAGGGGATGCGCTGGATATCTAATCTTACAGATACAATCGGCCCTTATGAGGGCAATCATAATGCTGATGCGGCCCTCGATGAAATTGAGTTTGACTTCCCTGCCCTAATCAGTACACATTTTTTACGTTGCTCTCCTTCCCAAACACTTCCCACCCCCTCCATCTACACAGTATAAAAAAACTTTGTACAGACCTTGATCATGCGCGCTCCTGCTCCCCTCCTCCTCCTGTGTGTGTATACAGAGCGGAGAAGGAGGAGGGGGAGGAGGCAGCTTTGATCCACTGACACTCTGCGTTCTGAAACAGGTTGCCGTCGAGAGGAGAGACACATCAGAGGCGAGCAGACTTGTCACTCTCGGTGCAGTCCGGTGTGAATGGTGTGTCTGGGTCTGTGGTAGATGGAAACCTGAACACATTATTCAATAACCGGACTGTCCGGGAGAAAACCAGTCAGGTGGAAACCCTAGTGCAGGTCTGGGTGGGAGCAAGGCAAGCCGGCAGTGGGACTGTCAGTGCTGTTTGGACTGGAGTGGACTGAAGGGACCACCTGGTGTGGAGAGAGAATGTCACTGTGACTCAGGAGGGGATGTGTTGTGTCGGTGAGGTGTCATCATCATCTGTGCTGCTGCACTCTGCTGTCACTGTGAGAGTCAATTTCATGTGTGTGTGCGGCCTGTCCAGTCTAATTTCTTGTCCTCCTGAGTCCTGTCCCTGAGCTAATTATTTACTATATCGAAAATAAAATAGAAAAAGTTTTTTTGCCTTAATATCCACCTAAATCACATTGCTGATTACATATTGTACTTGTTTGTAGCCTAAATGCTATAATTTGCACTTAAAACTGTAATTTTGTAACTTTTAGAAATGCCAGTAAATTTTGGGTGTCGTGTCAGTGACACTGCACACAAGGCTCTGGCAACTCCACACGGCTCCCTTGCACCATGACATCACATGACACGCTCAGGCACCGCCTCCGCCAACACACCCCCCCCCCTCCCCCCCGCCGGCGCCGTCCAAGCACACTGTAGCAGCCGGTGTACTGCCGAGCATTGCCCCCCAGCGTATTCTGCCCGCTCTGTACTGCGCAGGCGCGGCGCTTTTTCTGAAAATAGCCGAACATGTAGAGCTGAGAGTCAGCTCTACATGGCGCCTGCGCACACCAAATTGTGCTACACTGCTGACATCCAGGCTCTTTCTTTACCATCTCTGTGGACATGGAGGATGTTAAAAAAAGAGCCAGGAGGCCGAGCGAGCGTAGCGAGCCGTCCGAGCGAAGCGAGGACGTGAGGCCGACTGGCCACTTACATCTAGGTCCACGCAGGCGCCGTGTAGAGCTGACTCTCAGCTCTACACGTTCGGCTATTTTCGGAAGCTCATTGACGTTCGTACTGCGCAAGCGCCGCGCCTGCGCAGTACAGTTGGGGGCAGAATCTGCCGGGGGGACGTTTGTCGGCAGATCACCGGCACTCGGATGGTCTCAGCTGGCTCTGGACCTGAACTAGGCATGGGTGGTTTAGAGCCAAGTGTCACAGCCATATTTTTTTTACTGACAATCCTTTCCTGTCTTTTGGCATTTACTGGCAGAAGAAAAGTGCCCATTTTTTACTGGCTGTCAGTGAAAATCACAATGTGAGAACTACGGTCTCCCCCCCGCTGTTTGTATAGGTTTCAATTGTGTCCGTAAAATGGTATCTCCCATTAAGAGATACCTCATACCTCCTACGATATGCGCTTGCGCCCTGTTCACGTCACTCCAGAGTGCGGCTCTGTCCTGCTCATGTGCGGGCACTATTCGATAGGGGGCACTTCTTGACAGAACACTGGAACTACTGGAGGGGTGCTGGGGATGCCAGTGATGATCATCAGTCAGAGCCTGGTGTTCTGTTTAGAGCAAGGGAGCAGAGGAAGTTTTCTTTTGCTTTGGCGAGATCAACTGAACTGGCATCCTCGGCATCCCTTTAGATGGGAGAAATCAGCCCAGAAGAAAAGTGAGAGGCGGATTCTAAATATACAGGATTCCAGATGGATCAAGCAGCCAGGCAAGGAGCACTAGTGCCCCCTCCCCCTGGCCACTGACTAGCAGTGCCCCCACTAAGCACCAAGACCCCCTACCTCCCCCACCAAACACTAGGACCCACATCTCCCCACTAAGCACCAAGACCCCCTACCTCCCCCACCAAACACTAGGACCCCACATCTCCCCACTAAGCACCAGGACCCCTCATCTCCCCCACTAAGCAACATGACCCCTCATCTCCCCCACTAAGCAACATGACCCCCCCATCTCCCCCACTAAGCACCAGGACCCCCCATCTCCCCCACTAAGCATCAAGACCCCCCATCTCCCCCACTAAGCATCAAGACCCCCATCTCCCCCACTAAGCACCAAGAACCCCCATCTCCCCCACTAAGCACCAGGACCCCCCCCATCTCCCCCACTATACACCAGGACCCCCCATCTCCCCCACTATACACCAGGACCCCCCATCTCCCCCACTATACACCAGGACCCCCATCTCCCCCACTATACACCAGGACCCCCCATCTCCCCCACTATACACCAGGACCCCCATCTCTCACCAGTGCTCCCTTTTGACCCCCTTGAAGAAAAAGCTGCATTTTTTAAGGCGGGTATGCAGGGTCAGGAGTGGGGCTGGGGGCCACATCAGGTAGGCTGTAGGGGGCCCTATGACTGCCCTCCACCCACTGCACCGATCACCCTTGACTATCCCCCTGTGTCCTCCTCCAGCCCCCTGTGTCCTTCTTTTATGACACTGCATTGCTCTACTAACACCATTCACTGGCCCCCAAAAAGCATTTTGAAAATATGAAAAACAAAATACAAAAAATTTACTGCCCTACTGACACCATCCTGCACATACTACCCACCGCCATACACTTCACACTCCTCTCCCTGACCATCCCACCCACCTCCATACATTCCACACCCCTCTCCCTGCACATCCCACCCACCACCATACACTCCACACCCCTCTCCTGCACATACTACCCGCCGCTATACACCCCACACCCCTCTTCTTGCACATTCTACCCACTGCTATACACTTTGCACCCCTCTCCCTGCGCATCCCACCCACAGCCATACACTCCACACCCCTCTCCCTGCACATTCTACCCACCAGTATACACTTGGCATTCCTCTCCCTGCGCATCCCACCCACTGCTATACACTCCACAACCCTCTCCCTGCACATTCTACCGACCACTATACACTTGGCACTCCTCGTCCTGCACATCCCACCAACCACCATACACCCCACACCCCTCTGCCTGCACATACTACCCACCACCATACACCCCTCTCCCTGCACATCCCACCCACCACTATACACTCCACACCCCTTTCCTGAAAATCCTACCCACTGCCATACACCCCACACCCCTTTCCTGAACATCCTACCCACTGCCATACACCCCACACCCCTTTCCTGAACATCCTACCCACTGCCATACACCCCACACCCCTCTCCCTGCACATCCCACCCACCACAATACACCCCACACCCCTCTCCCTGCACATTCTAACCACCACCATACACTTTGCACTCCTCTCTCTGCGCATCCCACCCACCACCATACACTCCACACCCCTCTCCCTGCCCATTCTACCCACCACCATACACTTCAAAATCCTCTCCCTGCGCATCCCAGCCACCGCCATACAACCCACACTCCTCTCCCTGCACGTACTACCAACCACTATACACTCCACACCCCTCTCCCTGCACATACTATCCACTACCATACATTTCACACTCCTCTCCCTGCACATACTACTCACCTCCATACACTCCAAACCCCTCTTCCTGCACACACTACCCATCGCCGTACACCCCATCCTCCTCTCTTGCACATACTACCTGCCACCGTACACTCCACACTGTACATTCCCTATTTAACATGACCACATTCTGCACTATGCAAGTAATCTCAGACTCTATTAAACCACACCTCCTTTAAGCCATGCCCAATATTTAGCTCAATTTAAACCACGCTCACTTTTTGCATTTCGTTTTCGGTGTCTGGGGCCCACTTTTGATCTTGCACACAGGCCCACTCATTTCATGATACGCCCCTGGCTATACTCTAACTTTCTGGTCTGCATGCTTGTTTCCTGTGAATGGCTCAAAAAATACTAAGGCCAGAAATAGCTAGGCAATGGCAGACTATCTAAGCATTTACATTTTAAATGTTTTTTTTTTTTTTTCAGTAACTTTATACTGTGGATAGGTTTGAGCTTTCTTTTTTTTTACATACTTTGTACCTTCACATGGGAGTCATACAGACTGATATCAGCAGGGTGGGGGGGGGGCCAGCACATTTGCAGCCCACAAACCATGGGTACAGGTGATATTAGAAGAATTAGAATATCGTGCAAAAGTTAATTTATTTCACTAATGCAACTTAAAAGGTGAAACTCATATGAGACTCATTACATGCAAAGCAAGATAGTTCAAGCCGTGATTTGTCATAATTGTGATGATTATGGCTTACAGCTCATGAAAACCCCAAATACACAATCTCAGAAAATTTGAATATTACACGCAATCAATAAAACAAGGATTGCACATAGAACAATATCGGACCTCTGAAAAGTAGAAGCATGCATATGTACTCAGTACTTGGTTTGGGACCCTTTTGCAGCAATTAATGTCTCAATGCGGCGTGGCATGGAAGCTATCAGCCTGTGGCACTGCTGAGGTGTTATGGAAGACCAGGATGCTTCAATAGCGGCCTTCAGCTCTTCTGCATTGTTCGGTCTCATGTCTCTCATTTTTCTCTTCGCAGATTCTCTAGAGCAGTGGTCATTAACTCCTGTCCTCAGGGCCCACTAACAGGCCAGGTTTGCACGATAACTGAAATTCATCACAGGTGATATCATTTGCTGCTCAGTGATTGCAGTATTCTAGTCTGCATCTCCCCAAGGTAATACATAAAATCTGGCCTGTTAGTGGGCCCTGAGGACAGGGTTGACGACCACTGCTCTATGGGGTTCAGGTCAGGCAGGTTTGCTGGCCAATCAAGCACAGTAATCCCATGGTCATTGAACCAGGTTTTGGTGCTTTTGGCAGTGTGGGCAGGTGCCAAGTCCTGCTGGAAAATGAAGTCAGCATCCCCATAGAGCTCGTCTGCGGAAGAAACATGAAGTGCTGCAAAATCTCCTGGTAGACGGCTGCGTTGACCCTGGACTTAATGAAGCACAGTGGACCAACACCAGCAGATGACATGGCTCCCCAAATCAACACAGACTGTGGAAACTTCACACTGGACTTCAAGCATCTTGCAGTGTGTGCCTCTCCACTCTTCCTCCATACTCTGGCTCCTTGGTTTCCAAATGAGATGCAAAATTTGCTCTCATCAGAAAAGAGGACTTTGGACCACTGGGCAACAGACCAGGTCTGTTTTTCTTTAGCCCAGGTAAGACGCTTCTGACATTGTTGTTCAAGAGTGGCTTGACAAGAGGAATACGACATTTGAAGCCCATGTCCAGGATCCGTCTGTGTGTGGTGGCTCTTGATGCACTGACTCCAGCCTCAGTCCACTCCTTGTGAAAGTCCCCAACACTTTTGAATGGCCTTTTCCTGACAATCCTCTCCAGGCTGCGGTCACCCCTGCTGCTTGTGCACCTTTTTCTTCCACACTTTTCCCTTCCACATAACTTTCCATTAACGTGCTTTGATACAGCACTTTGGGAACATCCAACTTCTTTTGCAGTTAACTTTTTGAGGCTTTCCCTCCTTATGGAGGGTGACAATGATAGTTTTCTGCACAACTGTCAGGTCAGCAGTCTTTCCCATGATTGTGATTCCTACTGAACCAGACTGAGAGACCATTTAAAGGCTCAGGAGCCCTTTGCAGGTGTTATGGCCTAATTAGCTGATTAGAGTGGGACACTTTGAGCCTAGAATATTGCACCTTTTCACAATATTCAATTTTCTGAGATTGTGGATTTGGGGTTTTCATGAGCTGTAAGCCGTAATTATCACAATTATGACAAATCACGGCTTGAACTATCTTGCTTTACATGTAATGAGTCTATCTCATATATTATTTTTCACCTTTTAAGCTGCTTTAGTAAAATAAATGAACTTTTGCACGATAACTCTCCTCCTATAACTCCATTCCAACCCCAATTTATCCATTCAGGACTTGTTAAAAAAATGTATAACTTCTGAAAACTCCTTTCATATTTTTGGTTCAGAAATATAACAATCAGGCCAGTAGATACAGCAGAGCATAGCAGGAAGGAATCAGTTTACATTTTTGAAGGACTCTCCAGCATGAGTATGAGGGAGGGGCTCATGCCTACTTAGCCAATGGGCGCTGTAACCCACCCCCTTACCAAGCCTGCGTTTAGAAGATGTTGGATCAGAGCAGGGTGGGAGAAGAAGACTCTCTTCCCGGTGCTCATCCCACCTCTGGCTCTCTCTCTCCCCATCCCCTGCTCTCTCTCTTCCCCATCTGACCCTCTTTCCCCTTCTCTTATCATTTTCTCTCTCCCTCGACTCTCTCTCTTCTCCCCTCTTATCTTTGTCTTTTTGTCTCTCTTACCACCTTTTGGCTCTCTCTCTCTTCCCCGCTGTTCACTACCCCCCCTCCTAGCTCTGGCTCTCTCTCTTGCTCTCAATCTCTTCCCCTCTCTTCCCTCTCTCTGGCTTTCTCTCTTCCCCTCCTCTCACACTCCCCCCCCCCCACTCTCTCTTCCCCCATCTGTCTGTCTCTCCTTCTTCCCCTATCTTTTGGCTTTTTCTGTTTCCCCACCTTTTGGCTCTCTCTCTTCCCCCCCCCCCCTTTCACGCTCTCTTTCCACATTTTTCTCTCTCTCTCTCTTCCCCCCTCTCGTGCTCTTTCAACCTTCGGCTCTCTCTCTCTTCCCCCCCTCTCGTGCTCTCTGTTTCCACCTTTGGTTCTCTCTCCTCGCCCCCCGTGCTCTCTCTTTCCACCTTTGGCTCTCTCCCCCCCCCTCACGCTCTCTCTTTCCATCTTTGGCTCTCCCCCCCTCACGCTCTCTTTCCACCTTTTGGATCTCTATCTCTCTCTTTTCCCCTCTCCTACCTCCTGTCGCTCTCTCTTCTCCCCCCTCTTGCTCTCTCTTAACACCTCTGGCTCTCTGGACCTGGATCACCTGCTGATGGCACTTTGATTCTTATGCCGCGTACACACGACCGTTTTTAATGTCATTGAAAAAAACTGCATTTTTCTCAACGTGATTTTTCGTGTTTCCTCTCAAGCCTGCCTTGCCTACACACTATCGTGGAAAAAAATGTTCGAGTAAAGCACGGTGACGTACAACACGTACGACGGCACTATAAAGGGGAAGTTCCATTCGGATGGCGCCACCCTTCATGTTAGTAAAGTTTGTTGAGCGATGATTTGCGCTTTTCAGCCTTGTGCTTTTCAGTCCGTTACAGCGTGACGAATGTGCTATTTCCATTACGAACGCTAGTTTTACCAGAATGAGCGTTCCCGTCTCATACTTGATTCTGAGCATGCACATTTTTTTTCACGTCGTTAAAGCCCACACACGGCCGTTTTTCATGACGAGAAAAACGACTTTCAAAAAACGACGTGAAAAATTAGAGCATGTTCCAATTTTTTCATGGCCGTTTTTCACATCGTGAAAAATGCTCTGAAGCCCACACACAATCTTTTTTAATGACCATTTAAATTTTTTTAATTTTTCTCGTCATTAAAAACGGTCATATGTACACAACATAAGAGCTGAAGGGCGCAGTTCCAGTGGGTTTCTCTAAGCAGCCAGCAGATCCCATTAATTAGGCTCCACCTGGGAAGGTTAATAACTTCTCTCTCGATTTTCATCAATTTTTTGCCTGTTAAGCTGGGTACACACTATATTTTTTTCCCCCCTGTGTTAAACAAAAAAAAATGCCAGCTCTAGTCGGAGCTGCTCTACTCACTAATGTGAAGTTAGTACAGCGATCTCCAGGGCTTTTTTTCGACGAAAATAGGTGCAGGAACTCAACTACGACCTCCTAACCCCTCCACACAAATGCATACTCCAAGCATCAAATAGTGGAGATGGTCAATTTCACAGCAGGAGGGTCTTAAAGGGGCATTAAATACCAACAGAGCATTATGTGTACAGTAGGGTGTTTCATTTTCTAAGGCAAAAAATAAACTGTAAAATTTTTGCAGACTTTGCTTACGCCCCGAGTCTCAGTGATGCAAAAGATATATATGCTAAATTTCAAGAAGATTGGATAATACTTAGAGGTTGCACACTTTGATCTGTTTTGTAAAAGTAGGCAAAAAATAAGATTTTTCAATGTTAATTACTTTTATTGGGGAAAACTAGAAATCACAAAATTAAAATACTATTAAAACTATACACTAAGATTAATGGGTAATATGATAGACAAGTGTAGATATAAGTGTAGCGCTAACTTTTGTTATCTGTGTCTGGTAATAAAACATACACAGATATGACTGAAATTTATGATTGAATGTGCATTAAACCAGAATGAACTAGTGCAAAACCCAAATCAAAAACCAGTGCTGAAAGAATCCTATGATGATAATTACAAAAAATTATTATACTAATCATAATTAGTATATCCCATGAGGTCAACATAAACTGTAAGAACCCAATAATCAAAGTCCATAACTGAAAATCATCAATTTAGAAGTGTAAATAAAGATCAATCCAAAAAGAGAGTGTTCATTGAAGTGTGAACTTTGCAATTCAAATACGGAGTGCTGTGAAAACCGCCACCAAGAGTGAGTTGAAGGAGGCTTACCGGAAATCTCAGACCTGGAGGGGCATATGCCACCCAAGTCGAGATACATTTTTGGGGGTTAACAAACCCAATGCAGATGGTCTGGAGTCCGGAGGGTTTTATTCTACTTCAATCAGACAGGACATCTAGTATGTTGGTTACATGTTCGTGAGTATGTACAGAGGACTCGGTATCCGTATTTCATACGTATAAAAGTAGAAAAAAGCTCACTTAGCGTGATACCGTATGGAAAGAGTTTAATGTAAAAAAGCAGGTAACAATAAAACACTCACATTTGCGATGGTTAAACAGGCATAGGTTCAGGTACAAGAGCGATATGTGTAGACAAAACGTGTTATATTAATTAACTTTGAACGATGCAATCCCTTGTTTTGTTCGCTTGGTGATGACTTTTCTGTGATGCTCGACTACCCTCAACAAGAATTGTTTTTGTTGTTTATCCCTGAACGATTCGTTATACTTTATCAGAGCAATTCCTCTTTCTGCGGTATCATTGACTACCTTAAGAGCGTTCACATGGCTTCTTAGAGAATCACTGCAGTATTCTGTCACGTCGTGGATCCCAAACAATTCAAAGAACGTCTTTGTTTTATTAGTAACGAAATGGCTCAGGTCTTTTCCTTCAAAAACCATGTTTTTACCCTCTAATCGTTTCACTTTCTTTTTCTTTGCAGGTTTGGTTTCAAAATTTTTAGTCATATTTTCCTTAACAGCCTGAGTGATACGTTCGTCCAAAAAAGCCAAGCCTACGTTTGTTTCTGACAGATACCAAAGGTGTCTCGTAGCAACTGTGAGAGCACATTTTTTGACGTCTGCATCTGGGTAAGTGCTCAGAAGCTGTAGCATATCCAAATCATTCTTTGGAGCCCATCGACTTACAATTGCCTCATGCCAAAAGCAAACATATATGAGGCTGACAAAATGTGCAACCCGTTTTATTCCTTCCAATTGTCGTTGAGGAATATTCAACTGTTTAGTGAAGAGGACAACTTTAAGTGCATATATTGCCTTTGCCATCCACCTTGATTGATGCAGTGCCCCTGGGATCCTGAAACTGAAGTCGTTTTTAGACCAACCTTCTAGGTATAGGAGTGAGAGTTGTAATAAATCTTTGTAGTCTTCTATTTTCTTTGCCATTTTACAGTGGGTCAAAAAAGTATTTAGTCAGCCACCAATTGTGCAAGTTCTCCCACTTAAAAAGATGAGAGAGGCCTGTAATTGTCATCATAGGTATGCCTCAACTATGAGAGACAAAATGTGGAAACAAATCCAGACAATCACATTGTCTGATTTGGAAAGAATTTATTTGCAAATTATGGTGGAAAATAAGTATTTGGTCAATATTAAAAGTTCATCCCAATACTTTGTTATATATCCTTTGTTGGCAATGACAGAGGTCAACTGTTTTCTCTAAGTCTTCACAAGGTTGTCACACACTGTTGCTGGTATGTTGGCCCATTCTTCCATGCAGATCTCCTCTAGAGCAGTGATGTTTTGGGGCTGTCGCTAGGCAACACAGACTTTCAAATCCCTCCAAAGGCTTTCTATGGCGTTGAGCTCTGGACACTGGCTAGGCCACTCCAGGACCTTGAAATGCTTCTTACGAAGCCACTCCTTCGTTGCCCGGGCGGTGTGTTTGGGATCATTGTCATGCTGAAAGACCCAGCCACGTTTCATCTTCAATGCCCTTGCTGATGGGAGGAGGTTTGCACTCAAAATCTCATGATACATGGCCCCATTCATTCTTTCATGTACACGGATCAGTCGTCCTGTTCCCTTTGCAGAGAAACAGCCCCAAAGCATGATGTTGCCACCCCCATGCTTGACAGTAGGTATGGTGTTCTTTGGTTGCAACTCAGCATTCTCTCTCCTCCAAACACAACGAGTTGTGTTTCTACCAAACAGTTCTACTTTGGTTTCATCTGACCATATGACATTCTCCCATCCCTCTTCTGGATCATCCAAATGCTCTCTAGCAAACCTCAGACGGGCCCGGACATGTACTGGCTTAAGCAGGGGGACACGTCTGGCACTGCAGGATCGGAGTCCCTGGCGGCGTAGTGCGTTACTGATGGTAGCCTTTGTTACGTTGGTCCCAGCTCTCTGCAGGTCATTCACTAGGTCCCCCCCCCCTGTGGTTCTGGGATTTTTGCTCACCGTTCTTATGATCATTTTGACCCCACAGGGTGAGATCTTGCGTGGAGCCCCAGATCGAGGAAGATTATCAGTAGTCTTGTATGTCTTCCATTTTCTAATTATTGCTCCTGCAGTTGATTTCTTCACACCAAGCTGCTTGCCTATTGCAGATTCAGTCTTCCCAGCCTAGTGCAGGTCTACAATTTTGTTTCTGGTGTCCTTCAACAGCTCTTTGGTCTTCACCATAGTGGAGTTTGGAGTGTGACTGTTTGAGGTTGTGGACATGTGTCTTTTATACTGATAACAAGTTCAAACAGGTGCCATTAATACAGGTAATGAGTGGAGGACGGAGGAGCCTCTTAAAGAAGAAGATACAGGCCTGTGAGAGCCAGAAATCTTGCTTGTTTGTAGGTGACCAAATACTTATTTTCCACCATAATTTGCAAATAAATTCTTTCCAAATCAGACAATGTGATTGTCTGTCTGGATTTGTTTCCACATTTTGTCTCTCATAGTTGAGGTATGATGACAATTACAGGCCTCTCTCATCTTTTTAAGTGGGAGAACTTGCACAATTGGTGGCTGACTAAATACTTTTTTGCCCCACTGTACTTCTATTGATGGCCCGAGCTCGGTAAATGGTAGCTGGAGATATGGAAATATTTGAAACATCGTGGCCAAGGCTGTTTGCAGTTGCTATAAATGAAGTACTTGCTTGTCGAATAGATAGCTGTTCTCGATCCCAAGTAGACATGAGTGTCTGATCAAGAGGTTTTAATCTAGGACTAAAACTCAGCCTCTTCATCACTAGGTGCTTGTAATGATGGAGATGAGTCTTCCAGTATAACTGTCTTATTGATTTCAGCGATAGCTTTGTAATGTTTATTCTTATATGAATCTTTTTTTTCTTCTTTTGTACACTTAGGTCAATGTTAGAAATTTCACTAGTTTGTGATAAAAGTGATCAAATGTGTGCAACCCCTAAATATTTTCCAATCTTCTTGAAATTTGGCATATATATCTTTTACATCACTGAGACTCGGGGCGTAAGCAAAGTCATATGAAAATCACATCTTTGGAAAAATGAAACACCCTAGTGTACAGTGCAGAGGTGGGGGGTTACACAGAATGCAGAGTTTGGGAGTGCTCTACATACACCATGCAGAGTCCAGGAGTGCACTGCATACAGAGTGCAAAGTTCATGGGTGCGCTACGTACACCGAGTGCAGAATTTAGCCTTTAAAGCGGAGCTCCACCCTATTTTTGAAGTTTCTTCCATCCTCTTCAGTATTGTCCCCTGCATAACAATTGGAATATTACACATTTTTAAAGAAAAACTCATGGTTCAGTTGTCCTCTGTTTGTATCTCCCGCCGCGGCCGCCTCAGCATCGTCGCGTCATCCAGCGATCGCTAGGCCTCCTGGGAGATGTTTGTCATCAATCCCAGGAGGCCCTGGGCCGTATGACGAGATTTTCGGGGTTGATGCGATTTGTTGTGTTGGGGTGATGCAATGTGCTGTGGGCGGGGGTTGATGCGATTTGTTGTGCTGGGGTGATGCAATGTGCTGTGGGCGGGGGTTGATGCGATTTGTTGTACTGGGGTGATGCAATCTAGATGCATAAATGAATTTGGTTGATGAGATAAGTATTTTTTTAAATGAAAAGCTGTACAGAAAAAAGTAGCCTGTGTGTGTGTAAAATATATATATATATATATATATATATATATATATATATATATATATCCAGAGGATTGCTGCACTTAATATCTTTATTGAACAAAAGTTCAAACAAACATTACATGATGTGTAAGTTCTATGGCTGCAACTAACGATTATTTTCATAATCGATTAGTTGATCGCGTATTGTTTAGATTAATCGGATAATAACCTTAAAAAAAGTGCGGTGTACAATTTAGTTAATATGTAAAGTAAAAAAAAAAACGCAATTCATTCTTAAATATCTATATGCAGTGGTAAATATAAATAACCAACTATATGGTTAGGGAGCAAAATCTGCAATCCACTCTAAGAATAACAAACAGAAGAGATATACTATTAGAGGTTGAATCTGGCACATATTATCAGACTCAGACTGTGAAACAGTGAAAGTAATAATATGTATTTCATATATATATATATATATATATATATATATATATATATATATATATATATATATATATATATTGTTATATATAACAATAAATACACCCAGAAGTAGGCTATTAGGGCATTTTTAACTAGGAGTCGGACATGAAGCTATATGAAGGGTGGAAGGGAGATATAAATCTTTTATATTAAATTAGTACTAAAAGATGAGACTGTTTGTTTGTTTTGTTTTTTTGTTTTTTTCATGGATAATGCTGGTAAAATTTACTTTAAATATAATTGTAATGCCTTTATATTACCTCCAGTCTATCAGCCTTCACCTTCTCTGGGTTCAGAAGCTGATCTTCCCCACACAGTCTTTATAGTGTTTTTTTTTTCTTTTTTAACCACTTAAGCCCCGGACCATTTCGGGCCATTAGGACCAGGCCTGTTTTTGGGATTCGGCACTGCGCTGCTTTAACTGTAAATTGTGCGAACATGCAATGTTGTACCCAAATGAAATTTGCGTCCTTTTCTTCCCACAAATAGAGCTTTCTTTTAATGGTATTTGATTGCCTCTGCGATTTTTATTTTTTGCGATATAAACAGAAAAAGACCGAAAATTTTGAAAAAAAATGATATTTTCTACTTTTTGTTATAAGAAAAATCGAATAAACTCAATTTTAGTCATACATTTAGGCCAAAATGTATTCAGCCACATGTCTTTAGTAAAAAAAATGTCAATACGCGTATATTTATTGGTTTGCGCAAAAGTTATAGCGTTTACAAACTAGGGTACATTTTCTGAAATTTACACAGCTTTAAATTTATGACTGCCTATCTCATTTCTTGAGGTGCTAAAATGGCAGGGCAGTACAAAATGACCCCATTTTGGAAAGTAGACACCCCAAGGAAATTGCTGAGAGGCATGTTGAGCCCATTGAATATTTTTTTTTTTTGTCCCAAGTGATTGAATAATGACAAAAAAAAAAAAAAAAAATTACAAAAAGTTGTCACTAAATGATATATTGCTCACACATGCCATGGTTATATGTGGAATTGCACCCCAAAATACATTCTGCTGCTTCTCCTGAGTACGGGGATACCACATGTGTGGGACTTTTTAGGAGCCTAGCCACGTACGGGACCCCGGAAACCAAGCACCGCCTTCAGGATTTCTAAGGGCGCAAATTTTTGATTTCACTCCTCACTACCTATCACAGTTTCGAAGGCCATAAAATGCCAAAATAGCACAAAACCCCCCCAAATGACCCCATTTTGGAAAGTAGACACCCCAAGCTATTTACTGAGAGGCATGTTCAGTCCATGGAATATTTTATATTTTGCCACAAGTTGCGGGAATATGACAAACTTTTTTTTTTTGCACAAAGTTGTCACTAAATGATATATTGCTCACACATGCCATGGGCATATGTGAAATTACACCCCAAAAAACATTCTGCTGCTTCTCCTGAGTACGGGGATACCACATGTGTGGGACTTTTTGGGAGCCTAGCCGCGTACGGGACCCCAAAAACCAAGCACCGCCTTCAAGGTTTCTAAGGGCATAAATTTTTGATTTCGCTCCTCACTACCTATCACAGTTTTGAAGGCCATAAAATGCCAAGATGGCACAAAACCCCCCCAAATGACCCCATTTTGGAAAGTAGACACCCCAAGCTATTTGCTGAGAGGCATGGTGAGTATTTTACAGCTCTCATTTGTTTTTGAAAATTAAGAAAGACATTTTTTTTCTTTTTTTTTTTTCTTTTTTTACATTTTCAAAACTTTGTGACAAAAAGCGAGATCTGCAAAATACTCACCATACCTCTCAGCAAATAGCTTGGGGTGTCTACTTTCCAAAATGGGGTCATTTGGGGGGGTTTTGTGCCATCTGGGCATTCCATGGCCTCCGAAACTGTGATAGGCAGTGAGGAGTGAAATCAAAAATTTACACCCATAGAAATCCTGAAGACGGTGCTTGGTTTTTGGGGTCCCGTACGCGACTAGGCTCCCAAAAAGTCCCACACATGTGGTATCCCCGTACTCAGGAGAAGCAACAGAATGTATTTTGGGGTGTAATTCCACATATGCCCATGGCATGTTTGAGCAATATATAATTTAGTGACAACTTTTTGTACATTTTTTTTTTTTTTGGTCATTATTCAATCACTTGGGACAAAAAAAAAAAATATTCAATGGGCTCAACATGCCTCTCAGCAAATAGCTTGAGGTGTCTACTTTACAAAATGGGGTCATTTGGGGGGGTTTTGAACTGTCCTGGCATTTTATGCACAACATTAGGAAGCTTATGTCACACATCATCCACTCTTCTAACCACTTGAAGACAAAGCCCTTTCTGACACTATTTGTTTACATGAAAAAAAAATTTTTTTTGCAAGAAAATTATGTTGAACCCCCAAACATTATATATTTTTTTAAAGCAAAGGCCCTACAGATTAAAATAGTGGGTGTTGCATTTTTTTTCCACACAGTATTTGCGCAGCGATTTTTCAAACGCATTTTTTGGGGGGAAAACACACTTTTTTTATTTTTAATGCACTAAAAAACACTATATTGCCCAAATGTTTGATGAAATAAAAAAGATGATCATAGGCCGAGTACATGGATACCAAACACGACATGCTTTAAAATTGCGCACAAACGCGCAGCGGCGACAAACTACATTCATTTTTAAAAGCATTTAAAAGCCTTTACAGGTTACCACGTTAGATTTACAGAGGAGGTCTACTGCTAAAATGACTGCCCTCGATCTGACCTTTGCGGTGATACCTCACATGCATGATGCAATTGCTGTTTACATATGACGCTAGACCGACGCTTGCGTTCGCCTTTGCGCAAGAGCAGGGGGGGACAGCGGTGCTTTTTTTTTATTTTTTTTATTATTTATTTGGCTTTTTTATTTTATTTTTAAACTGTGCCTTCCATATTTTATTTTTTTACCATTTTTATCGTTATCTCAGGGAATGTAAATATCCCCTATGATAGCAATAAGTAGTGACAGGTACTCTTTTTTTGAAAAAAATTGGGGGGTTAGACCCTAGATCTTTCCTCTGCCCTCAAAGCATCTGACCACACCAAGATCGGTGTGATAAAATGCTTTCCCAATTTCCCAATGGCGCTTTTTATATCCGGGGGGGGGGGGGACATTCCCTCCCACTGCTTGTAAAAGCAGTCTAGAGGCTAATTATCTGCTAGAATTGCTTTTACATGAAAGCCGGCTGCTGGCTGAAAAGAATGATACCAAGATGATACCTAAACCCACAGGCATCATTCTGGTATAAACATTCAAAGTCCAGCAACATACCAGTACGTTGCTGGTCCTTGTTGGACATGTATTGTAATCTTTTTTTTCATACAGCCTATTGGCTGAACGAAAAAAAGAAATTGATTGGTGGGTATGCCCACCATTAGAATACCTCCCTTCATCCACCCACTTCTAATGATGGGCATATATGCCGAAGCATGGGGGCATCCTCCCGCAAAAAAGTTATGCCACGTACACACGGTCAAGCCTTCGTCGGAATTTCGACCGTATGTACGCGGCATAAAAGGTTATGCCGCGTACACACGGTCGGACTTTTCCACGGATAAGCCTCCGTTGGAATTTCGACCGTATATACGCGGCATTAGGAGCAAAATCGCTCCTCCGCCCCTGCTGCCCCCATGCTTCGGCATATATGCTCTTTTTTTTAACTGTGGTGGTGAAATCACCTCCTACAGCGTTGGAGTCACGGCTTTATGTATCGTGGGAGCAAACGCTGTTGCTGTCAAGATAAATAGATCCGCGCTGCAACTGAATGGCGTACCTGCTAAGCAAATGGTGGTTAACATTAAAACAAAGTAACATTACAGTACAACAGTAAGACCTTACCATGCCATACCTGCAAAGCAAATACCAAAACAAAACCTAGTAAAAAATAAAAAAATGTTTTAACGCAACCTGTGCCTAAAATATATATATGCCGAAGCATGGGGGCATCCTCCCGCAAAAAAGTTATGCCGCGTACACACGGTCAGAATTTTCCACGGGCAGGCCTCCGTCGGAATTTCGACCGTATGTACGCGGCATTAGGAGCAAAATCGCTCCTCCGCCCCTGCTGCCCCCATGCTTCGGCATATATGCTCTTTTTTTTAACTGTGGTGGTGAAATCACCTCCTACAGCACTGGAGTCACGGCTTTATGTATCGTGGGAGCAAACGCTGTTGCTGTCAAGATAAATAATTCCGCGCTGCAGTTGAATGGCGCACCTGAAAACAAAAAATTACATACCTGAAAAGCAAGCATGATAAAACATTGCAGAATAGAATACAGTAAAAAAGAGCAGAACAATAGAGAGAAAATAGAGAGAGAGAGAACAATAAAACGACAACTATTTTTGTTTTTTTTATTTTATATTTTTTTTGTGTTTTGTTTTTTACGTTTTTTTTTTTTCTTTTTTACACTTTTTTTTGTAACTTTACAACTGTAATGGTTCGGGTCTCTCAAAATGTAATGGCATCTTGGGAGACCCTGTGTAAGTGTGTCCTTGTCTGTGAAATGCTGTACCCTACGCTAAAACTTCACTTTTGAGTGGTAGCGTTCAAAACATTCACCTTGGCAAAGACCAGGCTTGTCAGGACAGAGTGGACAAAAACTACGGGTGTCACGCCTAAATCCGCGCTTGCTACAGACACGACATCTTTTTTGGGGGTGGCTTTGGGTAGGGGTACTCGGGAGGACATACGAATAATGCCTCTCATGCAGCCGGCTTACTGCATTTGGTTGGGGATGGTGAGGTGCAGAACCGCCTGGATACAGGAGTTCTGTGACTATCTCATTCTGGAATTTTAGAAGAGATAACGTCCCGCCTGAAGCTCTGTATAGCACATGAGCGTTCAGCAAAGCCAATTGGAATAATGATAGAGACACTTTTTTGTACCAGCGTCTCGCCTTACGGTCAATTAGATACGGCGCCATCAACTGGTCGTTGAGGTCCACCCCTCCCATATTTTGGTTATATTCGTGGACACAGAGGGGTTTCTCCACAACACCAGTCGCCGTACGAATTTGGACTGTCGTGTCTGCATGAAGGGAGGTAAGAAGGAAAACATTCTTATTGTCCCTCCACTTCATAGCGAGCAAGTTATTACACTTCAAGCAGGCTCTCTCCCCCAGCCTAAGACGGGCATCTACAAGCCGCTGGGGAAAGCCCCGGCGATTAGGTCGCACGGTGCCACATGCTCCAATCTGATGATCAAACAAGTGACTAAACAGTGGCACGCTCGTGTAATAATTGTCCACATACAAGTGGTACCCCTTTCCGAATAAGGGTGACACCAAGTTCCACACTATCTTGCCAGCGCTCCCTATGTAATCCGGGCAGTTGACCGACTCAATCTGACTATCTTTTCCCTCATAAACCGTAAAGTTCACTACATAGCCTGTTGCCCTGTCACAGAACTTGTAGAGCTTGACCCCGTATCTGGCACGCTTGCTGGGAAGGTACTGCTTGAAAGACAAGCGGCCAGAAAATTTAATCAGGGACTCATCAACGCAGACAACTTGATCGGGAGTAAACAAGGCTGCAAAACGTTCGTTGAAGTGGTTTATGAGGGGCCGAATTTTATAGAGCCGGTCGTATTCAGGGTCCCCACGTGGACGACAAAGTTCATTGTCGTTGAAGTGCATGAACCGCAAAATCTGCTCGTATCGTGCCCTGGACATGGAGGCAGAGAACACGGGCATGTGGTCAATTGGGTGCATGGACCAATAAGCACGCAATGACAGAAATTTATGTGTGCCCATGTTGAGGGAAAGGCCCAGAAAGGTCTTAAATTCGGAAACCGTAATTGGTTTCCAATTTCTGGCAATTTTAGGCAACTGGGGGTTAGCGGCGATAAATTGACCAGCATATAAATTACTCTGGTCCACAATAGATCTATAGAGATCTTCCGTGAAAAACAGCGAATAAAAATCGATTGGCATAAAATCAGCTGTTTCCACCTGAATACCGGGTTGGGCAGTGAATGGGGGAAGTACGGGTTCTGCAGAAGTGGTGGGGACCCAATCAGGATAGGCGAATTCTGCAGGATGGGCAGTATGGGCACGACGGGCCTGCCTTTGTCTTCTTGGTGGCAGCGGGACACTACTTGTGCTTGCCACCTCGCCAGCTTGAACTGCACTTATGGGACTCGCCACGTCACCAAGTGTTACTGCAGTGCTGGATGTACGTCCAGGCTGTACTAGGCCGCTGGTGCTTGCCAGTTCACCAGAAGGAATAGCGGCGCTAGTACTACTCTGCTCCATGATACGAGAGACCTGCGGTTCTTGCTCCTCAACAACCTCAGAAGATCGGGATCGGGTACACCTGACCTTAGCAGGGACCTCAACTTCGTCGTCAGAGCTATCTGACGTGGGGCCGCTGACGTCACTGTCTTCTACGGGAAGATATTCTGAGCCTGAATCTGACAGATACGTGACCTCCTCTTCACTATCTGTCATGCTCAGAATCTCGTAGGCCTCTTTACTAGTGTACCTTCGTCTTGCCATTTTGGGCTCTAAATTTAGGGGTACACTAGTAAGATTCACAGGAAAAAAAGCACCTGACTGTCGTCAGCAAATATATCAAACGCTACAAAAAAACTGTTAGCGATCGCAGGGATCAGGCCTGTCTCTGCGAACGCTGCAGTTATGTGTGTTGTGTTTGGTAAGTGACAGTGATCGATCGATACTGCACTTGGGTGGGCTGGGCTGGGCTGGGCGGAGGGGCTAAACGCAGGCGCTAGCAGGTATCTGGGCTGATCCCGCTAACACTGCGTTTTTGGGAACCCTAAACCGCTGGGGATGCTAGTATAGATCTGATCAGATACTATACCACTAAGGGGGGTGTATGCTTTGCGCATGGGTGTTAGCGTTACTGGCACTAACCTAACACTGCCTGGGGCGACGCAGACCCTCTCTGGCGCTAAAACCTAATTGATCTCACCCGCCGGGCGATCAGGGGGGTTAAACCTTTATTGGGTTATATACGGCGGGTGCCCTGATGCTATAAAAAGCAAACTAACTAACCAGCGTCACCCGTAACCTTTATATGGTGATCACTGGTGAAAGGGTTAACTAGGGGCAATCAGGGGGTTAAAACCTTTATTAGGTTAAATATGGGGGTACCCGACGCTATATAAAAACCTGACGGGTAACCTAAATAACTAAATAACTTACTGGCTAACCAGTGACACCAGTGACGCTTATACGGCGATCACTGGTGAAAGGGTTAACTCTAGGGGCAATCAGGGGGTTAAAATAATATATGGGGGTACCTGACACTAATAAAAACCTGCGGCGAACCTAAAAAAAAATAACTGCCTATCTAAAACACCAGCGACACGAATACAGCGATCGGAAAAACAATCGCTTAGTGACGCTGAAGTTAGGGGGTGAAAGGGTTACCTGGGGGGTGATCAAGGGGTTAAACCTTTATTAGGGGGGGGGTTAGGGGGCTACCCTGGACCTAAAGGGGCCTAATCCTAACTGCCCTGCAACTTTTTACAATCACAGATGACACTAAATGCAGTGATCAGTAAAATAAATGATCACTGCAATCAGTGACACTGTGATTGGGGGCTTTGGGGTGACCTGGGGGGTGATCTGCGGGTGACTGGGGGGTGATTTGTGTGCCTATGTGTACCTACGTGTCAGTGGACTGTTGGAGCACTAACCTCTGTCTTCTCTCCTCGGCGCCGGGAACGAAAAGACTGCGGCGAGGGAGATGACATCACTTCCTCCAGCCTGTGTTTACATCACATGGCGGAGGAAGCATTTTCATTGGCCGGGAGCGATCGCGAGGGGGGGGGGGGCGGAATCGAGCGGCCGCCCCCTCATGCCTGATCGCTCCCGAACACTTAACGGCCGCTCACTGCAGTGAAGGGGGGTCCGGATGGACCCCCCAACTGCACAAAGGCGATCACGTAGATCTACGTGATTCTGCCTGTCGGTGCCATTCTGCCGACGTAAATCGGCGGTGGGCGGTCGTTAAGTGGTTAAACAACCAACATGTTATAATTACCTGCTCTGTGTAATGGTTTTGCAAAGAGCAGCCCTGATTCACCTCTTCTAGGGTCCCCCACTGACACTTCTGGGTCTTCCTACCTTCAGAGTGCCCCAATAGCAAGCTGTAAAGTATAATATAGAGCGTCCCTATAGCAAGGTAAAAAAAAAACTTCTGCCTTTAGAGCCACTCACTTCCTGCCCAGGACTACATTTCCCATGAGGCATTGCTCCACACACATTCACAAGTTCTCAGGCACTTATTGGCATGTATGCATGGTGTACTGAGCTGTATGTGTGCTGCACTATATTTCCTGATATGTAAACAAATAATGCATTCTGTATGCAGGCCAACTAATCAGCTGGCCGATTAATCGATTATGAAAATAGTTGACAACTATTTTCATAATCGATTAGTTGTTGATTAATCGATTTCTTTTTTTCGGCCCTAGTAAGTTCTACGTTTCAGGCTCACAAGCTTACACCCTTCTTCAGATCAAACACACATTTCAAGTCAAAGTTACACACATGGCTTCAATACCATAATTTTACACATTTGGAATCAATCATGTGATTAGTAATCAATCAAATACAAATTAGATCCTTTTCTTTTATACATCCTTATATCACAGGTAGGGAAATGGTTAGTATAGCGTATAGCCTTCAACTCGTTTAATCTGTCAAAATGAAACATGTACACAATGTATCCCTATCTGGCTATCACATCGAATGAATTATCATCTAAATAAACAAATATAAATACAGATCTGTATGCAACCCCTTAGGGCAGGGTTTGACAAATTTGCTTGGAATCTAGGAGCCAGCTAAAAAAGTTAGAAGCCAGATACGCGCCCCGTCGAGCTCGCGCGCAGAAGCGAACGCATACGTGAGTAGCGCTGGCATATGAAAGCGGTGTTCAAACCACACATGTGAGGTATCGCCGCGATTGGTAGAGCGAGAGCAATAATGCTAGCCCTTTACCTCCTCTAACTCAAAAACATGCAACCTGTAGAATTTTTTAAATGTCGCCTATGGAGATTTTAAAGGGTAAAAGTTTGTCGCCATTCCACGAGCGGACGCAATTTTGAAGCGTGACATGTTGGGTATCAATTTACTTGGCGTAACATTATCTTTCACAATATAAAAAAAAAATTGGGCTAACGTTACTGTTGTCTAATTTTTTAATTTAAAAAAGTGTATTTTTTTCCAAAAAAGTGCGCTTGTAAGACCGCTGCTCAAATACGGTGTGACAAAGTATTGCAACGACCGCCATTTTATTCTCTAGGGTGTTAGAATAAAGAATATATAATGTTTGGGGGTTCTAATTGGAAAGAAGGAGATGGCAGTGAAAACACATTAGTCTTGTTATGCCAACGGCCACCACAAGATGGCGCTAGATCACAGAAGAAAGCATAGGCCTGCAGAAGGCCGCAAAGCCGCGGCCTCAATTACCGGCTAGCGCGGTCCGATGCGATCGCGCGGCGGGGGAGGTGGGGGCGCACGGAGACACAGGATGGGGTATCCGGTGTCTCCCTGCGACCCCACCTCCCCCGCCGCGCAATCGCGTCGGGCCTCGACGGCCGGCCGGTAATTGAGGCCACGGCTTTGCGGCCCTCTGCATGCCTATGCTTCCTTCCTCAGGTTGCTATTTCTAGTCGCAATTGCGACCTGGCGCCCGGATTTCGCCGAGCCCTGCCTTAGGAGCAATAGTATCAAGAAAATTAACCAATGTACCTCACGCTTTTTTAGAATGGATTCCCGGTTACCCCTCCTATTCTTTTTAATTCCCTCCAGCACTATGAATTTTAATTGGGAAATCGAATGTCCTTTCTCCAAAAAAATGTCTTGCTAAAGGCAACTGTACCAATTTATCTCTGATTGAATATTTGTGCCTTGCTATCCTATCTTTAACTTTCTGAATGGTCTCTCCTATGTACAGTAACCCACATGGACATTTTATTGCATATATTACATATGACGATTGGCAAGTAAAATAACCTTTGATTTTAATATCATACCCCTTATGTGGATGGGATATACTCTTGCCTTTTATCATGGAGTTACATTGTATATACGATAGACATGGGTATGACCCAGTATTGGGAATAAAGATGGCCAAAAAGTTAAAGAGGTTTTTAAACTAGGCGACGGGGGGGGGGGGGAGGGTCCAGAGATAGAGATAGTTAGCGTGGACCATATTCCAGAGGGTAGTATTAGGGGCATTAGTGGTAGGGCAACCAAAGCACATAAACCCAAGGTAAGTATAGTAGCAAGTCCTAGTTGCAATCTCGGGAACACCCAAGTATGTGACCGGTCAAAATATATTAATGCATTAAAGTGTTTGTTCACCAATGCCAGAAGTCTGCCAAGCAAAATAGGTGAGTTGGAAGCTCTGGTGCATCAGGAGAGCTATGATGTAATCGGTATTGCTGAAACTTGGCTTCATTCCTCACATGACTGGGCTAATAATATTCCTGGCTATGCACTCTTTCGGAAAGACAGGGTAAAAAGGAAAGGTGGAGGGGTCAGTCTCTATGTGAGAAGTGATCTCAAAGCGAGTGTGAAAGAGGACCTGGTGGATAGAGAGTGTGATGAGTCTGAAGCATTATGGGTGGAACTGCATACAGATGTGCATAGTTCAAAGTTAATCATTGGAGTTTGTTATAGACCACCCAATGTTAATGAGGAGGTGGAGACTCGGCTCCTTGCACAGATGGAAAGGGCTGCAAGGGCTGGGATGGTGATAATAATGGGAGATTTTAACTACCCAGAAATTGACTGGAGTAATGGCACTGCTGGGACAGTTAAAAGGGCAAAAATTTATAAACCTATTGCAGGACAATTTTATGGTCCAGTTTATTGAGGCCCCAACTAGGAATGATGCCCTCTGTTGGACCTGGTAATCTCAAACCATGCATCGCGTATTACTAATGTTCAGATAAAGGAACACCTGGGTAGCAGTGACCATGACATGATTTCATTTGATGTTGGCCGTAAGCAAAAATCCCATACGGGAAAGATAAAAACACTTAATTTCAAGAGAGCAAATTTTCCAAGGATGAGGGCCGCTCTCCAGACTGGGAGAGAATATTGGCATCAATTAACACAGAACAGAAATGGGAATTCTTCAAAAAGACTGTTTGTGAACTCACTGCAAAGTATATTCCCATGGACAATAAGTTTAAAAGGCTAGAAATAAAACCTATGTGGCTCATGGCCAAAGTTAAAAAAGCTATAAACTATATAAGAAAAGAGCTTTTAAAAAATATAAAAATGAAGGAACACTAGTGTCATTTAAAATGTTACAAAGAATATACCGTATATACTCGAGTATAAGCCGACTCGAGTATAAGCCGAGGTACCTAATGTTGCCCAAAAAACTGGGAAACCTCACTGACCCGAGTATAAGCCGATGCCCCACTGTTCCCTAGCTCGCTGTTCCCTGTAAATAGAAATTTTTACTTTGTAATTATTACCTGTAAAGAAGTTGCGGCTGCGGCGTCCATCGTTCGAATTCCGCGGCGTCCATCGTTCGAATTCCGCGGTCTCTTCCTGTTCCTTACTTGATAGGCGAGTCTCAGCAGACACTCTCCGCCTATCACGATCATTCTCTCATCCTTAGTTTTCCCAGCAGGCACTGTGTTGGGTATTCCGCCAATCACAGACGTCTGCTGGAAAACTGAGGATGAGAGAACGTTCGTGATAGGCAGAGAGTGTCTGCTGAGACTCGCCTATCAAGGAAGGAACAGGAAGAGACCGCGGAATTTTGAACGATGGACGCCGCGGAATTCGAACGATGGACGCCGCAGCCGCAACTTCTTTACAGGTAATATTTACAATGTAAAATTTATATGACTCGAGTATAAGCCGAGGGGGGGGGACTTTCAGCCCCAAAAATCTTAGCTTATACTCGAGTATATACGGTAACAGGATACAGTATGTAAAAAGGAAATCAAGGATGCAAAAACTCAAAACGAACGACAGATTGCAAAAGATAATAGGACACACCCCAAACAATTCTTCAAATATATTAATAGTAAAAAGGTCAAGTCTGAGCATGTAGGCCCTTTACAAAATAATCTAGAGTGGGTGACTGGGGACAAAGAGAAGGCAAATTTATTAAATACTTTCTTCAGCTCTGTGTATAGAATGGAGCATGGGGGAGCTCATGTCCATAATGGGGGTGGTAGTGACACAGCCCCAAAAGATCCACAATGGCTCAAAAGTGATATGGTCCAGAAATATTTAGACAGAATAAAAGTGGATAAAGCACCTGGACCAGATGGCATACACCCACGGATCCTAAAATAATTGAGCTCTGTCATTTCAAAGCCATTGTATCTCATTTTTAGGGACTCATTAATGACAGGAATAGTACCACTGGATTGGTGCAGGACCAATGTGGTGCCTATATTTGAAAAGGTAACAAAGTCTTTACCAAGTAACTATAGACCTGTTAGTTTAACTTCTATAGTTGGGAAGATATTGGAGAGATTAATAAAAGACCACATAGATGAGTTCTTGCTGGAAAAAAATATTTTAAGCAACAGACAGCATGGATTCATGAAAGACAAAAGTTGTCAGACAAACCTGATTTCTTTATAAAAAGAGATAAGTAAAACCATGGACAGAGGGGTGGCGGTGGACGTGGTATACTTGGATTTTGCAAAAGCGTTCAATACAGTTCCGCACACATGGCTAATGTGTAAGGTAGAGTCTACAGGATTGGAAATATCAGTTTGTAAATGGATAGAAAACTGGCTAAAAAAGCAAAAATTCAGAGAGTAGTGGTTAATGATTCTTACTCTGAATGGTCGATGGCTATCAGTGGTGTACCCCAAGGTTCAGTGTTGGAAGCCTTGCTTTTTAATATCGTTATAAATGATATTTGGTCCGGGATCAAAAGTAAAATTTCTGTCTTTGCAGATGACATCAAGCTATGCAGTTGAATAATGTCCTTACAGGATGTCTCCAATTTACAAGCTGACCTCAATGCTGTCTAATTGGGCGATTGTGGCAGATGAGGTTTAATGTTGATAAATGTAAAGTTATGCACTTGGGGGCTAAGAATATGCATGCATCATACATACTAGGGGGAGTACAACTGGGGGGATCCGTAGTGGAGAAGGATCTGGGGGTTTTGGTAGATCATAGGCTCAATAATGGCATGCAATGCCAAGCTGCGGTTTCCAAAGCGAGCAAAGTCCTTTGTTGTATTAAGAGCGGTATGGACTCCAGAGAGAGCGAGAGAGATATAATTTTGCCCCTGTACAAATCATTAGTAAGACCTCATCTGGAATATGCAGTTCAGTTTTGGGCCCCAGTTCTCAAAAAGGATATTGGGGAACTGGAGAAAGTGCAGAGAAGGGCAACCAAACTGATAAGAGGCATG
Organism: Rana muscosa; assembly: GCA_029206835.1. NCBI lineage: Eukaryota > Metazoa > Chordata > Amphibia > Anura > Ranidae > Rana > Rana muscosa. The sequence continues at coordinate 796,090,834 of CM055122.1, read as the reverse complement.
GAGGAGCTTGGCTAGGAGGAAAGTTAGAGGAACTGAATTTATTCACTCCTGAGAAGAGGAGATTAAGGGGGGATATGATCAACATGTACAAATATATAAGGGGTCCATATAGTGAACTTGGTGTTGAGTTATTCACTTTACGGTCAACACAAAGGACAAGGGGGCACTCTTTACGTCTAGAGGAAAAGAGATTTCACCTCCAAATACTAATGTTTCTTCACAGTAAGAGCTGGGAAAATGTGGAATATACTCCCTGCAGAGGTGGTTCTAGCCAGCTCAGTAGATTGCTTTAAGAAAGGTCTGGATACTTTCCTAAATGTACATAATATAACTGGGTACTGACATTTATAGGTAAAGTTGATCCGAGGAATATCCGATTTGCCTCTCGGGGGATCAGGAAGGAATTTTTTCCCCGCTGTAGCAAATTGGATCATTCTCTGCTGGGGTTATTCGCCTTCCTCTGGATCAACTGCGGGTATAGAATTGGGTATATGGGATTGTATGATATTATTATTTTTATTATTATTGTTTTTTTTATGGTTGAACTGGATGGACTTGTGTCTTTTTTCAACCTGACTATCTATGTAACTATGTAATACGGGATCCTAAAAAAGTTATTAACGTGCTGGGAGGGGTATATTGGTCAGATCTGACCAATCTATCCCTTAGTGTTCTTCCTTTTCTACACGAGGATGAGGGGGGAGCTTGAAATTCACAAATATTCGGATAATTCTCTCTTAATAAGCCCCAAATGTTTCTTAAGGATATTATGGATACAAAGTGAATATGGATGATAGTGTGACACAAATGAAATTCTCCTATCATTTCTATAGTGATGCCTATTCTCTGCTAAATGTACACGGTACTTTTTAACTAATGAAACTGGATAACCTCGCTTGACAAGCCTGGTTTCCATTTCATTTAATTTTATGTCACATTGTCACGATTCTTTTAACCCTATGTAGCTGGCTCCTAGGTATCGAATTGAACACCCCATGGGGGTGAAAACTCTTATAGTGTAATAATTGATTATGGTCAGTACGTTTTAAACAGATCACTCTATGTTCATACCATTTATTTTCAGCAATGTGTCCAAAAATGAAATCTCCCTATTGCTGTACAAGACATACAATTTCCCACACTGCAAAAATATCATCAATAAATCTGAACCACCCCTTACAGTGTCCAGTAAACATTTTATTATTATAAAGAAACGAGGTCTCAATCATATTCATAAATATATTTGCGTACGGGGTTGCGACATCGGAAGCCATCGCTGCCCCTTTAAGCTGCAAATATTGGTTCCCTTTAACAAAAAATATTCTCTTCAAGAAGAATTTTAAGCAATGCAAGCAGAAAATCTATTTTTTTATCATTATAACACTGACTGTACCAGCAGCGGCCGCCAGGCTTTTTTTTTACCCAGATCATGCGGACTAACAGTTCAGAGACTAGTGTCAGGGTCACCTGTGGCCAGGTGACAGATGCACACCATAGGGGGACAGGAGTGCACCGCGAGGTAGTGAACCCTATGGCTGGCTTCTGCGGATAGGGAACTGGGTGGTTGTGGAAAGCGGGACCAGAGGAGCACAACCGGGATCCAAACGGAAGCTAGAGCCAAGATTCCCCAGGGTGCGGAGTCTAAGACCCAGCTGGTCTTCTCCAGGGCCTCTAGTGGTGAGGATGTTAGCTGCAGGCTGGGACCAGGTCGCGGCCCCTGGAGTTTCCTAGCTCACACCCCGTAGGATAAGGGGAAAAGAGGGGAAGCAGCAGCACACGATAAGAGAGAACCGAATAACAAGCTGAAGGTCAGGGGCCACAAGCAGACAAGGATAACGAAGAACGAGCCGAAGGTCAAGGGTCACGAGCAGACAGGGATAGTCGGGGACAAGCCAATAACGTAACAGAGAGACAGACGTAGCACACGGCAGGCAGGAACCCAAACACACAATGCCTAACAAACACGTTGATCAGCAAAGCAGGCTTGCAGTGCACAGGTTAATATAGTGTTCAGTGATAGGGCCTGGGGTGGAGTCAGGCTGGGAGGAGATTATAAAGGAAGCCAGGTGAAGGAGGTCTGGTCTCTAGATGAACACATGAGGAGGAAGGTAAGATGGCAGACAGACATTAATGCATATCCATGACAGTACCCTCCCTCTTACGAGGCCTCCCCCTTCCCCGCCTGGGCCCAGGTTTAGAGGGAAACTTCAGATGAAACTCCTTTAACAGACGAGGTGCAAAGACCTCAGATGCAGTGATCCAAGACCTCTCCTCAGGACCAAACCCTTTCCAATGAACGAGGTACTGAAGAACGCCTTTACAGAGTCGGGAGTCCAGAATTTGACTGATCTCGTACTCCTGATTATCCTCAGAGACAGGCGCCACGGTAGGGAGAGGACGAGAGAATTTATTGAGGACTAAAGGCTTTAGAAGAGCAACATGAAAGGAGTTAGTGATTTTAAGGCTCTTAGGAATCTGGAGTTTGAAACAAACCGGATTCAGTTTAGCAGTTACCGTGTATGGACCGATGAATCGTGGAGCAAACTTCAGAGAAGGAACTCGGAGCTTGATGTTCCTGGTAGAGAGCCAGACTTTGTCCCCTGGCTGAAGAGAAGGCGGTTTACGCCTGTGGCGGTCGGCAAAGCCTTTGAATTTTTCAGCAGTTGCCCGGAGGGAATCATGAACGTGACCCCAAACGGAATTGAGAGACTCCTGAACCGAAGCCAAAGCTGGAATGTCTGGAGAACAGATCATGGGAAGAGGAAGTGGAGGGTGTTTTCCATAAACTGTGAAAAAGGGTGTCTTCTGCGAACTGGTATTCACATGATTGTTATGGGAGAATTCTGCCCACGGGAGTAGAGAGGACCAATCGTCATGGTGAGAAGACACAAAGGTGCAAAGAAAGACCTCTAACTCCTGATTAACCCTCTCAGTCTGTCCATTGGATTGGGGATGGTAAGAAGAAGAAAAATCCAAGACAATATTGAGGGATTTGCAAAAGGCTCTCCAAAAACGAGACGTGAATTGGACTCCCCTGTCGGAAACAATATGAGAAGGGACCCCATGTAGGCGGAGAATTTCCCGAATGAAAATGGGAACCAAGGCAGGGGCAGAAGGAAGACCAGGAAGAGGAACAAAATGAGCCATCTTGGAGAATCGATCGATTACCACCCAAATGACTGTATTATTCTCAGACAGTGGGAGATCGGTGATAAAATCCATGGCAATATGGGCCCAGGGTTCCTTAGGAATGGGCAAGGGCATGAGGAGACCAGCAGGAGCTTGTGTGGAGGATTTGGACTGAGCACAGACATGACAAGCTTTAACGTAGTCTTTGACGTCTGAGCGGAGTTTAGGTCACCAGTAGTGACGACTGATGAGTAGGAAGGATCGGAGGAATCCAGAATGCCCTGCCACCTTGGAATCATGTCCCCAACGAAGGATCTTAGCTCTTAGCTCAGTGGGGACAAAGGTCTTACCAGGCGGAATTTTTGACTTCAGGGTGGTAGAGTGGGCAACAATGCATGAGGTGGGAATGATCGGCTCAGGTTCAGGGGCGGACTCCTCGTCCAAAGTGTCAAATGACCTAGAGAGCGCATCAGCCCGACCGTTGCAGGAACCAGGTTTGTAGGTAATCGTGAAATTAAAACGGGCAAAGAAGAGACTCCACCCGGCCTGTCTAGGATTCAGACGTTTAGCATTCTGTAGATACTGTAAATTCTTGTGATCGGTAAAGATCGTTATGGAGTGAGGGGAACCCTCCAAGAGATGACGCCACTCCTCTAACGCCAATTTAATTGCGAGAAGTTCCCGATCACCGATGGCATAATTCCTCTCTGCCTGAGAATTTTTTTTGGAGAAGAACGCACATGGTTGGCGTCTCTTCTCAAAGATTTGAAGAAGCACAGCTCCCACCCCCATTGAGGAAGCGTCCACTTCAATAAAAAATGCATTCCCAGGATTTGGTCTCCTCAAGAGGGGGCCAGAAACAAAGGCCTGTTTCAGGTTGTGAAATGCAGAGACAGCTTCGGGAGGCCAGTCTCTGGCATTCACACCCTTCTTGGTCAAAGCGATAATAGGCGCGGCAATGGAAGAGTAATTCCTTATGAACTGCCTATAATAATTAGTGAAGCCAAGAAAGCGCTGTGTGGCCTTGAGGCTAGCAGGAAGAGGCCAGTTGGTGATAGCCAAGACCTTCCCAGGGTCCATACGAAGACCCGAACATGAGACGAAGCACCCCAAAAACAGGACCTCAGAACATTCAAAGGAACATTTCTCCAGCTTGGCATAGAGATTGTTCTCTCTAAGACGTTGAAGTACAGTGCGGACATGGTTTCTGTGGACGAGCAGATTTTCAGAAAAGATCAGAATGTCATCCAGATAGATGACAACAAACTGGTACAGCAGATCTCTGAAGATTTCATTGACAAAGTTTTGAAACACGGCTGGAGCATTACACAGACCAAAAGGCATCACCAGATATTCGTAATCCCCGTCTCTAGTGTTGAATGCAGTCTTCCATTCGTCACCCTCCCGTATTCGAATGAGATTGTACGCGCCTCTGAGATCCAACTTGGTGAAAATGGAGGCACCCTTCAACCTATCGAATAGCTCAGATATTAAGGGTAAGGGGTATCGATTTTTAATAGTAACCGCATTTAAACCCCGATAATCGATGCAGGGTCTTAAGGTACCATCCTTTTTGGCAACAAAAAAGAACCCTGCCCCTGCAGGCGATGAGGATTTCCGGATGAAACCTCTCTCCAGATTCTCTGCGACATACTCCGACATGGCCTGGGTCTCTGGGATGGACAGAGGGTAGGTACGACCCCTGGGTAGAGTTGCTCCGGGGACAAGATCAATAGCACAGTCAAAAGACCTGTGGGGAGGAAGCGCCTCAGCTGATTTCTTACAGAACACATCCCGGTAATCGCTGTATGCAGCAGGAAGATCAGAAGAAACAGAAGTGGCAGCAACCGGAAGACTCTCCTTGGGGGTCACCTTGAGAAGACACGACGAGAAACATGAGGAACCCCAGGCCAGGATCTGCCCAGAGACCCAGTCCACATGTGGAGAGTGGAGCTGTAGCCAAGGGAGGCCCAATACAACTGGGGTAGAGGCCTTGGGTAGAATAAGAAAGGATATCCACTCCTGGTGGAGAATCCCTACCGACATCCTAATGGGTAGCGTCTGGAAGCGAATAGGGCCCCCTGGGAGAACAGTGCCATCAATTGCCGAGACTACCAATGGGGTAGTGAGAGGTGAAAGGGTAAGCTTCATAGAAGAAGCAGTTCTCCAATCCATAAAATTGCCGGCAGCCCCGGAATCCAGGTATGCAAGGGTTGACTGAGGAGAAGTGCCTACATGAAGGAACACCGGCAAGAGCAGGCGAGAAGGTGATGTTTCTGGGTCCAATACTCCACCTTCCAAATGTATTAGACCCGAGCGTTTCCCGGACGAAGCGAGCAGGAGTCACGAAAATGACCCTTGCCCCCACAATAGAGGCACAAGCCCAGAGTTCTGCGCCTAGCACGTTCTTCGGGGGTTAGTCTGGTCCGGGCCAGCTGCATAGGTTCTTCAGCAGGTAGCGGATGCTCCACGGAATGAAGGGAGGGGAGCTCAGACTGGCTAGGACCCAGAGAGTGCTGGCGTTTTTTTTCTAAGGACCTCTCTTGAAAACGAATGTCGATCTGGTTGCATAATGAAATTACATCGTCCAGACCGACGGGAATGGCTCTTCCCGCTAATTCGTCTTTCACTCGGTCAGAGAGGCCATGTAAAAAGGTAGCGACCAGGGCCTCATTATTCCAGCTCAATTCAGCTGTGTGGATACGAAACTGAAGAGCATATTGCCCCACTGAACTAGATTCTTGGCGAAGACGTAAGACAGCACTAGCCGCTGAAGAAGCCCGAGCCGGCTCTTCGAAGATGTTACGAAAGAGCTTCAAGAAATCGGACAGACTGGAAACCACCGGATCGTTCCTCTCCCACAGGGGGGCAGCCCAGGCCAAAGCTTCACCGGAGAAGAGGGAAATGATATAGGCTACCTTAGCCCGGTCAGACAGGAAGCTTTGAGGCTGAAGCTCAAAATGAATTGTGCATTGGCTGAGAAACCCCCTGCAGGCCTTGGAGTCCCCAGAGAAACGGAACGGAGCTGGCAATCTTAGTGAGTGTGAGGCTGCGACTGGTGCGATAGGTACAGCCGCTGGTTGTACTTGGGGTTGCGGATTCGGGGTTCCCAAGGAGACCTGAAGCTGCTCGAATCGAGAAGCCAGATCCTGGAGGAATCGCATCACCTGAGTCTGATTTGATTCCTGGGTCTCAAGTCTGCGAACTATGCCCTGCAATGGATCATCCGCGGGAAGCGGGATGTCAGCCGGGTTCATGGCTGATCAAACTGTCAGGGTCACCTGTGGCCAGGTGACAGATGCACACCGTAGGGGGACAGGAGTGCACCGCGAGGTAGTGAACCCTATGGCTGGCTTCTGCGGATAGGGAACTGGGTGGTTGTGGAAAGCGGGACCAGAGGAGCACAACCGGGATCCAAACGGAAGCTAGAGCCAAGATTCCCCAGGGCGTGGAGTCTAAGACCCAGCTGGTCTTCTCCAGGGCCTCTAGTGGTGAGGATGTTAGCTGCAGGCTGGGACCAGGTCGCGGCCCCTGGAGTTTCCTAGCTCACGCCCCGTAGGATAAGGGGAAAAGAGGGGAAGCAGCAGCACACGATAAGAGAGAACCGAATAACAAGCTGAAGGTCAGGGGCCACAAGCAGACAAGGATAACAAAGAACGAGCCGAAGGTCAAGGGTCACGAGCAGACAGGGATAGTCGGGGACAAGCCAATAAGGTAACAGAGAGACAGACGTAGCACACGGCAGGCAGGAACCCAAACACACAATGCCTAACAAACACGTTGATCAGCAAAGCAGGCTTGCAGTGCACAGGTTAATATAGTGTTCAGTGATAGGGCCTGGGGTGGAGTCAGGCTGGGAGGAGATTATAAAGGAAGCCAGGTGAAGGAGGTCTGGTCTCTAGATGAACACATGAGGAGGAAGGTAAGATGGCAGACAGACATTAATGCATATCCATGACAACTAGACGTCCCAAGTAACTAGTAAAAAGAGTCAGTTCCCACGTGTATATTCCTAGTTTTCTCTAAAAAATAATCATCAGTATCACGTAAATATGATCTCGTATTACCAGTTGAGTGAAACATCTATCCAAATTTTGCGCTAATGGTGTGGTAACCGACTGTTCCAGACACTATAGGATGGCCCGGGGGGATTCAAAAGGTCCTTATGAATCTTCAGTAATATATACATTACCAGTGTGATAGGATACTTGCATATTAGAAATGTATGGGTGTCCTTATCAATAATACCATCTTTAAGAGCTCTCAATACCACTTTTTTATTTTAGACTAAACCTGAAAAACAGGACAACTGTTTTTATATATGCATGTCTGATAGCTGTCTTAATACCTCAGCTTCATACCGCTGGGTGTCCATAACTACAATCGTTCCCCCCATGTCGGCTGGTTTGATAATATCTCGCCGAGCCGACAAGGAGGACAGAGGTTCACTTTCTTTGCGACTAAAGTTGTTCGGTATATGGTCCAATTTAGACCTATCATCCAAAAAGGAATCAATTTCTGCATTTACTTTATCAATGAACACCTTAACGGCAGAGCATGAGGTAGGAGGTACAGTGGTACTTTTAGTTCTCAAATTTAAATTCTTAATAGACAATGGCAATAAACCTAAATCTGGTAAACCTTGTTTCAAAGAAAGATAAGCTTTCCATCTTAAGCCTATAAAAGCGATATAAATCCTGCCTCAACACAAATTTGTTAATTTTTTCCTTAGGGCAAAAGCCCAAACCTCTACCTGTACTTCAGTCTCTGTTAATGATATAGAAGAGATATTATATACCACATTGTCCTGTAATGCCTCAGACGGTTCTGGAGTTTGGTTGTTACACCCCTAGATACTCTTTTTCTTCTATCGTTTGCCTCCCCATCTGATGCATGGTCTGTTGTAGCCTTGGTCAAAAAAGAAGGCCGATGACCCTGTAGAGGCAATTTAAAGAGTAGGAGGTGAAGATTTGTTTGTGCTGTTGTCAAGGTCTGCAAGTCTTGATGTGATGGTAATTAGGATTAGACCAGTTGTATACTCGGTTGTTGGTATAATCATCCTTGTCTCATTCCAATTTAGCACGTTTGCGCAATTCCTCATTCTTCCCAAAGGCAGATAATTTCTCTTAATTTTTTATTTTAATGTTGGTGAATTCATCGCTGTTAGAAAACTCCCCTAGTTGTTTCTCAATATCAGCAATCTGCTGTAGGAATTGCACTGTCAATGTCATTATATTGAACAAACATTTGTTTACAATCTGGGCAAACTTTGTTTTGAAATCAACATTCTGTGATAATAATGTAGGTACAAGACGGACTCTCAAACCCCTAAGGATCTGTAATCTATATTATTCTGCCAATGTTACTTTGTGTAACTTCATGGTGACAGATCGTTGTAACAATTTTTCCATTTTGCAGGTTAACTGTATACAAGATGAATAAGTAAGAATGTCCCTTGATCCCATCGTATCTGTGAAGATTTTGGAAACTTCTGCCTCCGTGAATGAGAAAGATCCACTGTTAGCCATTTCTCCACGGATTTCAAAAGATACTGATGCCGGTCTTCAGGGGTATATAACTTTTCAAAGTAGAGGAAAGCCGCACCCAGTTTTCAACCTGTGCAATGCGATCTGGTCATTCCACTGACCAAATATCCTTAAACATTGGGGTTTATTAAGAGAGAATTATGTGAATATTAGTGAATTTCACGCTTATCCTCATATAGAAAAGGAAGAACACGAAGGGATAGTGAATAAAAAAGTGATCAGCGCAACTTTCTAATAGTAAAAAAATGTGCTAAACTGACTAATAAATCATATGCAAATATCTACTGTGAAAAATGAGCAATTATCAAACTGTGCAAAATAAACAAAATGTCAAAATGACTGTGCAAATAAGCAATAAAAAGTCCAAAATAACTCTGATAAGAAAAGTGCTGAAATAACGTCCACAATATCTTATGTAAACAAATAAAGTGCTGGAGTTACTGTGATGAATGTATTGTCAAAAACAGTGTCTTCTATAGGGAATCTTCGTGACTACCACTCAATGCTCACTGGACTCTTACCTCAGTAAGGAGTATATATAAGCCTTGACGATTTCCTTAACTGGTGGGACGGGGGTGGATCTCCTGGTCTTTTAATCCAGTAATGGCAGATGGTGTCTCTCCAGTTTATGTGTTCCAAATAAAGATGATGGCTTCCAAACTCCCCAGCGTGATTTATTCGCAGGAGTCAGGCATATAAAGGGGATAAAGAAAAATCTCCCATAGTGCAAAATGTATAATAAAGTAGGTTTATTTAAACAGCCAAATGGGCATTTACAAGGAAAAAGTTAAAAAACAGCAGAGAAGTACAATCTATTGCGTTGCAGACACCTCTTACTTCACTTCCTGTTCGTTCGGTATCCGGCCAGATATAAGATATTGTGGACGTTATTTCAGCACTTTTCTTATCAGAGTTATTTTGGACTTTTTATTGCATATTTGCACAGTCATTTTAACAGTTTGTTTATTTTGCACAGTTTGATATATTGCTTATTTTGCACAGTAGATATTTGCATATGATTTATTAGTCAGTTTAGCACATACATGTGATTTTTTACTATTAGAAAGTTGCGCTGATCACTTTTTTATTTATTAACAATTTTTGTGCACCGTGTACACTTTAGGTCTAGGAGCAATTTTCCACATTATTATTTAGATTAGATCGATTCACTTGATAGCGCAAAGGACCAAACTTTCTATTAACACGAAGGGATAGATTGGTCAGATTTGACCAATATACCCCTGCCATCCCATCAGTAACTTTTTTTGAATCCCATAATACAGGGTCATACCCATGTCTATCGTGTATACAATGTAACTCCATGATAAAAGGCAAGAGTATATCCCATCCACATAAGGGGTATGATATTAAAATCAAAGTTTATTACACTTGCCAATCATCATACGTAATATATGCAATAAAATGTCCATGTGGGTTACTATACATAGGAGAGATCATTCAGAAAGTTAAAGATAGGATAGCAAGGCACAAATATTCAATCAGTGATAAATTGGTACAGTTGCCTTTAGCGAAACATTTTTTGGAGAAAGGACATTCGAGTTCCCAATTAAAATTCATGGTACTGGAGGAAATTAATAAGAGTAGGAGGGGTAGTAACCGGGAATCCATTCTAAAAAAAAAAAAAAAAAAAAAAAAAAAAAGCATGGTGTACATTGGATTCATTTTCTTGATACTATTGCCCCTAAGGGGTTGAATACAGATCTGGATTTATATTTGTTTATTTAGGTGATAATTCATTTGATGTGATAGCCAGATAGTAATACATTGGGGTTTATTTACTAAAGGAAAATCCACTTTGCACTACTAGTGCACTTGGAAGTGCAGTCGCTGTAGATCTGAGGGGGACATGCAAGGAAAATAAAAACCAGCATTTTTGCTTGTACATGATTGGATAATAAAATCAGCAGAGCTTCCGCTCAGATCTACAGTGACTGCACTTGTAGTTCAAAGTGGATTTTCCTTTAGTAAATCAACCCCATTGTGTACATGTTTCTTTTTGACAGATTAAAGGAGTTGAAGGCCTCTGTTGAAATATGGTAGGGCTCTACGCTTTGCTAAGAATTTCCCCCACCTGTGCTATAAGGATGTAAAAGAATAGGATCTAATTTGTATTTGATCGATTACTAATCACATAATTGATTCCAAATGTGTAAAATGATGGTATTTAAGCCATGTGTGTAATTTTGACTTTAGATGTGTGTTTGATCTGAAGAAGGGCTTGTGAGCCCGCAACGTAGAACTTACACATCATGTAATGTTTGTTTTAACTGCGGTTCAATAAAGAAATTTTAGGTGCAGCGATCCTCTGGATATATTTGGTCAGTGGGATGACCAGATCGCATTGCACTAGTTGAAGACTGGGTGCAGATTTCCTCTACTTTGAAAATAGATTTTATATATATATATATTATATAGTAAATGGTAATGACTGTGGTTGATTTATTCTTGAAGGTGTTGTTACAATGGCGGTCATCAATATCACAACTAGGGATGAGCTCGGTGTTCGAGTCGAACATACGTTCGACTCGAACATCGGCTGTTCGATCGTTCGCCGAACAACGAACGATTTGGGCCGTTCGCGCCTAATTCGCGGCCCACAATGCACTACGCCATCGCAGTGTCATCCAGGCGCTGTGATTGGTCAAGCATGCACTGTGACCCCGCATGCTTGGCCAATCACAGCGCCGGCAGCGAGGAGAGCAATGATTGGCCACAGGCAGAATGCCTGTGGCCAATTATTGCTGAGGGTGTTTAGTACACGCCCCACACTATAAAAGGCCGCCAGCACGGCGGCCTAGTGTAGTGTGTTCCGGAGCAGGGAAAGAGAAGCATAGGCAGGGACAGTGACATTTTTTTTTCTTGCTTAACCTGGATTCCTTTAGTTTAGGAAAAGAGAAGGATAGGTAGGGAGAGTGTCAGTGTGTTTTACTGTGCTAAACCTTGTTTGTAGGGACAGGGAAGGACAGTGAGGGAAATTCTCATTGTGCTATACTGTGCTAAAGCATTCCTCATCAACCATCTTTAAAAAAAAAAATTATAGGGACAGAAAACTATAGGTAGGGAGAGTGTCAGTGTGTTTTACTGTGCTAAACCTTGTTTGTAGGGACAGGGAAGGACAGTGAGGGAAATTCTCATTGTGCTATACTGTGCTAAAGCATTCCTCATCAACCATCTTTAAAAAAAATAAAAATTATAGGGACAGAAAACTATAGGTAGGGAGAGTGTCAGTGTGTTTTACTGTGCTAAACCTTGTTTGTAGGGACAGGGAAGGACAGTGAGGGAAATTCTCATTGTGCTATACTGTGCTAAAGCATTCCTCATCAACCATCTTTAAAAAAACATTTTTTATAGGGACAGAAAACTATAGGTAGGGAGAGTGTCAGTGTGTTTTACTGTGCTAAACCTTGTTTGTAGGGACAGGGAAGGACAGTGAGGGAAATTCTCATTGTGCTATACTGTGCTAAAGCATTCCTCATCAACCATCTTTAAAAAAAAAAAAATTATAGGGACAGAAAACTATAGGTAGGGAGAGTGTCAGTGTGTTTTACTGTGCTAAACCTTGTTTGTAGGGACAGGGAAGGACAGTGAGGGAAATTCTCATTGTGCTATACTGTGCTAAAGCATTCCTCATCAACCATCTTTAAAAAAAAAATTTTTTTATAGGGACAGAAAACTATAGGTAGGGAGTGTGTCAGTGTGTTTTACTGTGCTAAACCTTGTTTGTAGGGACAGGGAAGGACAGTGAGGGAAATTCTCATTGTGCTATACTGTGCTAAAGCATTCCTCATCAACCATCTTTGAAATCCTTGTTTTTTGGACAGTCAGGGAAATTGTCATTGTGCTATTCTGTGCGAAAGCAATCATCATCAACCATATTTAGAAATCCTTAAGTAAAGGGACAGAGAAGGACACCTGAAGGTAGCCCTTATTGCTTTTTTCCCATCTCCCTGCAGGCCATCCATTAGAATGTCTGGAAGGCAAACAAGGAGAGGCAGACAGTCAGGAGGCAATAAAAGAGGGCAAGCAGGCTCTGTGTCTGGGGGCAACAGTGCTGGTCGTGGACGCGGTGCATTGTCATCAGCACATGGCCATGGGACACGCTTGTCCTTCTTTTCGGCAGCTGGACATGTTGAGCCACATCATGCCGAAGACTTGGTAGAGTGGATGACCAAGCCCTCCTCCTCCTCCTCATCCTCTCTCACCCAGGCTCAGGGTACTGGCAAAGCAGCTGCCAAAGCGTCCTCTTCCCTGGTATCAACGTCAGACTCATCAGTCACTCCTTCCCTAGACCCACCATGTCCTCCTCCTGAGGAGTCCCCCGAACTGTTTGAGCACAGTGTTGGGTACATGCTCCAGGAGGATGCCCAGCGTTTCGAAGGGTCTGATGATGAAACCCAGCTAGAGGAAGGCAGTAGCGTGAGAGCAGACAGAGGGGATGCTCAAGAAGGACACCAATCTGGCAGTCATGTTCCAGCAGCTGCAGCATACTGCCAGATTGGCTCCAGTGATGAGGAGGGAGGGGATGATGAGGTCACTGACTCCACGTGGGTGCCTAATAGGAGAGAGGAGGAGGAGGAGGATGAGGAGGAGGAGGCACATCTCCAACGAGGCAGGATGCCCTTTGGTGGCCAGCGTAAGGGCAGTACACCGACGGAATCACACCACAGAGCTCCGCCTGTGCAGGGCGCTGCCTCTGCCCGTCATTCAAAAAGTTCTTTGGTGTGGGCCTTTTTTGAGGCTAGTGCATCAGATCGCACAGCTGCTGTTTGCAACATATGTCTCAAGCGTATATCGCGTGGCCAAAACATCAGCCGCTTGGGTACCACATGCCTGACCAGACATATGTTGACCTGCCATGCAGCTCGTTGGCAAGCCTACCTCAAAGACCCACACCAAAGAACAAAGCGGACCTCTCCTTGCACCGCATCAGCTGGGATCTCCAACCCCACTATAACTTCAGTCCTCTCTGAAACATGCACTGAGAGGAATGAAGGTGTAGAATTAGGTGTGTCACAGCCAAGTACTTGCGGCCACTCTGCTAGCAGTACACCGACGTCCGATTCTAGCAGGCAAATTTCCCTGCCCCAGCTGCTGGACCGTCGAAAGAAGTTCACTCCCAGCCATCCACATGCCCAGCGGTTGAATGCTAGCTTGGCTAAATTGCTAGCGCTTCAACTGCTGCCTTTTCAGTTGGTAGACTCGGCCCCCTTCCGTGAGTTTGTGCAATGTGCGGTTCCTCAGTGGCAGGTTCCCAAACGCCACTTTTTCTCACGGAAGGCTATTCCGGCTCTCTACCGGCATGTGGAAGGCAATGTCTTGGCCTCGCTGGACAGGGCGGTCAGCGGTTAGGTGCATATTACCGCTGACTCATGGTCCAGCAGGCATGGACAGGGACGTTACCTTTCTTTCACGGCCCATTGGGTCACTCTTTTGGCAGCTGGGAAGGATGCAGGACAAGGTGCAGTAGTGTTGGAGGTTGTTCCACCGCCACGCCTCCAAAATGCTACTACTGGTTGTGACACACCTCTCTCCTCCACCCCCTCCTCTTCTTCCTCCATGGCCTCTTCCTGTGCTTTGTCCTCTGAACCAGCGGTGCTCCGTAGGCGTTCAAGGGGCTACGCAAGTACGCAGGCAAAAAGATGCCATGCCGTGCTTGCGCTGGTGTGTTTGGGGGACAGAAGCCACACTGGGGCAGAGGTCCTGTCTGCTCTGCAGGGCCAGGCCGAGAGGTGGTTGACGCCACGCCAGCTTAAGCCAGGAATGGTGGTTTGCGACAAAGGCACCAACCTCCTCTCCGCCCTCCGACAGGGACAACTGACCCATGTGCCCTGTGTGGCTCACGTCCTTAACCTGGTGGTGCAGCGGTTCTTGGGCAGGTACCCGGGCTTACAGGATGTCCTGAGGCAGGCCAGGAAAGTCTGTGTGCATTTCCGCAGATCTTATAATGCCAGTGCTCGCCTGGCTGAGCTGCAAAAGGAGTTGAACCTGCCCAAGAACCGCCTTATATGTGACATGCCCACCAGGTGGAACTCAACGTTGGCCATGCTGCAGCGGCTGCACACGCAGCAGAGGGCCATCAATGAGTACCTGTGCGACTACGGCACCAGGACAGGGTCAGGGGAGCTTGGTTTTTTTTCTCCACGCCAGTGGGGCATGATCAGGGATGCATGCACTGTCCTGGCACCATTTGAGGAGGCCACGAGGATGGTGAGCAGTGACAGTGCATGCATCAGTGACACTGTACCTCTTGTCTACCTGTTGGAGCACACACTGCGTGGAATAATGGACAGGGCACTTGAGGCAGAACAGAGGCAGGAAGAGGAGGACTTCCTTGCCTCTCAAGGCCCCCTTTACCCAGACAGTGTTCCTTCTGTCCCACCCATCGCACAGGAAGAGGACGAGGAGGAGGAGGAGGAGGATTGTGTCAGCATGGAGGTGGAGCCTGGCACTCAGCAGCATCAACAGCAGCAGTCTTTTAGGGATGATTTACAGTCCCAAGAAACCCGTGGACTTGTACGTGGCTGGGAGGAGGTGGCTGCGGATCATGTCGTCCTTAGTGACCCAGAGGACTCCGGACCGAATGCCTCAGCTAACCTACGCTGCATGGCCTCCCTGATCCTGCAAAGTCTGCGGAAGGATCCTCGTATTCTTCGGATCAAGGAGAGGGACCATTACTGGCTGGCCACTCTCCTTGATCCACGGTACAAGGGTAAGGTTGCGGACCTTATGTTACCGTCGCAGAGGGAGCAGAGGATGAGACAACTCCGGGAGGCCTTGCAGAAAGGTCTGTGCAACGCGTTCCCAGAGACTGGGAGGTTACAAACTCCTGGTCCTGGACAACGAGTTGCTGAGGCTTCGGCCAGTCAAAGAAGGAGCGGTGGGGAAGGTGGCCGTCTGACCGATGCGTTCAGACAATTCTTTAGTCCGCAGCCCCAAAGTATGATCGGTTCCAGCAACCATCGCCAGCGTCTGATAAACATGGTGCAGGAATATCTAGGGGCAAGGTCAGACTTGGACACCTTCCCCACCGAAAATCCTCTGGCTTACTGGGTCTTGAGGATGGATCACTGGCCAGAGCTTGCACAGTATGCAATTGAGCTACTGGCCTGTCCTGCATCCAGCGTTCTTTCGGAACGCACATTCAGTGCTGCTGGAGGATTTGTCACGGATCACAGGGTGCGCCTGTCCACCGACTCGGTTGATCGACTGACTTTCATCAAGATGAACCAGTCTTGGATCACCACCAGCTACCACACACCTGATGCTGATATAACAGACTAATTGATTTTAACATGTCACATCCCTTCAAGACTGATGCTGATGCTGAGTGCCTGTGCTGTTATGTTGACTGGCTATCCTCCTCCTCCGAGTCCTCAATGATACGATTGATGATGATAGCTTGGAAGATCATTTTTGTTTATGGGTGCCGCCACCAGTGCCTAACGCCCAATTTTTCAGCCCCTGTTTAACAGGGGCGTGTAATTACAATTTTTGAAGCAATACTTTGCAACAGGGCTCATTGCTGTGCTCCAAGTACAGTATCTGTGAGGGGTTGCAGTGTTGTGCCACCAGTGCCTAAGGCCCAATTTTTCAGCCCCTGTTCAACAGGGGCATGTAATTACAATTCTTGATCTAATAATTCACAGCAGGGCCCATTGCTGAACCCACCAAGAGTAACTCTGAGGGCTTACAGTGTTGTGGCAACGCCGCCACCACCCCCACGAAAAGCCCAATTTTTCAGCCCCTGTTCAAAAGGGGCATGTAATTACAATTCTTGATCTAATAATTCACAGCAGGGCCCATTGCTGCACCCACCAAGAGTAACTGTCAGGGCTTACAGTGTTGTGGCACCAGCACCACCATCAAAGGCCCAATTTTTACTACCACTGTTCAACAATTATATGTAATTACAATTCCTGATATAATAGTTGACAGCAGGGCGTTCCAGCACCAACCAAGAGTAACTGTGAGTGCTTACAGTGTTGTGCCAACACCAACAACTATGGGGCCTATTTCTGCAGAGTATATACGGCAGGTCCCTACTTTCAAACATCCAACTTACAAACGACTCCTACTTGCAAACGCAAGAAGACAACCAACAGGAAGTGAGAGGAAATCTACCCCTAGGAAGGAAAATTCTCTCCTGTAAGAATTAATATGGGAGAAAGGTGTCTCCTCTGTACTGATGCTTTATCACCAATCCTTGTTTCAAGAAAAACACCACATTTCAAAAACAGTTGTCATTGGGACGGAAAGTGAGGTGAAATGTTCTGAACAGGGGCACAGACAGCAAAACAAATGTTACAGGGGTGATAACCCTTACCTATGTTTTCCAAAAAGTTTAAAAATAGATTTTTGGGCTGGAGCTACACTTAAACAATGTACCTGTTCAAAATTACAAACAGATTCTACATAAGAACAAACCTACAGTCCCTGTCTTGTATGCACCGCCTGTATACGGCTGTTCAGAGTATATAGGGCCTATGTGCGGGGTTCCCCTTAATATCCATACAAGACCCAAAGGGGCTGGTAATGGGCTGGGGTAGGGGGGGGGGTCATGGGGTAGCTATGCCATTTTTCTTAAAGATTTTCATCCATATTACCGGGACCAGACATTACATTAAAGCCGCAAGCAGTTTTAAATGGCTTTTTTTTCCTTTAGAAGTGTCATTTTGTGCAGGGACAGTTCTAAACACGGGAAACACGTGGCACTTCACAGGCATACTTTAGACACCCCCCAGGTACAATATTTAAAGGAATATTTGACTTTTTTTTTTTCACTTTATGCATCATTAAAATGACTGCTCCCGAAAAACGACCGTTTTTAAAACTTCTTTTTGCATTGATACATGTCCCCTGGTGCAGAACCCGGGTTCCCAAACCCTTTTTAGGACAATAACATGCATAATAGTCGTTATAATTAGCACTTTAGAATTCGAACGTTCGCATCCATTGTATTTAATAGGGTTCTAATGTTCGTACGAACTTTCGGTCCGTTCGCGGGTTCTGGTGCGAACCGAACCCGGGGGTGTTCGGCTCATCACTAATCACAACCTAGTGAGTCACTCAATCACAATATAAACATGTGCAGATCAGGTATCTTGATGCTTGTTTCAGGTCAGTGAGTCTATTGTGAAGGAAGGGCCCACCAGTCTCCTTCAGTAACATGTTAGCAAAGGTAGCTCCCATATTTCTATCCTGGCAAATTAGTTATAGACTGGAATATACATTATGTATCTGGTCATTTCTGCCAGGTGCAATTTAAGCTGAACTAGCTAAGCCTTAATTTCTAAGGCTTGATGCCGTTATGTATCACCTCAGGTACAGCCAGCAGGAAGGCATTCCTTAGGACTGCACTTGGTGCTCTGTGCCACTATGCATCTGAGGTCTGTATAGGCCAGAGGAGCATTACCTACAGAGGCATGCACAAAAGGGCATGCGGCTTTGTATGAACCCCTACAATGTGTTGGAAAGTGCAGCTCTGCGAGGCTCTACACCCATCACATGACACAGGAAAGGATAAGATTTTTGTTGGGTGGCAGAGACAAGGTAGTTTTGTTGGTGGGTGAAAGAAGTCTTCCTTAAAGGGGTGGTTTTACCCATGCAATGTCATGATTATTTGTTTTTTGCATCACTATTAAATCCGTAAAATTGGCTTTTTTTTATCCCCTGGTCACGATTAGCTTTCAGTTTATTTTCTGATTAAAAATATTTAGGACATTAAAAATTAACCCAATCCAGAATTGACCACATTTTCATAGGGACCTCATTATTGCCATATGTAATTTCAGTCGGAATACTTACTACGCCATGGTCGGACCATTCGCCAGTCAGGCTCTCTATTTCCAATTTGTGGAAAAAACCCATACCTTCCCCATAGAGACTAAATGCTACACTATGAAATAAAGGAGATACGCCTGTTCTTTGCGGAAAACTTGTCAGAAACAACTTCTCCTGTAATAAATTGGGCAGCACATAAAGCCCGGGGATAGCATGGTGACACAACAGGAACAGATATTGAGCGACCTCCTTAAGGAACAAAAAGCGTCTCCACAGATAGACATCAGACACAAAATAAACAAGGCTAGATTGGTGCTGAACTTAAGTCTTACCACACAGGCAGAAAAACGTATATACGCTAGTCACAACACAGGTATTACACGATGGGAGATAAACCCACCACATTATTAGCGAGAAAAATAATACCCCAACCCCACACATCGGCATTGCCAAGGCTGCGACTATCTGACGGTCAACTAAGTCAGAACCCAGAACACATAGTCACCAAATTTGCGAAGTTTTATACCAAACTCTATAGTGCCCCCGAGGTGGTGGGCTCAAATAAATTGAAAGAATTTTTTAGACACATTCCTCTCCCTAAATTGCAGAAGGAACATTTAAATTTAATGGATCAAGCATTCACCGACACGGAGATACAACAGGCAATAAAGAGTCCAAATCCTTCCAAAGCCCCAGGTCCAGACGGGTTCTTGGGTCTATACTAGGAAGTTTCAAGAAATTCTGACCCCACATCCTTGTTCTTTTTTTTAACGCTATCAGGCAGGGCACGGATCTGCCTGTCCAGGAAAATAAGGCATTTATACATATCCTCCCAAAACCGGGAAAGGATCATGGGAGCTGCGAAAACTACTGACCCATCTCATTGATCAACAGACTTAAAAATCATGACAAAGATCCTGGCGGTCAGAATGAACTCTTTTTTAGCAAACTACATTCACCCAGATCAGGCAGGCTTCGTACCAGGACGTCAAACGACAGATCAAACCAGAAGGGTCATAGATATTATCTCAGCGATTCACTCGGATTGGGACGGAGGGGGCCCAAGGCGGGGAATGCTGTTGTCTTTAGATATACATAAGGCGTTTGACTCCCTGTCTTGGGACTTCATCTTCTCTGTCCTGACCCGACTAGGATTTGGACCTCACTTCTTATCCACCCTTCGAACACTTTACAGCTCCCCGACGGCAGCGTTAATGGTAAAAGGCTACTTTTCGGACTCAATTAACATTCAGAGGAACACGCCAAGGCTGTCCCATTGTCCCTGCTACTTTTGGCATTGGAACCACTTTCAATACAAATAAGAGCCTCATTAGATGTCAAGGGTATAGGTTGCGGGGGCACGGAACACAAATGTATCCTTTTTGCGGATGACATATTGATGGCGATCTCTTCCCCTATCACTACCCTCCCTAATCTATACGCTATACTTAACACTGTACTCCCAAAATTACCCCACACGGTTTAAAACTATAGGGGCAGACCTGGCAAGATGGTCACTCCACCCGCCGTCGTGGTTCGGTAGACTAAATGAATGTGTTGCCGAGAATACTATATCTCTTTAGAACATTACCAGTGGCACTAGCCAGACTAGATCTGAAATCATTCCAATCTAGACTTTTGTAATTTATCTGGGGGAATAAGAGGCCTAGGGTGAACTTACGCACATTATAAACTCCCAAGAGAAAAGGCAGACTAGGTTTCCCAGATCTGCTGAAGTATTACTATGCTGCACAACTGGCTCATATTACTAGATTCCATAGCTCACGACCTCATCCGATTTGGATGCAGATGGAGGCCGAAGCCTGCAAGACATACCCAATTTCCTTTATTTATCCCCTAAACAAAGACCCCTGGATTCTATGTCCGGCACTCTCTACCTCTTTGAGCATTTGGGACAGACTACTTAAATCTCACAAATTTCAATCCGTACATACTCCATTAGCTCCAATATTGGGAAGTGCAAACTTCACCCCGGGCCTCACTCCTAGAACGTTTGAATGGTGGACGAATAAAGGGCTACTGAGAATAGCAGATGTATGTGATCACAGGGGCATTTTAACGAGAAAAGCACTAGAGGATAAACACCGGCTACCGATTTTCAATTTTTCAAGACATTCGGACATAACCACGATGACCCCGATGGAATATTTATGTACACAGTACGATAAAAATAGGGGTCATATCTCAGAAATATACACAGTCCTAACACATTGTACCGAAAAGTTAGAATATATGAAGAAATGGGAGGCTGACCTCCAGGAGAGCATTGCGCTGGACGAGTGGCACAATATAGCCCAGGGGGCCATGAAGTCCATCATAAATACTTCATTAATTGAAGCAAATTTCAAAGTTTTAATGAGATGGTACATGGTTCCTGCAAGACTGGCAACCTTTATACCTGGGGCATCCCCTAGTTGTTTGAGGATGTGGACAACTGGGAACGATGTACCACATATGGTGGCAGTGTCCAAAGGTGAGGCGCTACTGGATCAGGGTGTACAACTTTGTGTATACCCTCACCCAGGTAAACTTGATTAAATCCCCTAGACAGGCATTACTGGGAGCCAAGCTAGAATCCGCCTCAAAATTCCAAAGGCGTCTTCTAAAGTTTATATATTTACAAAGGCTAAAATCACCATAGCTAAATCATGGAATATGAGATATCCTGGATTATGCTTAACGAACGAATGACTGCAATTTTAAATGATAAAATGCAACAGTTTGAAAAAGGTATGGAGTCCCTGGATCCAGTACTAAACAGGAAAATCTAGGACTATATAGATGTGGGGGTGGGGGTCACTTTCTAACTCTCTTTTCTTCTTGAACTACCTCTCTTTGGGTAGGATTATCCTCCTTGTTACATCAGATTGGGCTGACAGAATAGTGAGGGTCACTTAGCTGAAGCCGTAAACTGTTGATTTAGCCTAGACATAGATCTCACTAGAAGAATAAGTATGCAGTTGTAATAATTATTTATGTTACATCTCAGATGGTAATATGTCAGCACCATATCATAAGAAGTTTATATTTGCCTTAAGGAGTGGTGCTGTATACACCACTACGCAATTGTTAATATAGCCTGTTTTTCTGTTTTATTATAGAAATTGTGAAAACTTGAAATCAAAACCATTGAAATGAAAAATGAACCCAATCCCAGTGTCAAATATGCTAGGTACGCAACTGGCTCAATGTGCTCTTTTCTTCTGGCATTGCAGTGTGTGTATATAGTTAACGTAGATGCAAGCAGTCCATAGCAGAGGTCTTCTTTAACCCCTTCCCGACCAGCCGCCGCAGTTATACTGCGGCAGGTTGGTTCCCCTGGGCGAACCGTTGTAGTTGTACGTCGGTTTGCCTTGTGACCACTAGGGGGCATGCGCACGATGCCCGTGCTTGGCGGTTGCGATGACCACCGGGAATCTGCGATCGCTCCACACAGAGAGAGAACGGAGATCTGTCAATGTAAACAGACAAAGCTCCGTGCTGTCAGGGGTGAGGAGAGCGATCTGTTGTTCATACCAAGTATGAACAACGATCGCTCTCCTCACCCAGGCAGTCCCATCCCCCCACAGTTAGAATCACTCCCTAGGGAACACAGTTAACCCCTTCCCTGCCAGTGACATTTACATAGTAATCAGTGCATTTTTATAGCACTGATCGCTGTATAAATGCCAATGGTCCCAAAAATGTCCGATCTGTCCACCATAATGTTGCAGTCCTGATAAAAATCGCTGATCACCGCCATTACTAGTATAAAAAATAATAATAATAAAAATGCCATCTTTCCCCTATTTTTTTACTTTTGCGCATACCAATCAATATACGCTTATTGCGATTTTTATTACCAAAAATATGAAGAAGAATACATATTGGCCTAAACTGAAGAAAAAAATGTCCTTGTTTAAAAAAAAAAATTAGGGGGATATTATAGCAAAAAAGTACAAAATATTGTGTTTTTTGTTTTAAATTGTCAGTCTTTTTTTGTTTATAGCGCAAAAATTAAAAACCGCAGAGATGATCAAATACCACCAAAAGAAAGCTCTATTTGTGGGAAAAAAAGGACTTTAATTTTGTTTGGGTACAACGTCGCAACTGTCAGTTAAAGCGACGCAGTGTCGTATCGCAAAAAATGGCCTGGTCATTGAGCAGCCAAATCTTCTAGGGCTGGAAGTGGTTAAATCTAAGCAATAAAAATGTTTCAATCCCCAAATTTTGCAAAATAAAATTGGTCACGATGCAAAAATCTGTTTTATGAAACCATGGGAAACTACATTACATAACATTAAACCCATAGGGCCTTGGTGTACAGTAGGTATGAAGAATACTGTATCTAGGTTAGAGGAAAAGCTTTACCACAGTAAATTCCACCAATATTATAATGTGTATGAACAGATTTAGTTACACACAATTACATGTTTCTGAATGTCAAGAATTTTAGAAATGTATTTTATTATGTATCACTTCTTCAAATGTATACATTAGAGGGAGCAGATGATATAGGACAAGCTCCAGTCCCCTATGTGACAGATCCTTTCACATGCTATTACTTTCATATAAAAAGAGTTTTATATTACAGTAAAAAAAAGGATGTAATCGCTGTAACAGAGGAGTCCTATTACTAGGAACTCATACAGATGGAATCTTGACATTTTCCATTGGGAGAGCATTCCTTTCTCATTGCATAATGCAGAAGTGTTTAGTAATGTACCATTCGTACATACACATAGAAAAGGCCACAATTTTAGGGCTATAACAAAAAAAATTTAATATCATGCAAATGTTCATTTATTTCACTAATGCAACTTAAAAGGTGAAACTAATATACGAGATAGTTCAAGCCATGATTTGTCATAATTGTGATGATTATGGCTTACAGCTCATGAAAACCCCAAATCCACAATCTCAGAAAATTTGAATATTGTGAAAAGGTGCAATATTCTAGGCTCAAAGTGTCCCACTCTAATCAGCCAATAAAGCCATAACACCTGCAAAGGGTTCCTGAGCAGTTAAATGGTCTCTTAGTCTGGTTCAGTAGGAATCACAATCATGGGAAAGACTGCTGACCTGACAGTTGTGCAGAAAACCATCATTGACACCCTCCATAAGGAGGGAAAGCCTCAAAAGGTAATTGCAAAAGAAGTTGGATGTTCCCAAAGTGCTGTATCAAAGCACATTAATAGAAAGTTATTTGGAAGGGAAAAGTGTGGAAGAAAAAGGTGCACAAGCAGCAGGGATGACTGCAGCCTGGAGAGGATTGTCAGGAAAAGGCCATTCAAAAGTGTTGGGGACTTTCACAAGGAGTGGACTGAGGCTGGAGTCAGTGTATCAAGAGCCACCACACACAGACGGATCCTGGACATGGGATTCAAATGTCGTATTCCTCTTGTCAAGCCACACCTGAACAACAAACAACGTCAGAAGCGTCTTACCTGGGCTAAAGAAAAACAGACCTGGTCTGTTGCCCAGTGGTCCAAAGTCCTCTTTTCTGATGAGAGCAAATGTTGCATCTCATTTGGAAACCAAGGACCCAGAGTATGGAGGAAGAATGGAGAGGCACACACTGCAAGATGCTTGAAATCCAGTGTGAAGTTTGCACAGTCTGTGTTGATTTGGGGAGCCATGTCATCTGCTGGTGTTGGTCCACTGAGCTTCATTAAGTCCGGGGTCAATGCAGCCGTCTATGGTAATGAATAAGGGCACCGGTTAGTGTGTGAAACGCGTCTACCTTTTGAACTGTCTGTAACACTTGGGATGTTCGTTTATTAAACAAGAGTTTTGATGGATTTGGAGTGCTGCCATTTCTTCAGTGTTAGCCGTCTACCAGGAGATTTTGGAGCACTTCATGCTTCCTTCCACAGACGAGCTCTATGGGGATACCGACTTCATTTTCCAGCAGGACTTGGCACCTGCCCACACTGCCAAAAGCACCAAAACCTGGTTCAATGACCGTTGGATTACTGTGCTTGATTGGCCAGCAAACTCGCCTGACCTGAACCCCATAGAGAATCTATGGGGCATTGCCAAGAGAAAGATGAGAGACATGAGACCGAACAATGCAGAATTTCTAAAGGCCGCTATTGAAGCATCCTGATCTTCCATAACACCTCAGCAGTGCCACAGGCTGATCGCTTCCATGCCACGCCGCATTGAGGCAGTAATTGCTGCAAAAGGGGCCCAAACTGAGTACATATGCATGCTTATACTTTTCAGAGGTCCGATATTATTCTATGTACAATCCTTGTTTTATTGATTGCGTGTAATATTCTAATTTTCTGAGATTGTGGATTTGGGGTTTTCATGAGCTGTAAGCCATAATCATCACAATTATGACAAAAATCACGGCTTGAACCATCTCATATATTAGTTTCACCTTTTAAGTTACATTAGTGAAATAAATTAACTTTTGCACGATATTCTAATTTATCGAGTTTCACCTGTAGTGCTGGTCAGTAAAGGAGAACACTTTACTGCACAGTTATGTATGTCAAGACCATTGACAATACTAATATTGCCCTGAGTGTCAGTGCTGCCTGTGTTGGAAAAATGTTGCCTGGTCTGAGGAGTCTAAATTTCAGCTGCGACATTCAGATGGTAGGGTAAGAATTTGTCGCTGACATGAAAACATGGATCCATCCTGCCTTGTATCTATAGTTCAGGCTGCTGGTGGTGGTGTAATGGTGTAGGGGATATTTTCTTGGCACACGTTGGGCCCCTTAGTACCAATTGAGCATAGTTTAAATGCCACAGCCTACTTGAATATTGTTGCTGTCCATCCCTTTAGGACTACAGTGTATCCATGTTCGGATGGCTACTTCCAGCAGGATAATGCACCATGTCTCAAATATCCTCAAACTGGTTTCTTGAACATGACAGAGTTTACTGTACTCCAATGGCCTCCACAGTCACCAGATCTCAATGCAGTAGAGCACCTTTGGGATATGGTGGAACGGGAGATTTGCATCATAGATGTGCAGCAACTGCGTGATGCCATCATGTCAATATGGACCAAAATCTCTGAAGAATGTTTTCAACACCTTCTTGAATCTATGCCACAAAGAATGAAGGCAAAAGGGGGTCCAACCAGGTACTAGCAAGGTGTACCTAATAATAAAGTGGCCAGAGAGTGCTAAAATATAACAAAAAGGCAAAACTTTTTTTTAAGTTTTGGAGGGATTAGAAGGCGTGTCAGTTTTTATTGCGGTCTGTGCCCCCGCTATCACCCTCTATATTTGTCCCGTTTACCATTATCATTGAAAGTAAATCCCAAATTTTGGGTTGTCCCCTGAAAAGTAATAGGGGGGAAATCTTCCAATAAGGGCACTAGTTCTGGTGACCTGGGAGTCCCCAAAGGATTTGCCTTAATTTGCAAAGATTTCCTTTCACTTCCTGGTTTGGCTAGGGTACAGAAAGTGAATGAAAGTCTGCCCAATGGGAAACAGATGGTAAAATGTCTCAATTTTTTTCTATAGTTCTACTTTTAACTTTTTTTTTTTTTTTAAAGAGGAAGTAAACCCTAATGGGTTTTACTTCCTCTATTTCCCTGCAAAGGTAAAGCATAATGGGCTATTTTGCATCGCATAGTAGCCCATTATGTGTCACTTACCTGAAACCAAAGCCTGCAATGTCATCACTGTCCCCACTAGCAGCGAGCGTCCATCTTCACCCCTCTTCCTTCTGGGCCGCAAACTCCGACTCTGTGAGTGGCCAGAGTCATGTGACATCAGTCGCGGCATGACCTCCTTTAGAAATGGCACCATCGCTGTTTCTAAAGTGCACCTGCACCGTAGACATCGATGCACGCCTCTATTGTAAATCTCCTAAACCGTGGAGGTTTGGGAGATATTTCCAGCACCTACAGGTAAAGTCTTAACCTAGGCTTACCTGTAGGGTGTATACTTACCTCCTCTGCGCAGTTGGTTTTGCACAGAGCAGCCCAGATCCTCCTCTTCTTGGGTCCCTCTTTACTGCTCCTAGCCCCTCCCCTTCTTTGAGCGCACCTCAGCCAGCAGCTTGCTACAGGTTGTCACCAAAGCAGAGTCAGAAGTCCATGTATCCATTCAGACATGGAGCCCCGACCTGGCCCTGCCCCCTCTCTCCCCTGATTAGGTGACTGACTGCCGCGGGACCCCATAGCACCGCTGCTCTGTCTTAGCCAATCAGTGTACTGGATGGATGAGGGGATTGTGGACATTACTCGAGAGAGAGAAGGAGCTCAGGTAGGTAATTGGAGAGGGGGGGGGGGGGGGGGCGGCTGCTACACACAGAAGTTTTTTTTATCTTAATGCATAGAATATATTAAGATAATTTTTTGGTCATGTCCTAAGCTGGACCACTTTTGGAGGATGACCAGGCACATGGCCCAAAAGTTTACTGAACGCTCCATTACAGAAGATCCAGCCCTCTTTCTGCTCCACGCATGCAACATTCGTACAAAAAAAAAAAAAAGAAGAAGAATCACTAATCCGCCACCTCCTCTACGTGGCCAAAGCATGCATCCCTCTTTGCTGGAAGTCCACACAACCTCCATCTATGACCTGTGGCTCAAAAAGGTGGAAGAAATTAACAAGATGGAGGATCTTATCCTCACATCCTGCCACCAACAGGAACGCTACACTGAGACATTGACAATCTGGAATGCATTTGCCTTCTGACGAGAGGCGGGCCCTTCTTGAGAGCGACACGGTAGATTAACTTTTCTCTAGTGTGTTTGGGCTGGCTGGCAGCGGACCTCGGATGCCACCCAAACCCCTGTCCGAGTCTAGAGCAATGACCCGGGAGATGCACGTTCGTCGCCCCCCCCCCCCTCCTCCCCATTTCGTTCCTCCCCACTCTACCCTCCCTCTTTCTAATTCACCACCTTCTCCCAAGCCCTGTGGCTCTCTGGATTTTCTACTTACTTTCTTTCCCTTCTTCTGACTTTGTCTCCAGGAAGCCTTTATATAGTGTTGAGGTTTCAATTGTCACTGTTATTAAATAACTGAAAAGTGGAGGCGGGGACCGCGGGATCACTCATTGCTGTTCTTTCAAAGATTGGGGAATGGATAATCTGTGTTTCAATGGTAAAGGATTACAACCATAACCCTTTAGAACCAACATAGGGCGGCTCATACATGTTTACAGTAAAATGTATGTTTGTCATAATTTGCATCTTTGTATTTTGCTGCCTAATCCAAGACACGTCATGATGTTATACCTTACCCGATGCATTTTTTTGCCATTCTCATGCAACTATGGCTGTTGTGAACCATGCTCTCAGGTCTCTTTAAATAAATATTAGATTTGGGAAAAAAAAATACATTAAGATAAAAAACCTTCTGCCTTTACAACTCCTTTAAGTCTCAAACCTTCACTGGAAAATAAAAACTTGAAAATGAAACCTCACCAGCTCAACCTCCTTCCGTACTCCATCAACAGGCTTGGTAAGAAGACCCCTTCTCCAGGAAGGAAAAAACACTCCAACACAACATTTCAATCACTGTATTTGGAAATCATGTAAAGACTAAAGCCTTGTACACACGATCAGATTATTGGAAGAATTTGTCAGTTTTTTGTTGGATGCTAGTCTCAAATCGAAAGTGAAGAGGGTACTCCCCATCAGAAAATTTTCTGGACGACAGAATTCAACGTCAGAAGTGACGTAATGTGTTGAATCGTTTTGTATGTGTTCTTTCATTTCTGAGCATGCCTAGTCTTGCTCTTCAGATTTTTTTTTTTATGGCAGAAAACCGTACTAATGAAAAGAAAAATCGGACGTTGTGGTCACAGACAAAAATTTTCAGGCCTGCACATCCAGTTTGTGTCTGACGAAAATTCATAATCGGCTGTCAAAAGCAGCATACCAACGATCAGAAAAATCAGCAGATTGTTAATCGGATGAAATGTAACTTCATATTTTCTGACCGTGTGTACGGGCCTTTAGACTTAACAGCCCTGGAAAAAAAAAAAAAAAAAAAGACAAATTTAGTCAGTCATACACTTTACTAAATTAGCCCAGTATGTGTATAACATAGAGCTGCACGATTCTGGCCAAAATGAGAAACACAATATTTTTTGCTTAGAATAAAGATCATGATTCTCTCACGATTCTCCGGGCATAGCAGCTTTTACATGATAAAAAAAAAAAAAACTAAACAGTAAAGTTAGCCCAATTTTTTTTTTTTTATCAAATTAGTGTGTTTTTTTCCCCCCAAAATAAATTGTGATTGAAAGACCGCTGCCCAAATACAGTGCAACATAAAATATTGCAACAACCGCCATTAAATTCTCTGAAGGTTTCTGCTTAAAAAAAATAAAATTATATAAATGTTTGGGGGTTCCAAAAAAAAAAATTCTAGCAAAAAATACTGATTTAACTTGCAAGCAACAAATGTCAGAAAAAGGTTTAGTCTTCAAGTGGGCAAACGTCCCTCATTTACAGACCGAAGTGCATTCCTTTGATCTAAAAAGGACTAAGTGTTAAAAATGTATCTCCATCTATCAGCTGTGAGCAGAGAACTCTATGCACTTGTTACATAGAAACGGGAAATTGATTTGTTAAGATCGCAAGGGGGGTGGGGGGAGAAAGAATCGCAATCTGATTCTTTAACGATTAATCGTGGAGCTCTAGTATAAACGCTATATGTACCTACAGGGCTTATACAATTGTACCCTCATTGTCCCTTTGCAGGTTCAGATGACCACCATTATTAAAAAAACAAACAAACACTCACTCACACACTGTCTCTATTATATACTGAATATAATCATTTAATGTCTTAGCTAATTACAAGTTTTAGACTATAAATTTTCTTAAAAACAAATAGCTTTAATTTTACTAAAATCAGATAAAAATAAAATACGAATGGTTGGCTGTGATTGAATGTGTGTTATTGCTGCTCTATTTGTTGTTTTATTGATAAAGTCTGAAATGAGGTCTCATTTGGACAGAAAATGATATGCAAGATGTTCCTCGGATTTTACTTTGACAGAATCTGCATACAATGTACTTCTATAATTTTTTAAAGCCTCTATGAATATATTTTATACAATAATGTAAATTTGATATAAATATTTTTGCCATTGGTTTTGCTGCCACCTGTAGGTATTCATGGTACGATACAATCAATAATACAACTAAAAATAAAATAAAAAAACACCAGTTCTTATATATTTATTTATTTCTATAGTGAAGGGTAAATAAAATAACCCTAACATACAGTGTATAATAGAAAACACACTGACAAATCCATTCATAGAACTTTACACCCCATTATGCTCATTCAGCCAGCAAGGCATTTTAATTTCTGATGCAGAAGATAAGACATATGTGAGTTCTTTGTGAACTATGGAGCGTTTTCATATTTTTCTTGAGAATTGAATGTGCAGGTATGAAGCATTACACTGTGCGAAAACAAAAATTTACAGATATTGTGTGAATAATAAGCCCGATGTGTCGTGTTTACCACTCTGGTATTAATGTGTTGGACCACAGGTCTTTTCTACTAGTTCCAGTCCTATAAAAGAGCCGCGTAGTGAAGGTCATGTAAAGATCAGAGATTTATGCTCAGGGATACCATACTTTGCCTTGTTCTCCTCAAACAGTTCCTGGAGGGACTTAAGGTAGATCTGATGAAGCTCGTCAATCTCTTCCTGAGTGGGGTTTGAGGTTTGTTTCACTGGGATGGGCTTGCCTACTGTAAAAACAAAATGACAACCTTCAGATAAACTCCACTTTTTATTTTTTATTTTATTTATTTATAACAGAGAAACTGGTCCGCATGGACCACAACAGTAAAGTCATTAAGTCAATATTGTTACAGAAATGGGTACATATACATGGAACATACAACATTGTCAGTGATGTAGACATCAATCGTTACACTATTGGGTGTGTTTCTACAAAAGAAAAAAACGTCAATGGAGTGGTAGGCGGTTATGAGTCGAACTCTCCTTGGGGGTAAAACCCCTGCGGACAGTAGTATCCCATCACAGTTGTAGAGTGGTTCCGTATGATATAAGATGGAGTATCTTAGCCCCGCAGGTCCAGCTTCCCTACTTTTTTTTTCCCCCTTTTTATTTGTGAAAGAAAACACATTGAGAGAAAAAAAAAAAAAAAAAAATTTTTTTTGTACTCACCGTAAAATCCTTTTCTCTGACGTCCATGGACTGACACAGCATCTTCAATCTTGACAAAGTGGGTTATGTTCCTGCTCATAGAAGAATAGGCAGAATGTTAGATGTTTTAACATACATTCCATTACCAGAGCTGAACAGGTACTTCCAGACATAACCCTCCTACCTGCAGCCAGCTCCCTTAGTTCATAGTAAAGCAGTACAAAACTTAAAGAAAGGAGGAGGGGTGGGTGCTGGGTCAGTCCATGGACGTCAGAGAAAAGGATTTTACGGTGAGTGCAAAAAAAAAATGCTATTTTCTCTTACTGTCCATGGACTGACACAGCATCTTCAATCTTGACAAGTGGGACGTCCCAAAGCAGTGTCAAAGAACGAGGTGTGGGAACAGTATCAAGGAAAAAACCAAACTGCACCCCCAACAAGCAGAGCTCCTCAAGGGAGGAGTTGCAACATTAAAACAGCCGCTAGCAAAACCCTGTGGCCAAAGGAGCATCAAAAGATGCAGCCACATCAACCTTATAGAACCTTGAAAAGGTATGTATGTGCGGACGACCAGGTCGCCGCCTTGCACACTTGTGCAACAGACGCTTGATGTCGGAAAGCCCAGGAAGCACCAATTGCCCTGGTTGAATGTGCCGTAACCGGAAAAGGGAGGCGCCCGCCCCTTAAGGGCATAGGCCTGTATGACGGTCTGCCTGATCCACCGAGAAATGGTGGCAGACGAAACCGCTTGGCCCTGTTTTGGACCAAACACAGACACAAACAGCGAGTCAGACTTCCAAAACGAAGCCGTAGCAGACAGGTACACCCGTAAAGCACGTACCACGTCCAACGTGTGAAGCGCAAACCCTCTGGGATGCGATGGACGAGGACATAAAGACGGAAACACAATGTCCTCAGTAAGGCGGAAGACCGAGACCACCTTTTGGCGAAAAGAAGGCTGCGGGCGTAGCACCGCCTCATCCTTATGGAGGACCAAGTATGGCGGTTTGCAAGACAAGGCCGACAATTCAGAAAACCTAGCTGACAGAAGTTAAGGCTACTAGAAAAGCCACCTTCTGAGATAAAAGATAACAGAGTAATCTCTCTAATGTTTTCAACGGGAGGTTCTTGAACCGAGAGCACCAAATCTAAATCCCAAGGAGGAAGAAGAGGTGGTTTAATAGGGGGGAAGCACACGGCGAACCCCCCCCCCCCCCCGCATGAAGGTACTAATCAAGAATGGCCTGCTAGCGGCCGCTGAAAGAAAAAACAGCTAAAGCTGAAATCTGACCCTTAATGGTGCTTAAAGCAAACTTATGGGCCACTCCCTGTAAAAACAGCAGGGTCCTGGAAACGGAATACGTCCGGACACCAATCCAGCTCCTCGCACATAGCGATGTGGGCCTTCCAGGTACGGTAGTATATCTTCCTGGAGGAAGATTTCCGTGCCCTCAGCATGGTTGAGATGACCGAATCAGAGAGACCTCAGCACCTGACCTTCAATAGCCAGAAGGTCCTCCCGCAGCGGTAGTTGCCATGGAACGTCCGCCACTAGGCGCACAAGACTGGTGTACCAAGGACGCCGAGGCCAATCTGGAGCGATGGGGATCCCCTGAATCCCCTCAGCCTCCACCCTGCGAAGTGGTCAAGGAAGCAACTTCAGTGGAGAAAAAAAAAAAAAAAAAAAAAAAGGCATAAATCAGCCGATACAGACCCCACGGGGCCCAGCAATCTCTGGATCTGGCCACGAATCTCGACACCTTGCGATTGAGTCGAGAGGCCAGTAGGTCCACATCCGGCGTGCCCCACCTCCGGCGAAGAAGCTGAAACACCCCTGGTCCAACATCTGGCATTTCAGATAGTCCTCAGAATGTGAGCGGTCTCAGACGCTACGGCCAAGCTCCGCGGTCCCCCCTGATGGGTGGCATAAGCCACCGTCGTGGCGTTGTCTGACTGAGCGCCCTTGTAGTCTCTTTGACCACGAGAAGAGACAGTTTGATTGTTCCAGGACAGTGATCTGCAGACAGGATTTTGTCCGAAGTCCAAAGCCCTTGGGCTGATAGAACTCCCCAGACTCCATCCCAGTCCGAAAGACTGGCGTCCGTCGTGATCACAGTCCACTGGACAGGAAGGAACGACTTCCCTGACCGAAAGGCCGGGGATCTCAGCCACCATGTCAGGAATGCCCTGATCAGGTGACTCACCTGGATCTGACGATCCAGAGATAATGGAGACTTGCCCCAGCAGGACAGGATCTCCTTTAGTAAGGCTCGAGTGTAGAAATGGGCATACGGTACAGCCTCGAAAGAAGCCACCCAGAGTAGCAAAAACTGAATGACGACCATTTTGCGGGACATCAGCAACCGTAACGCAGACTGAAGAGTCTGTAATTCATCTAAGGGTAGGAAGACCCTTGCCTCCGAGGAGTCCAGGATCAATCCTACGTACTCCAGATGCTGAGTCGGAGCCAGGACCGACTACTGAATGTTCAGCAGCCAACCGAGGGCCTGACTGGCTATCAACACAAAATCCTCCAATTTTGAGCCAGAGTCTGCTCTCAGAAGAAGAACTGCCAGATAGCCCACGATAGCAATGCCTCGCTGTCCCAGCAAAGCTAAAATCGGGTTCAAGCACCTTGGTGAAAACCCGCGGTGCTGACGCTAAACCGAAGGGAAGAGCCACAAATTGATAGTGGCCTACACCTATCGCAAAGCGCAGAAACTTCCAGTGACCCGCGCAGATTTGGACATGCAAGTAGGCGTCCTTGAGTCCAAGGACGCCAGAACATCCCCCGGGTGGAGCGCAGCAATCACTAAGCGAATGGATTCCATGCGGAATTTTCAAACCTTAAAAGGCATTAAGGAATTGAGGTCCAGAATTGGACGGACTCCGTCCTCCTTTGTAACCACAAAAAGATTTGAATAAAATCCCTGAAACCTCACCTTTGACGGTACCGGCAAAATCACCCCTCACCGCAGCAAGTCCTGCACTGCCCTCAATAGGGCAGCCCGAAGCGCTGGAAGGAGAGAGAGATTTGATGGAAAGAACCTGTCTGGTGGCCAGGAAAGAAACCCTGTCCTGTACCCCGAGGTAACCACCTTGCATACCCACCGGTCGGAGCTCCACCGATCCGGGAAACTGCGAAGTCGTCCCCCTACCCCAGAGTCAGGCGGGGGCAAGACCTCAAGCGGTGGCGGGCTTGTCAACCATCTTGTTGGGCATACGTACCTAGGGACGCTTCTGAGAAATTTCCCGTGGGCTCTGACCGACGAAAAAAACCCACTTCTGTGTGAGAAAAGAAGGGCCCGGTTTACGGCGCGGCTCCTTCGCCTTAGTAGGCTGAGGAAGAAGGGTGCTCTAACCACCCATGACATTTTCAATGATGTCATCTAAGGAAGCAACAAATATTCTTCCCCCCTTAAAAAGGTAATCCGTCAGGAGCTTCCTAGAGGCCAGGTCAGCAGACCAGCATTTCAACCAGATAAGGGGACGCCTTACCACCGCAGACACTGAGGTCCTAGAAATTAAGGGGACAGCATACTTAGTGGTATCGCACACATACACCAGGTCCTGCACCATTTGATACACCAGGTCCTGCACCATTTGGTCGGCCAGTGTAACGCAATCCGGAGGAAGATGATGCTCCTGCACAGTCTGGTGCAAAATCCTTGCCCATTCCGTGAGTGTCTAAGACACCAGGGTTGCCGCTACAAAAGGACGTAGCACGGATCCCAGCATGGTGAACATGGCCCAGCCCACCACATCCGACCTCCTATCAGTAGGGTCCTTAAAAAGGTAGAAGTCCCCTCAACCGAGAGAGTCGTGGCTTTATGCAGCCGGGAAACCGGAGGGTCGACAACCGGAGGAGAGGTCCATTGTTTAATCAGGCTCTCCTTAAAGGGGGTACCTAACCGCCAGACGCTGCGAGACCGCAAGGGTCACCTGCGTTTGTCCCATACCTGATTTTGTCAAAGAAAGGTGTATTGGGAAAAACCTTTTAATCAGGATTAGCTTTAAATGAACCAAAGGAGATTGCCTCCACCAGAGGTTCTTCAGCCACAGCATCCAGCTTCAGAGTGTCCCTCACAGCATCAATGAGTTTACAAACAAGCAACCTGTCATTTACTGACCCAGATAAAAGGAGTCTTCCTCACAAGGAATGTCCTTGGTCAAAAAAATCCAGAGCTAGGGTCCTGTGCCGCAGCATTGCCCATATCTGAATCTGAGCACTCCCCTGGGGATGGCATGGGGAGAGGGCGCTTTTTAGCTCCCCTGCGCGCGCACACCGCTTGCATCCTGGTAACAAAATGATTCCAGGACTGCCGACAACTGGCCCATAGGGACCGCAGGTGCCGTAGCACTGCCTGTTGCCTCTGACATAAATGGGGAAGCAGGTGACACTGACTCCATAACACCACCACCCCATTTGAGAGAAAAAGTCCACCCTCCTGCTGCACTGACTGTGGGGGGTTACCCAGGGGACTCACCAACCCAGTCAGGACCACTCGGTTCCGCTGCCTGCGCGGTGCTCCCAGCGCGAGTGAACAGTGAGGAGAATCGCGCCGTTCCAGTCAGCTATAGAGGCCAAACCAGCACAAAAGAGCGAGCGGCTTCAAGAAAATGGCCTCCGCAATTACAAGTGAGCCACAGCGAGGCCACAGCAAGATGGCCGGTGTACTGCCGAGCATTGCCCCCCAGCGGATTCTGCCCGCTCTGTACTGCGCAGGCGCTGCGCTTTTTCTGAAAATAGCCGAACATGTAGAGCTGAGAGTCAGCTCTACATGGCGCCTGCGCACACCAAATTGTGCTACACTGCTGACATCCAGGCTCTTTCTTTACCATCCCCGTGGACATGGAGGATGTTAAAAAAAAAAAGAGCCAGGAGGCCGAGCGAGCGTAGCGAGGACGTGAGGCCGACTGGCCACTTACATCTAGGTCCATGCAGGCGCCGTGTAGAGCCGACTCTCAGCTCTACACGTTCGGCTATTTTCGGAAGCTCATTGACGTTCGTACTGCGCAAGCGCCGCGCCTGCGCAGTACAGTTGGGGGCAGAATCCGCCGGGGGGACGTTTGTCGGCAGATCACCGGCAATGCGGTTTTCAATGTAAAGTAAAAAAACATAGGAAAAACATGGCGCCGAACGGCGCACAAGGCCCAGACTGACACAGAAAACAGCCCACACCGCAATGCAAACCCCTATGGACCCCCATCAGGACAGAGACCCCCAGTCAGCGCATCGCTAGAGTAGGTGACAGAGTAGCAAAATACACAAGGGGAGACAGGGGAACCCCCCCCACAGCATAGGAACACACAGCATGTACTTACCTGCGGAGGCAGGAGGAACTACTTGCCTGTCCATGAAGGACCCACTGGTGTGTTCCTGACAGACCTATCACAGTGCGGTACTGAGTAGCTGTCGGCCCGGTCCACTGTGAAAGATACAGCAGAACTGTTCAGTCATATGTGGACCTCGGAGCAAAAGCTCACCGGCCACCCCTGGAGCATGTCATGGACTGATCTCACGCTGAGCGAGGATCAGCACGCTCGATGGTCGGATTGGGAAGACAACGAGGATAGCGAACTACCCAACCTGTTGCCCAGCCGATAGAAGGATCTCAAAAATAAAATAAATATTCAGAAAGGAATAAAAAAAAAAATCCTCAGGAGACTGGCTCCAAAGAGAGCCACGTCCTCTGCTAGGCAGAAAAAAAAAAACTGAGGCAGCTGGCTGCAGGTAGGAGGGTTATGTCCAGAGGGACCGCCCCCTGGGCGGGGCAGTTCAGCTCTGGTAATGGAATGTATGTTAAAACATCTAACATTCTGCCTAGTCTTCTCCTATGAGCAGGAACATAACCCACTTTGTCAAGATTGAAGATGCTGTGTCAGTCCATGGACGGTAAGAGAAAAAAGGTTGAGAGACACTTTTAAAGATAGATATAGATGCTGTCTTGAGCAATGCTTTTATCAGGCCATGCATTTCTGGCCAATTAGTGATCAATAATAGGTGCTTCTCGCCGTCAGCTGTTAATCTGACTGACGTTACCCGATTGTGCAAATTTACACCGTGCAAGCAGGCAGCATCCTTTCCCTTCTCCAAGGAGAAAATGGAACAAGCATTTCACTACACTTGCAAC
Organism: Rana muscosa; assembly: GCA_029206835.1. NCBI lineage: Eukaryota > Metazoa > Chordata > Amphibia > Anura > Ranidae > Rana > Rana muscosa. The sequence continues at coordinate 796,054,113 of CM055122.1, read as the reverse complement.
ACTAACACCCGTGAAGGGATCATGGTGGGTCTCAGCAGTCAATTGAAGACACCATAAAGGCTGCTTTAAAAGAGGACATCATCAGACCTTTCCGATATGAGCAGCCAACCCAGGTACCTGGGAGAACACAAGTCAGATTGGGGACTCCCAAGGAATTGTAGACGGGAATAGTCATGTTTAAGGGTAAAGAAAGGTAAGGCACTTACACAAAGAAAAATATGTACCATGCTAAAGTAAGCCCTGCTCAGCCTGAAACCCACCTCCAAGAAACAACAGCATTTGATAATCTTGCTACAGAAAAGAGAAGTTGGCAGACAGCTTCTCCATGCATCTCCTCAATTTCACTAACATTTCACCATAAAAGAACTTTGTATTCGGGAGATCATGGGACGTTCTGTTTGAGACACCACTGAGAAGCCCTGATGCCATAGCTAATGTGGCAGAAGAAAATTGTTCTGGCATCCTGGCACTCTGAATTTTTTTTTTTTCTCAAGGCAGCCGATGAGCTGCCCCACAACCCTTCTGTCTACCTATTCCATTCCCTACATATTGGTAATGAGAACACATGAGGATGGCAGTGGTCTTCTCCAATTTGATAGAATTTGTTTGTTAAATCCTTACAACTTACCAATAGTGTGGATGGGCATTCTATATGGCATTAGTCCAAAGCTATACTGGAAGATGCCACGGGCATGAAATAGAGGTACAGCAAAGCCCAGTGTCTTCTGTAGCTTCTCTTGTATATTCCGCAGCACAGACCCTTTAGGGTTGGGCACCTGAAGAAACAGTTCATTCTCACCAAAAGAGAATACTGGCACCAAATGGGCTCTGTAAGAAGAAAGTATAAAAATTAACAAGCGCCTGCTCATAAAAAATAAATAAAAAATATATCCCTGAATATTATACATTAGATTGCAAGATGACATCTACTTTTATCTTGGCATACATATTTCAAAAAAGGACAACCAAATTAAAGTATTATTTACAGATTAACTTTTTAAGTTTCAGTGTTTGCTCTACAGCAGAGGTCTCCAAACTTTCTAAACAAAAGGCCAGTTTACTGTGCTTCAGATGTTAAGGGGGCCAGACCATGGTCATTGGGAGTAGAACATGCCCTGGAATCAAACAATGTGCCATCTTTGGTATTAAAAGGAATGAGAAGTGCCCCATCGTTGGGGTCAGTGGGAATAATAGTGCCCCGTCATTGGTGTTAATGCAGAAATGATTGCCCCATTGTTAGTGGGAGTAATAGTGCCCCAAGGGCCAGACAAAGGCATACATCCCACTTTTGAACTTAAGACTGAGGGACATTTCAGGGAGAGAGTGACTTGCGGCAAGCTGCAGCAAAAAGTGGGTGTAGCCAAAGATGATAGTGGGAAGGGCTTAAGGGCTGTGGTGAAACAAAACCTGGGCTCCCTTGTACCTATAAAATATGCTTTGATTGCTGTGCCACAAGCTGGTGTCTCAGGGATACATATAAACCTCAACACAATCATTTACAAAATTACTTCCAATACATCTGTTTTTTTGTATTTACTGAAAATAGACAGACAGACAGAGAGCTTAAATCAGAGGATTATGAAAAACCTGAGAATCCTGGGATGGAGCCAAAAAAGTACTGCAGTACATGTAGCTCATAGTAGCAAATGATGGTCATGGTCAAGTTGTGCCTAACAGTGGGAGTGGCTTAAAGAGGGATGAATAAAACAGAAGCTGAGCTAAGTTGCTGTATACAGTGCAGCATTGCTTGAACAAGTGATCATCAGAAGTTTTATCTCAAAATGTCAGAAATATGCAACATAACACTTAGGGCTCATTCACAATAGTGGTTGCAGGCTGTCAGCACATTGGTTCCACTGACCATCAGAGCGCAGCCCTATCAGTGAAGAAAAATACTTGCAAAAATTTTGGAAACTTTTTTCAAAATTGTAATTTTTTTCGTTTGTTTAGCAAAAAAAAAAAAACCCAGCGATGATTAAATATCACCAAAAGAAAGTTCTGTCACAAAAAATAAAAATATATATCATATGGGTACAGTGTTACATGACCGCACAATTGTCATTTATAGTGCGAAAGACCTAAAAGCTGAAAATTGGCCTGGGCAGGAAGGGGGTGAAAGTGCCCAGTATTGAAGTGGTTAAAGCATAATTAAAGTTTCCCCAAATTGTTGTCTCTTTATAGACCTCAACCCCTACAAGTTATGATTTGCGACTTATTTTTGTGTGTGAATACATTACATTAAATGCTTCTCCCCACCCTTCTCTTCGGTGTTCTTTGCTGGCAGAGCAGGGTAACAGCCATATCCCACAAGTGTCCTCACAAAGACTTGTTTTGAAGAGAAAAAAGTGGGGCGTGTCTAACCAGGTCTGTTACGGACATCTGATTAGGGAAAGCACTGGGTCTAATTCTGGGGCCTTTTGGACTCAAAGGTCAAAGTATATAACTTCTAGAACAGGAAAACGGCATTACTCAAGGACCCGAATATAGAGATTGGCTGCATTACTGACATGGTCTTTAATAAAAATGATAAAAACAAAACAAAAAAAAAAGAAGGAAACAAACAGATTGTTATAGTGGTTAACACACATTTTACAAATCCTTATTCATGGTTTCCAATCCACATGCTGGGTATTGGTCATTTGGTTACTGCTGAAGGGCAGACATCACTGAAGCGCTCGTTTTCCAGGGGCTCTATTCTTTCTATATTAATTTTGTAAGCAGTGAGATATGTTGCTATTTTGGTATTGTGCCTTAACTGGTTTTCTAATCCCTGGTGTTTTAATATAAAAAGAGCATACTTTGGGCAGTTCTATTGATTTAAAACCCCTTTTATCCTTCTTGTATTCCTTACTGTTTAATATGGCTTCACAAAAGTTTGGAGACACTGGGCACATATATTGATTTGTGCCCACTGAGCAAACATTTGGATATCCCTCCTGGTTTATGTCAAATTAGCCATTTCAGCACATTCTGTCCCAAATGAGTATTTAGCCCCCATTCACGTCTAAATCATACATGGCGTGGCAGGTATGTTGCAGATATCTGCGGCCAGGAGCCCAGGTGTTTGCCGACAGCCAATTCCTGTAACAAGGTAACTGCACATTGGTAATCTGTCTGTGTCTAAGGCCGATCACCCGTCTCTAACCACATATAACCCCTAAAAACGTACTATTCCATGCTTATAGTGATGGACAACTGTGGCTGCTGTCACCAATTTGTACAGGCTACCTGTCCACAAACATGTGGACAGATATCAGCAGTATACTTGCCGCACGATGGCCGAATTCTGAAATACATTTTTTACAATCTCGCTCTTCCATTTTTTAGTGCATTATTTCCTCTAAGTTGGCCGCCTCAGAGGCATGAAGCGTAGAACAGCTCAAACATTGTGTATTAACTCCTTTAGATGTCAATTCCACCTACATACAGTATTAATAAACAGTACTGAATTCAGAGCAGCACAAGAATTGATTACATGATACCAGTATTCGCAGGTTAAATTACCAATTATCAAGAAACCCACCCTCTCTTCAATGCCACTTTGATGAATCCTTTCCTATTCAGGATATGGAGAGTTAGATTTCCAGGATGAGCATCCAATGACTCCTCAGCTCCTCCAACCACTACGACTGCAGCATTTCCACCTTGCGGTTTGCTCAGGACATGAGTCACACTCTTCTTAGAAGCCGACACTAGACCTGTGAAAAACATAGAAACTGCACATCAAACTTCAATAAATTACCCTTCCCCTCTTAATTTTTTTCTTTATTGTTTACACTTCTGTAGAGAGATTAGCCTCAGTCACACAGCCAAACTGATACAACCTGCTTGAGATGTCTTATCTTACCATTTCTGGGGTTGAGCTCACCCCCATCTATACCCTTGCCCAAAGTAAGTCAGGTGTATAGCTACATGTACACATGGCAATAGGGTTGATTGCGCTATGCATCTGGAGGTCTACTGCAACCTTCTTGCTTGTCATCATATACGGCTTGCTTCTACTTTTAGAATACATTTCCATTATGGGTCTTCAGATGTCACTGCAGTCTTCCAGCTTTTGTATACTAATGTTTGTATATTTAGTGCAATTTATGATGTGCATTATCCACCTTCTTAAAAAAAAAACAAAAAAAAAAAAACTGTATATTAAGAAAAAGAAAAACCTTGAATAATCTCTGGATCATTGACATACTTCGTTTTATTTTGGCTTAAGTTATGGTCACAGAAGAACTTTGAGACTTTGTTAATGGAACTTTTTTTATTTATTTTTTTTAAACATTTACAGAGAAATTGACCACCCCAACTTAAAACATTTTAAGTCCATGAAAGTTCAGCTTCAATATTTTTAAAATATACCATGGGTGTCACCCCTCTGACAGGTCTCACCCGGGTACGGCCCGCAGCCTCTGAGCGATGCCACTGGCTATGAGGACTAAGATAGCTCTATGCAAAATGAAATTAATAACTCTATTTTTAACATGTCAGCAGAGTTGCCAAATGGATCAAAATTGTTGTCGAATGGATCATTTAAAAAAAAAGTTTTTAAGGCACTACCCACTATCACAAACCAAGAAGGCCCAGTTTTTACTGTGTGTTGGGATTGATGACATATAAATTATATTTTTCTGTTAGTATACAAAGTTATCAGACTCTCACTCTGTTGGGCTCTGTTCACATCTAGGCGTTGCTCTTTTTCAGGTATTTTTTCAGGCATTTTTTGCAGAGTTTTTGTACAGGCGGTTTGAAGTTGACAAGTCACCCATGTAAAAAGCAGTAAAACGCCTGTAATCTGCCAAAAAAGAAGCTCATGTACTTTGAGTGACGGGTGTTTTGCTTTAGGCGACAGAACTCTCAGATGTGAACAGGGGCCATTGAAATGAATGGGATTTGTCTCATTCAGCATTTTTAGTGTAGCATGGCCCCCTAGAGGACCGCTTAGAATTACCTGCTCATCTGTACGGCCATTAGGGGTGCAACGGATCAAAAAAACTCACGGATCGGATCGATCCTCGGATTGGATCATTTTTCGGATCAGCAAAAAAACAAACAAACAACACACACGACAAATTTTGTTACCCCCACCGGAGTTTTAGATTTCACGGTTATTTTCAACACAAAACGGAGCTTATGTGCTTAAATACAGTATCTGTAAATCCAGACGAACTGTTTACATGTTAAATTTTCAAAGCAGCAGCAAACCTGCTGACCTTACATAGTTGCTAATGTGACAGAACACCTCTGATTTTCACATTTAACTAAATGTGAAAATCAGAGGTGTTCTGTCACATTAGCAACCATGTAAAGTTTGCTGCCGCTTTTAAAATTTAGCATGTAAACAGTCCGTTGGATTTCCAAATACTGTATTTAAGCATATAAGCTCAGTTTTGTGTTGAAAATATGAAAATAACTGTGAAACCTAAAACTCCGTTGGGTGCAACAAGATGTCCACTTCTCACTATCATCACTGTGCTGGAGTGTGGGGTGGAGCAAGATGGCGACGACGAAACGTCACTTCCTGACGAGACAGCTACAGCCGGGTGTACCAAGATGGACGCCGTTCCGGAGCTAGGCCGAAGCCAGGGTCTTTCCTATGGCCGAGGCTGTGGAGCGCCGATCCGAACAGGGTGACCCGTTCGGGTCACCGATCCGTTGCACCACTGACGGCCATGACCAAGATAACTTTCCATCCCACCTGACGCTCTGGGTTCAGACATCCTTGTATCACTGTAGGGCAATTATTGAGACAACTCAATGTATTTAGGTTCTATGAACAGTTTACTTGAACCAATAAAAAAGGGGAAGTTGTCACAAAGAGGAGGTAATAAATATGCTGACTCAGCAAAAGAATTCCTCCAAAATGCACAAGACAATATTTTAACGACAATATTTTACATATATGTACACTACCTTTAGAAATAAGGTTGCCCCCTAGACGGATAGTTCAGCTAACTGCTTATACTGCCACACTGTAAAAGATAGAACCTGGCCAGCCTATAATGCCATCCTAAGAAGGTAGAGCGGGTCTGGGGGAAGAGTAATATAGGGGCCTTTCTACAAGTAATGGCAATAAAGTCCATGTTGCATGTTTGATGTTCTTCACCGGCTAGTCGGAGCTCGTTAACTGTAATCCGATTGGGTGTAGTGGGACAGTAAATTCCTTGTAATGGAGAAAGCTAAAGATGTCTAAGCACAGTGTTCAAATAATGCAGTAGAGTATCCTCGGGGGAAAGATGTCTGTGCAAAGTGTCGGAATGTAATTGTGACAAAGAATGGATAAAGGTCGAGCGATTTGCCCTCTCACCAATGACCAGATAACTCAGATGTCTTCCGAACAGGAACTCGTGCAGCGACACGCGTGCAGCGGATCCGCTGTCTCGATCTCCCAACGACTGGCAGGCGACCGGAGTGGTGATGGAAAGGATGTCCGACAGCGAACGGCAGAGCTAGGCCCCTCAGGTTATGGGTTGGAAAGTCATACTCTGCGTGGTAGGCTGCGACCTCTCTCCGTGTTGCACAGAGAGGTCCATCTTGCACCAGGCCCACGAGGAAGAGAGCTCTGCGCGGGCTTCGACTGCTTTTATAGCTACTCCCAGCAAAGATCCCTGGGATATGTAGTCCTGGCACACAATCGTGCAAAGCAATTATTTAATATACATCCCACAATCCTTTTATTTGGCACACAAATCTGATGCCACTGGATACACTGATCACTAGAGGGACAGGCGAGACTTTGAAATACTAGAAGGTACGATGCTTTATGCTTGTAGTCCATATTGCTACATCAGAGCTAAGGCTTAGAGCAGAAAAGTGCCTAGATGTGAACAGAGCCTTAAGGAGCAATTCAAATGCAGTATGCTTTAACTGGTATTTGTGTTTTGGATTTACAACTACATTAAAAGGAAAAGTGTAGTGGTTTTGTACATATATGTAACCCTTAAATATGATGGTCAGGACTAGGAAAAAAAAACAAAAACATTTTAACCTATTCACACCAGCTGTATGCAAATATGCAGCCGCTGGGCTTTAGAGACTGCATATATGCATCATTCTATGGGAGAAAGTTTTTTTCTTTTTCAGAGAGCATGTTTAGCACGTCAGCACAGTAACTAAGATGTCACAGGCAGCTCCTGATGCATACCTGCGACCGATAACTTCCAATCATATGACTACTGTGAAAACCAATCACAGTGGTTAGAAGATCTGAAAGCCCACCTCTGCCTCCCAGTATTTAGATCCTGTTAAAGGGCTAGGGGCAGTTGCAGCAAGGGGTTCAACCCTTTTAAGTCAGTAGTTTAGAATAAAAAAAAAAAAAAAAAGAAATACAGTATATAAAATATTATTGTATTTTAATAATCTGCATTCTCCTTTTGACTTGCCAGATGGAGTTTTAGGTTCCTTTTAACAATTTTTTGGGCTTTCCCTTTGTTTTGAAAAGTCTGCTTATAGAGTTCAATTACTAGACCTTAAATTTGTATATACACAAGTGAATCGCAGAATGGATGTTCTGTTACCGACTATGAACCTGGAGGAACCAAGAAAGACAGAGACACAGACACAGACAGAGACAGAGACAGAGACAGAGACACAGACACAGACAGAGACAGAGACAGAGACACAGACAGAGACAGAGACACAGACAGAGACAGAGACACAGACAGAGACAGAGACAGAGACACAGACAGAGACAGAGACAGAGACAGAGACAGAGACACAGACAGAGACAGAGACACAGACAGACAGAGACACAGACAGACAGAGACACAGACAGACAGAGACACAGACAGACAGAGACACAGACAGACAGAGACACAGACAGACAGAGACACAGACAGACAGAGACACAGACAGACAGAGACACAGACAGACAGAGACACAGACAGACAGAGACACAGACAGACAGAGACACAGACAGACAGAGACACAGACAGACAGAGACACAGACAGACAGAGACACAGACAGACAGAGACACAGACAGACAGAGACACAGACAGACAGAGACACAGACAGACAGAGACACAGACAGACAGAGACACAGACAGACAGAGACACAGACAGACAGAGACACCGACAGACAGAGACACCGACAGACAGAGACACCGACAGACAGAGACACCGACAGACAGAGACACCGACAGACAGAGACACCGACAGACAGAGACACCGACAGACAGAGACACCGACAGACAGAGACACCACACCGACAGACAGAGACACCGATCTAGGTCCCTAATTTTACAGTTGACTTTAGAAGAATTTCAGCTGCTCCTATGTGTTTTTTTCCCCTGCCTCTAAACTCCCTTAAAATGTTAGCCTAGAGTTTAGAGGCAGGGGGAAAAAAGAAAAAAAAAAACCACAGGCAGTGCATGCAGGAGCAGCGGAGTTTTAAAAGAAAGAACATTTGACGCTTCTAAACACGTCAATAAGCTATATTCTATAGCAGTGGTCTCCAAACTGTGGCCCTTGGCTTGCCTTTATCTGGCTCTTGGGGCACTACTCCAAATGAGAGCATCAATGGGGAACTAATTTTCCAATTGATACCGACAATGGGGGCACGTTTCCTTAAATCCAAACCAATGATGGGGCATGGTTTATGTCTACTAGTATAGTAGGAGAAAGCAAGGAGACTGTAAGAAAGGACATCATTATCTACCTATGCATACTGCACCATTAATTTAGAAAAACATATTTTTTCAATGTAGAAAAGATCCTTTTACTGACCAACAGACATGGCGTACTCTCGGAAGAAGGGACAGCGGAACCAGAAGGGAAGGATGTGCAGGTGAGGAGTCAGGCCTGGGAAAAGCTCCTTAAACCCAGTGTAGTTTGTGCAGAAATTTCCAAAAGCTCCAGCGACTAAGACTCCATGAGGGTGAAATCCCAAAAGGTAATTGTGCCGAGGATCCAAATCATCGGTCTTGATGAGCTGGGGAAAGAGCAGCATATACAGTGAAACTGGTTGGCATGTATCTTAAAGTGGTTGTAAACCCTGTAGACAATTTTTTTTTTTTTTTGTACTTACCTGCAAGACAAAGCTATAATGAGCTAGTATGACTAGCATACTAGCTCATTATGTACCACTTACCTTCGATTGGGGCCCCCGAAGTCGTCCGTGTCCCTCCTCTAGCCGCATCCATCGCTGCGGCGATAGCCGGAATGTTACTTCCGGGTATCGCCGCTGCAGCCAATCACAGCGCCGCTCCAGCGCTGTGATTGGCCGGAGCGGCGAAGACGTGACTCCGCGCGTGAGCTGTCGAATTCGGCTACGTCGTCGAATGTTGCGACCTAGCCGAATTTGTGAATGGGGTGACGTCAGCGTCGCCGCATTTACATACAAATATCTCCTTAACCGTGTAGGTTAAGGAGATATTTCATGCACCTACAGGTAAGCCTTAATCTAGGCTTACCTGTAGGTCTTTGTTTAAAACCACTTTAAGGTTATAAAAAGGTGTGAAAAAACTAAAATTGCTCACAAAGCATAGCAGTAAGATAGGTTTATACTTCTTTTATTGGCCTTTAAATTGGTGCACTGTATATACGCTGAGCCCCCATTTTCACAGACAAAATAGATGTGAAATCAGCCTAACGCAACATTGTAAATAACTGAAGATAATCATCTAGTCAGCAAGTACTGTGATCTATTTGGAAAGCTATAAAAACCTGTAATTGCTACATTTACACCTTACGCAGAAAGCCTGCAATTAAAGCAGAACTAAAAGAGGAGTTTTTTTTTTTTGCAAAATCATACTTACCTAGGTGGATGAAGCATTGCTCCGATGTTGAATCTGTCCCCCGTCAGCTCTAACATTGAGAACCGAGCGATCAAACACTGCCGATCGCTCGGTTCTCAGAGCTCCCTGAACAGAGAGCTTCTCTCAGTCACTGCTGTCTGTTCTGCCCCCCCCCTCCCTGGGCTATGGAGGGGGGGTGAGAATAGACGCCTCAGGCTTTTACAGCTTACCGAGAGGCTGAGCCGGGTGCCAGTCCAGGCGTGTGGGTGGATCCCGGCCATATGGTCGTGATCTTTCCCGAGTCTGGACCAGCTCTGTGATGTCAACTGACAGCGGGTTTCAGCCTGCTGTCAGCTGAAAATGGGTCACAGGAGTGCAGAATGAACTGCACTCCGGTGATCCACAGGAGAAGTACAGCAAACAAGTTTTGGCTGTACTTCTCCTTTAAAGCCTGAATTAGAAAAAACTGAGGAGACAGGCTTTTTATTACATTAGAGACAACGTCTCAGTGTCTCTTCTGCAATAAAAACGAATCTACCTGCCTGCTCAGTCTTCTGTTTGCTGGGATGACTGCACTCCTGTCAGTCCGTACAAGCCAACCAAGATGGCCAAAGACTGACACCCAGAAGAAGCCGGGGGAAAGATGCTGGTGATGAACCTTGCAGACATTGGACCATTGCAGCAGAAGTATTTTGGATTTTAGTTCCGCTTTAACATGAACACATATGTGACACTTGGCTTGCTTATACAATTTTCTTTGAAGTGTACGTAAAAAGGGAAAAAATAGGATTTTTTACTTACCGTAATATCAGTTTCTCCGAGTAAATTGACAGACACAGCCTTCTTAACCACTTAACGACCGCTCACTGTATATATACACACACACACGTCGGCAGAATCGCACCGACAGGCACAATCAGGTACAGTGTACGTGACTGCCTTCGTATAGTTGGGGGGTCCCATCGGACCCCCCCCCTTCTATACAGTGAGCGGTCGTTATTTGTTCGGGAGCGATCCGGGATGAGGGGACGGCCGTTCGATTCCGGCCACCCCCTCGCGATCGCTCCTGGCGAATGAGAAAGCTTCCTCTGCTGTGTAATGTTTACACAGGCAGAGGAAGTGATGTCATCTCTCATGCGGCGCTCACATATACCGAGCGCCGTACAAGAGAAGACACACAGGTTAATGCACAAACAGTACACTGACACCAGGACACATAGGAACATAAAATCGCCCAGCCCCCAGTCACAGTGTCACTGATTGCAGTGATCATAAAATAAATGGTCACTGCAATCAGTGACATTTGTGACTGTAAAAGTGTCACTACAGTTAGTTTTAGGTCCAGTGTAGCCCCCTAACCCCCCCTAATAAAGGTTTAACCCCCTGATCACCCCCCAGATAACCCTTTCACCCCCCATCACCACTGTCGCTAAGCGATCGTTTTTCTGATTGCTGTCTTATTGTCGGTGATGCCGATAGGTAGCCAGTTATTTTTTTTAGGTTCGCCGCAGGTTTTTATAGCGTCAGCTACCCCCATATATTATCTAATAAAGGTTTTAACCCCCTAATTGCCCCTAGTTAACCCTGCGTCACACCCCAGGCAGCGTCAGGTTAGTGCCAGTAACGCTAACACCCACGCGTGACGCATACACCCCCGCGTGACGCATACACCCCCCTTAGTGGTATAGTATCTGAACAGATCAATATCTGATCTATACTAGTGTCCCCAGCAGTTTAGGGTTCCCAAAAATGCAGTGTTAGCGGGATCAGCCCAAATACCTGCTAGCACCTGCGTTTTGCCCCTCCGTCCAGCCCAGGCCACCCAAGTGCAGTATCGATCGATCACTGTCACTTACAAAACACAACACACATAACTGCAGCGTTTGCAGAGACAGGCCTGATCCCTGCGACTCCAGTGCTGTAGGAGGTGATTTCACCACCACAGTTAAAAAAAAAAAAAAAAAAAAAAAAGAAGGAGCATATATGCCGAAGCATTGGGGCAGCAGGGGCGGAGGAGCGATTTTGCTCCTAATGCCACATACATATGGTCGAGATTCCGACGGAGGCTTCCCCTTGGAAAAGTCCGACCATGTGCGTGCGGCATAATTTTTGCGGGAGGATGCCCCAATGCTTCGGCATATATAAATGGTGCATGTATGCCCATCATTAGAAGTGGGTGGATGAATGGCGGTATTCTAATGGTGGGCATACCCACCAATCAATCTCTTTTTCTCGTTCAGCCAACAGGCTGCATGAAAAAAAAAAAAAAAAAAAGAAGATTACAATACATTTCCAACAAGGACCAGCAACGTACTGGTATGTTGCTGGGCTTTGAATGGTTATACCAGATTGATGCCTGCGGGTTTAGGTATCATCTTGGTATCATTCTTTTCAGCCAGCGGCCGGCTTTCATGTAAAAGCAATCCTAGCAGCTAATTAGCTTCCGGACTGCTTTTACAAGCAGGGGGAGGGAATGCCCCCCCGGATATAAAAAGCACCATTGGGAAATTGGGAAAGCATTTTATCACACCGATCTTGGTGTGGTCAGATGCTTTGAGGGCAGAGGAAAGATCTAGGGTCTAATAGACCCCAGTTTTTTCAAAAAGAGTACCTGTCACTACCTATTGCTATCATAGGGGATATTTACATTCCCTGAGATAATAAAAAAAATAAAAAATAAAATAATATGGAAGGAACAGTTTAAAAATAAAATAGCAAAATTAATAATAAAAAAAAAAAAAAAAAAAAAAAAGCACCCCTGTCCTGCCCTGCTCTTGCGCAATGGCGAACGCAAGCGTCGGCCTGGCGTCATATGTAAACAGCAATTGCACCATGCATGTGAGGTATCACCGCGAAGGTCAGATCGAGGGCAGTCATTTTAGCAGTAGACCTCCTCTGTAAATCTAACGTGGTAACCTGTAAAGGCTTTTAAAAATGTATGTAGTTTGTCGCCAATGCGCGTTTGTGCGAAATTTTAAAGCATGTCATGTTTGGTATCTATGTACTCGGCCTAAGATCATCTTTTTTATTTCATCAAACATTTGGGCAATATCGTGCGTTTTAGTGCATTAAAATAAGTGTATTTTTTCCCCAAAAAATGAGTTTGAAAAATCGCTGTGCAAATATTGTGTGGAAAAAAAAAATGCAACACCCACCATTTTATTCTGTAGGGCCTTTGCTTTAAAAAAAATTATATGTTTGGGGGTTCAACATAATTTTCTTGCAAAAAAAAAATATGTTTTCATGTAAACAAAAAAAGTGTCAAAAAAAGGGCTTTGTCTTCAAGTGGTTAGAAGAGTGGATGTAAGCTTCCTAATGTTGTGTATAAAATGCCAGAACAGTTCAAACCCCCCCCCCCAAATGACCCCATTTTGGAAAGTAGACACCCCAAGCTATATACTGAGAGGCATGTCGAGTCCATGGAATATTTAATATGTTGACACAAGTAGCGGAAAAAAGACAATTTTTTTTTTTTTTTTTTGCACAAAGTTGTTACTAAATGATATATTGCTCAAACATGCCATGGGCATATGTGGAATTACACCCCAAAATACATTCTGTTGCTTCTCCTGAGTACGGGGATACCACATGTGTGAGACTTTTTGGGAGCCTAGCCACGTACGGCACCCCAAAAACCAAGCACCGCCTTCAGGCTTTCTAAGGGTGTCAATTTTTGATTTCACTCCTCACTGCCTATCACAGGCAGTGTTTTGGGCCATCGGAGGCCATGGAATGCCCAGATGGCACAAAACACCCCCAAATGACCCCATTTTGGAAAGTAGACACCCCAAGCTATTTTCTGAGAGGTATGGTGAGTATGTTGCAGATCTTGCTTTTTGTCACAAAGTTTTGAAAATTGGAAAAAAAAAAAAAAAAAAAAAATGTTCTTTCTTCATTTTCAAAAACAAATGAGAGCTGTAAAATACTCAACATGCCTCTCAGCAAATAGCTTGGGGTGTCTACTTTCCAAAATGGGGTCATTTGGGGGGGTTTTGTGCTATTTTGGCATTTTATGGCCTTCGAAACTGTGATAGGTAGTGAGGAGTGAAATCAAAAATTTGTGCCCTTAGAAATCCTGAAGGCGGTGCTTGGTTTTCGGGGCCCCGTACGCGGCTAGGCTCCTAAAAATACATTTTGGCCTAAATGTATGACTAAAATTGAGTTTATTTGATTTTTCTTATAACAAAAAGTAGAAAATATCATTTTTTTTCTAAAATTTTCAGTCTGTTAATAATCGCAAAAAAAAATAAAAAAAAAAAAAAAAAAAAAAAATCGCAGAGGCAATCAAATACCATTAAAAGAAAGCTCTATTTGTGGGAAGAAAAGGACGCAAATTTCGTTTGGGTACAACATTGCATGTCCGCACAATTTACAGTTAAAGCAGCGCAGTGCAAAATTCTGAAAACACCTCTGGTCCTTAAGCCCCGGACCATTTTGTAGCTAAAGTGGTTAATTCAGAACCATAGGGTTATATCGCCTCTATTAGGAGTAGGACTAGGCAGGAAAAAAAAAACACACACACACACACACACACACACACACACACACACACACACACACACACACACACACACACACACACACACACACACACACACACACACACACACGAACCCCTGGCTACGCCCATGGGCTGTCCTTAGTCAGTATATAACCCCCTCCCTGCTCTAGGTATTCAGTTTAGTAGCAAGCAGCAATAGAAGTATCAAAAAACTCAATAGAGGGGTGGGTGCTGTGTTTGTCAATGAACTCAGAGAAACGGATTTTACGGTAAGTAAAAAAAATCCTACATTTTCTCATTCGTTCATTGACAGACACAGCCTTCTTAATTCAGAACCATTGGGACGTCCCAAAGCAGTGCAAAACACGAGGGGTGGGACAACGACAAAACCCAAGGCCAACACAAAAGAGCCAACCAGGTAACAAGAGCTTCACACAGGCCAAGCTGGAAACCAACCTGAACGCTACCCCTTCAAGGAGGGAATAGACCTTCTAAACAGCAGCATGCAGAAACTTGGGGCCAAAAGAGGCTTCTGCAGATGCCAGACCATCCCTTCATAGAACTTGTGAAAATGTACACCGACGACCAGTGGCCGCCTTGCAACTTGCGCAACGGGCGCCTGACGACAGAAGGCCCAAGAAGCCTAAGCACCCAGGAAGAATGCGCTATAACAGGGACAGGAGGAACCCGATCCCTGACAGAATAGCCCAGAGTCCTCATCCGTCCGATCCATCCAGAAAAAGGTTGCACAAGCAGCAGACAGCCCCTTTCTTGGCCCGTCCGTGAGTACAGTGAACCTGCCCTTCAAACAGACTCAGTGGCTGGCAAATACACCCGAATCCTCCAAAAACACATTCAGGGCAGATAAGGCAAATTCCTTGGGATGTGCTGGCCAGGGCCACAAGAAAGGCAACACAACGTTCTTATTCAAATGGAAATCCAAGGACGGAACTATGGAAAAAAAGGGCGAAGCACCACCTTAACCTGGGTAAGGTGGACAAGACAAACGCCCCCATTCTCGACACCCTGTGAACAGAGGCGATAGCCACCAAGAGGCCACCTTCCAAGACAGAGTAAGCAGTGGACTCTCCCAAATATTCAGAGAGAGCGAGAGATATATACAGGCTTTTAGAGAACCGAAATCACAAGTTCAGATCCCACGGCGGTAAGGAAAAAAAAAAAAAAAAAAACACGCACCGATGGAAATAGACATCTAACCCCTTGAATAAACAGTACACACCAGGGAGTGCGAGACCAGGGGATGCCGAAGAAGACCACCCAGGCTGACACCTGGCCTTCGATGACACTCAAGGCCCTTTCCTGCTCATCCCCCCCGTAAATGGAGGTCGGAATCGGAGCCACCTAGAAAGACCGGTGACTCACACACAGAGGTAAAACCTCCTAGAAGGCATATTCCCTAGCCCTCAGCAGTGTTGGAACTGCAGCACCCGGCTCATCACAGCCCCAGACTGACAGGACCCATCCGGGGCCAAAAAAAAAAGCCAAAATCCCCGCTGCCATAATCCTATGCAAAAAAACACAGCGGAAGCTGGAGAGGAAAAAAGAAAAAAAAAAAAAAAAAAGAAGAAGTAGGGCCACCAGAAGATGCCGTGATCTTGCCAGAAGCCTTGGTACGGTCCTGCTGAGCCAGGACGCAAACAGACCTACCTCAGGAGTGCCCCAGCGGAGACAAATCCGATGATACACAGCCCTAGCCAACTGAGGTATCCGTCTGACAGTGTTCCACTCCAGGAAAACGTACACAAGAAAAGGCCAGAACAAGACGCTCCGCCCGCCGGAGGATATTGCCAACAGCCCATTTGGCCTGCCCTGGTGAAGGACATAAACCACCGCCGTTGCCTTGTCCAAGTAGATCCGTACCAGGAGCCCCTGAAGCAGATCCGTCCATGATCCAGAACTAGGCTGATCGTTTGAAGTTTCAGGATATTACACGGTAGCCCGGATTCCACCAACGTCCAAGGACCCTGAGCAGAGCTCAGTCCCAGGACATCTCCCGACCCAGACAGATGGGCATTGGTGGTCACCCTGTTCAATACCACAGGAGAAAGGACTTATCCTGACGAAGAACCAGAGAGCGAAGCCACCAGACTAGGGAACCTCTGGTTTCCTGACTCAGCCGAAACCGTTTGGCATAGAGCCTTGGGTATTTGACCCATTATGCCAGGCTCTCCCCAAAAGGGAGCCTGTATGGAACTGTGCAAATGGAAAATCGCCTAAAAAAAAAAAACAAAAAAAAAAAAACGAGTAGATACCTTTGGACCCAACACCCACAAGCCGATCCGCAGGAGGAGCCCACCTGCTGGACAGTAAATGGAAAAAAAAAAAAAAAAAAAACGCATCATGCAACTTCTGGAGTTTTGTCCAGGAAAAGCAATGCGCTGGCCAGAACTGAAGCCCGGGTCAGGCTCAGCTAATCCAACGTTCTAGCAGGGCCCAAACAGACTTTCGATGGTATAGACGCCAACTGAAATCATTCAAGGTCTGTATAGGAACTAAGTTAGTCAGGATGGAGGCGCCGGGACCTGCCAAGACCGAGCGATCGCTGTCGGGGGCCCGATATCGCGGGCGCCTAGGACAGGTAAGGGTCCTTAGTAGCAGCTGACTTAAAAAAATAAAATAAAAATTGCGGTTGGAGCTCCGCTTTAAGACTCAAGTTTTTATTTTATTGCCATGTGTCCCCGGTGGGCAGATTCATCCTTGCTAGAATGAGAAGAAGGTGAGGGAAAATCTTCCAATAGAGACACCTGTTCTTGTGTATACTGTCTTAGCAGGGCCTTCCCCTCACTTTGGGGGATTTCCTCTTACTTTCGGTTGTGTTTCTGGAACAAAGACAGCAAAAAACAACAACCTGTGCATGCGTAGCAAGGTGTATATTCTCGGCACACCTTGATGCTGGAATGAATTAACTCTTGCTGGGAAGCACTTTTCATTGCAATAGGCAGGGGCATTTTGGGAGTCCCAAACCACCACAAAGATGCTGCTTGCAGGACTTTTTCTAAAGCACCCAGGCTTTCACATTCGGGTGGCATGGGAGGCAGTTTTCAGGCGATATTTCTAGTGCAAAAAATGTGAAAGGGGTCTTTAGCTTTACCGCTAACACATGAGATAAAACTGATTTACTAACAGACATATCACCCTGGATGTCAAACCACTTCCTAAAACTGAATCTTTCTAAAACTGAGCTCTTAATATTTCCTCCCCCACGTGCCCCTTCCCCTGACTTCTCTATCAAGATCAATGGCACATCTATCAGTCCATCCCCACATGCCCGGGTGCTAGGGGTAACCTTAGACTCTGAACTGTCCTTTCAGGCCCACATCCAATCCCTGTCCAAATCATGCCGCCTTGGCCTCCGCAACATTTCCAGAATACGCCCCTTTTTAACTAATGACACCACCAAGCTTCTAATTCACTCCCTGGTCATCTCTCGCCTCGACTACTGCAACTCCCTCCTCATTGGATTACCTTTACATAGACTATCCCCCCTTCAGTCCATCATGAATGCTGCTGCAAGACTCATACACCTTACCAACCATTCAGTGTCCTCCACCCCTCTGTGCCAATCCCTCCACTGGCTTCCATTTACCCAACGAATAAAATTCAAAGTACTAACAATAATCTACAAAGCCATCCACAACTCGGCCCCCAGCTACATCACTAACCTAGTCCCAAAATACCAACCAAGCCGCTCTTTGGTCCTCCCAAGACCTCCTGCTCTCTAGCTCCCTTGTCACCTCCTCCCATGCTCGCCTCCAGGATTTCTCCAGAGCTTCTCCCATCCTTTGGAACTCCCTACCCCAATCTGCCCGACTGTAACCCTAATCTATTCATATTTAGACGATCCCTGAAAACTCTTCTTTTTAACCACTTAAGCCCTGGACCATTATGCAGCATAAAGACCAGGCCCCTTTTTGCGATTCGGATCTGCGTCGCTTTAACTGCGACTAGGCTCCTAAACAAAATTTACGTCCTTCCCCCCCCCCCCCCACAAATAGAGCTTTCTTTTGGTGGTATTTGATCACCTCTGCGGTTTTTATTTTTTGCGCTATAAACAAAAATAGAGAGACAATTTTGAAAAAAAATGCAATATTTACTTTTGCTATAATAAATATCCCCAAAAAATATATAAAAAAAAAAAAATTTCCTCAGTTTAGGCCGATACGTATTCTTCTACATATTTTTGGTAAAAAAAAAAAACAAAAAAAAAAAAAACGCATTTGGCGTTTAGTGATTGGTTTGCGCAAAAGTTATAGCGTTTACAAAATAGGGGGTAGTTTTATGGCATTTTTATAATTTTTTTTTTTTTACTAGTAATGGCGGCGATCAGCGATTTTTTTCGTGACTGCGACATTATGGCGGACACATCGGACACTTATTTGGAACCAGTCATTTTTACAGCGATCAGTGCAATAAAAATGCATTGGTTACTGTAAAAATTACACTGGCAGTGAAGGGGTTAACCACTAGGGGCACTGAAGGGGTTAAGTATTCCTAAGGGAGTGATTCTCACTGTTAGGGGGCGTGGCTACAAGTGACACGTCACTGATCTCCGCTCTGATTACACAGAGCGGAGATCGGTGACAGTAGGCGAGCGGGGAGATGTTGTGTTTACACTAACATCTCCCCGCTCCATCCCTCCGTGAGACGATCGCGGGGATACCCGCGGCAATCGAGTCCGCGGGACCCGCGGTCCCACTCACGGGGAAGACTGCAGGGTCGCGAGCGCCGGCACGCGCGATCACACGGCAGGCAGTTAAAGGGGACGCACAGGTACGTGATTGTGCCTGTACGAGCCATTCTGCCGACATATATATATATATATATATGCCGCGAGCGGCCGTTAAGGGGTTAAAGAAGCCTATCCTGCTTCTAAGTAACACTGTTTTACTTCCTCCATCAGCTCATCCCCCACAGCTATTACCTTTTGTAGCAATTGACCCTCCCCTTTTAGATTGTAAGCTATAAATGAGCAGGGCCCTCTGATTCCTCTTGTACCAAATCGTAATGTAACTAATGTCTGCCTTTATTTTGTTAAGCGCTGCGCAAACTGTTGGCGCTATATATATCCTGTATAATAATAATAATAATTATAAATTATAATACAGAAGTGAAACCAAGGTGCTTTTTCTATGACCCACACATATTGCTTTTTATTTATCAGACACATAGTAATAGCTAGCATATCAGACAGCAGAAACATTTGTCATATACTCTTCAAGAGGAGTTCTGCAACTTACTTTAATAGGAAAATATTCTTTGAAGTGCTTCCACACTGTCCAGCTCCGCACCCACTCCCACCTGCGGCCTCCAGTTTGTGGGGTCTCCCAGTCCAAATAGAGCCAGAGGACATATAGAGATGTCAGGAGCCAGAACCTGGCGAGTACCAGCATAAGGAATATTCCCACACAGCATTGAGCTGCAGAAAAAACATGGACACATCATGAAAAGTCCAATAGCAATGCTAAAAATATACAGTAGTAGAATTTATGGTCTGTTCAAATTCATTTTTCTTTTGTAACTGCAAGAACCCAAATTCTTACAAGTAATATTTGGATAGCTTTGAATAAGGATGAGGAAGGATTGGAAGGGTGTATTCTTGTTGGAGAGATTCCTTCACTTCCCTTCTGGTAAAAAAAAAAAAAAAAAAAAAAGTGTTCTCTCTACTGGAGCCCTGGATAGTAGTAAAACCAGACAGGGGTCTTAACCTTTCCCCACTCTATCCAAATTTTTAAGTTTTAGGGATGGTACACACTACAAATAACTCCTTAGATCTCTAAATATAACCCATTAAAAATGTGGTCTCAATTTCTAAAGCTAGGAGGGTTTCCAATATGCAAACTGGCAGACACCCACAATTGCCGATGGGTAGATCTGCTTTAAAATAAATCTGTCATAAGAAAAATATAGAATTTGCCATTTGTGATTCACTTCAAATAATACTACTTGTGGCATGTCATGGTTATTCTTTGGCATTATGTACAGAGTCACTCACCGAAGAAGTTTGCATATTAGAAGTTTTGACTTCAGTTGTTCAGGGTGTCTCAGAAGGTACTAAAAACAATGGGCCAGTATGACAACCAGCCAAATAATGTCAGCCTCTATATTTCTTTTATGACAGATTTCCTTTAATATCATTAAGCGTTATTGAGAGGTATGTTGAGTCTGTGCCTTTCTCCGCCATTAACAGCTATAAAAGGCCTAAAGCAGAACTAAATCCATCAATTTAACTGTTTCCCAAAACAATTATATTTAAAGCATGTCGTAAATAAGAACGGTCACAGTTGCTGGTTCTATCTACCAAACTGTCAAGCCATGAAATAACAGGTGTCATAACTGATTACATGTGCAGCATCATGGCAACTAAAGATCAAACAGAGGCTAGGATGGTAGCTTCCTGGCTGTAAAGGAGAGAAAAGGTCTAGTATTACTTGGGCTACTTTCACACTGAAGCGCTGGATGCACTGGCTGTACAGCGGCGCTATTTTTTAGCGCCGCTATACCGGTTTTTTTTGCCGCGATTTGCGGGCGCGAGGGGATTTTAACCCCCGCTAGCGGCCGAAAAAGGGTTAAAACCGCTCGCAATAACGCCTCTTTGCGGGCGTTTGAGGCGCTACCCCATTGCTTTCAATGGGCAGGGGCGCCATTTTTACCGCTCCTATCGCACCTCAAAGACGCGGCTTGCAGGAGTTTTTTGACCCTCCTGCAAGGGCAACGCTCCAGTGTGAAAGCCCTTGGGCTTTCACACTGGATACAATTGAGCGGCTTTTTTGGGGCGCATTGCAGGTGCTATTTTTAGCGCAATAGTGCCTCAGTGTGAAAGGGGCCTTAAGAGGAATGAGCACAAACGGCATGTACGATGGTTTGACAACTGAAAGGGCTCCATTAATAAAGACAAAAAAAAAAAAAAAAGGAAAATAAATAAAATATATACATATACACACACACAGTGGGTACGTAAAGTATTCAGACCCCCTTAAATTTTTCACGCTTTGTTATATTGCAGCTATTTGCTAAAATCATTTAAGTTCATTTTTTTCCCCTCATTAATGTACACACAGCACCCCATATTGACAGAAAAACACAGAATTGTTGACATTTTAGCAGATTTATTAAGCCCTGGTTCACACTGCTGCGTTTTGCCATGCGATTTAGCATGTCAAATCGCATGTCAAATTGGCGGTATTTGCCGGCAATGGCACCGTCCTAAATCGGTGCGACGCTGCACCAATTTCAAAAAGTAGTTTCTGTACTACTTTTTGCGATTTCCATTGAAATCTGTCCAGAAACCTGCACAGATGTCTTTGTAATCGCAGCTGAAATCAGGACTGACCAGCGGGAGTGAAATCGTGCAAGTTCAGCTGAACTCGCACAGCTTCACTCTCGCAGCCCAGTGTGAACCTGGGCTTAAAAAAGGAAAAAAAAAAACTGAAATATCACATGGTCCTAAGTATTCAGACCCTTTGCTGTGACACTCATATATTTAACTCAGGTGCTGTCCATTTCTTCTGATCATACTTGAGATGGTTCTACACCTTCATTTGAATGAATGAATGAATGAATGAATGAACGAGTGACTTGTATAGCGCTCACATGCGAACTGAATCGCCTCTAGGCGCTTTTTGCAGCCAGTGTCTGCTTGGCTGGTGCGGTCATTTTACCCTGTAGGATCTCGACGCACTTGGGACACACAGTCGTACACACACATATATACAGGGCCAATTTGGACAAGATCCAATTAACTTACCAGCATGTCTTTGGAGTGTGGGAGGAAACCGGAGTACCCGGAGGAAACCCACGCAGACACAGGGAGAACATGCAAACTCCAGGCAGATGGTGTCGTGGTCGGGATTCGAACCAGTGACCCTTTTGCTGCTAGGTGAAAGTGCTAACCACTACACCACTGTGCTGCCTAAGTCCAGCTGTGTTTGATTATACTGATTGGACTTGATTAGGAAAGCCACACACCTGTCTATATAAGACCTTACAGCTCACAGTGCATGTCAGAGCAAAATGAGAATCATGAGGTCAAAGGAACTGCCTGAAGAGCTCAGAGACAGAATTGTGGCAAGGCACAGATCTGGCCAAGGTTACAAAAAAAAAAAAAAAAAAAAAAATTCTGCTGCACTTAAGGTTCCTAAGAGCACTGTGGCCTCCATAATCCTTAAATGGAAGACGTTTGGGATGACCAGAACCCTTCCTAGAGCTGGCCGTCCGGCCAAACTGAGCTATCAGGGGAGAAGAGCCTTGGTAAGAGAGTTAAAGAAGAACCCAAAGATCACTGTGGCTGAGCTCCAGAGATGCAGTCGGGATATGGGAGAAAGTTGTAGAAAGTCAACCATCACTGCAGCCCTCCACCAGTCGGGGCTTTATGGCAGAGTGGCCCGACGGAAGCCTCTCCTCAGTGCAAGACACATGAAAGCCTGCATGGAGTTTGCTAAAAAAAAAAAAACACCTGAAGGACTCCAAGATGGTGAGAAATAAGATTCTCTGGTCTGATGAGACCAAGATAGAACTTTTTGGCCTTAATTCTAAGCGGTACGTGTGGAGAAAATCAGGCACTGCTCATCACCTGTCCAATACAGTCCCAACCGTGAAGCATGGTGGTGGCAGCATCATGCTGTGGGGGGGGGGGGGTTTCAGCTGCAGGGACAGGACAACTGGTTGCAATTGAGGGAAAGATGAATGCGGCCAAGAACAGGGAAATCCTGGACATAAACCTTCTCCAGAGTGCTCAGGACCTCAGACTGGGCTGAAGGTTTACCTTCCAAAAAGACAATGACCCTAAGCACAGCTAAAATAACGAAGGAGTGGCTTCACAACAACTCTGTGACTGTTCTTAAATGGCCCAGCCAGAGCATCTCTGGAGAGACCTAAAAATGGCTGTCCACCAACGTTTACAATTAAACCTGACAGAACATGAGAGGATCTGCAAGGAGGAATGACCGAGGATCCCCAAATCCAGGTGTGAAAAACTTGTTGCATCTTTCCCAAAAAGACTCATGGCTGTATTAGATCAAAGGGGTGCTTCTACTAAATACTGAGCAAAGGGTCTGAATACTTAGGACCATGTGATTTTTCAGTTTTTCTTTTTTAATAAATCTGCAAAAATGTCAACAATTCTATGTTTTTTTGTCAATATGGGGTACTGTGTGTACATTAACCACTTAAGGACCGCCACACGACGATGTACGTCGACAGAATGGCACAAGGGTGTACAGGTACGTCCGCTTCAAGAACCTGTCCGTGGGTGGCGCGCTCGCGACACAGTCCGAAGCTCCATGATCGCGCCCGCGATCAGGTCACAGAGCTGAAGAACGGGGAGAGGCAAGTGTAAACAAACCTTGCCCGTTCTTCCTAGTGAGAGTGTCACTGATCTTCTATTCCCTATCATAGGGAACGACGATCAGTGACGTCACACGCCAAGCCACGCCCTTCTTCAGTTAGAATCACTCATTAGGTCACACTTAACCCCTACAGCGTCACCTAGGAGGTTAAACCCTTCACTGAAAGTGTCATTTTTATAGCACTGATCGCTGTAAAATTTACAATGGTGCCAAAAATGTGTCAAAAGTGTCCGCCATAATGTCGCAGTCACGATAAAATTTGCTGATAGCCGCCATTACTAGTAAAAAAAATTAAATAAAAAAACTATATTAATAAAAATGCCATAAAACTACTCCTATTTTGTAGACGCTATAACTTGTGCAAACCAATCAATAAACGCTTATTGCGATTTTTTTTACCAAAAATATGTAGAAGAATACGTATCGGCCTAAACTGAGGAAAAAAGTTGTTTTTTTTTTAGATATTTTTGGGGATATTTATTATAGCAAAAAGTAAATATGTAATTTTTTTCCAAATTGTCGCTCTATTTTTGTTTATAGCGCAAAAAATACCACCAAAAGAAAGCTCTATTTGTGGGAATTTTTTTTTTTTTTTTTAAAACGTCAAATTTGTTTGGGAGCCACGTCGCACGACCGCACAATTGTCAGTTAAAGCGACGCAGTGCCGAATCGCAAAAAGGGGCCTGGTCTTTTAACGACCGCTCACTGTATATATACGTCGGCAGAATGGCACAGACAGGCACAATCACGTAGAGTGTACGTGATCGCCTTTGTACAGTTGGGGGGTCCGATCGGACCCCCCTCCTATACAGTGAGCAGCCGTTAATCGTTGGGGAGCGATCAGAGATGAGGGGGTGACCATTCGATTTCGGCCACCCCCTCGCGATCGCTCCCGGCCAATGAAAATGCTTCCTCCGCCATGTGATGTAAACACAGGCAGGAGGAAGTGATGTCATCTCCCTCGCGGCGGTCTTTTCGATTCCGGTGCCGAGGAGAGAGGAAGCAGGTTAGTGCACCAACAGTCCACTGACACATAGGCACACATTTCACCCCCCAGTCACCCCCAGGTCACCCCCCAATCACAGTGTCACTGATTGCAGTGATCATTTATTTTACTGATCACTGCATTTAGTGTCATCTGTGATAGTAAAAAGTTGCAGGGCAGTTAGGATTAGGCCCCTTTAGGTCCAGGGTAGCCCCCTAACCCCCCCTAATAAAAGGTTTAACCCCTTGATCGCCCCCCAGGTAACCCTTTCACCCCCTAACGCCAGCATCACTAAGCGATCGTATTTTCGATCGCTGTATTTAGTGCCGGTGGTGCCCTAGATAGCCAGTTATTTATTTTTAGTTTCGCCGCAGGTTTTTAGAGCGTCAGGTACCCCCATATATTATTTTAACCCCCTGATTGCCCCTAGAGTTAACCCTTTCACCAGTGATCACCGTATAAGCGTCACTGGTTACCCAGTTAGTTATTTAGGTAACCCGTCAGGTTTTTATATAGCGTTGGGTACCCCCATATTTAACCTAATAAAGGTTTTAACCCCCTGATTGCCCCTAGTTAACCCTTTCACCAGTGATCACCATATAAAGGTTACGGGTGACACTGGTTGGTTAGTTTGCTTTTTATAGCATCAGGGCACCCGCCGTATATAACCCAATAAAGGTTTAACCCCCTGATTGCCCGGCGGGTGAGATCAATTAGGTTTTAGCGCCAGAGAGGATCTGCGTCGCCCCAGGCAGCGTTAGGTTAGTGCCAGTAACGCTAACACCCACGCGCAAAGCATACACCTCCCTTAGTGGTATAGTATCTGATCAGATCTATACTAGCGTCCCCAGCGGCTTAGGGTTCCCAAAAACGCAGTGTTAGGGGGATCAGCCCAGATACCTGCTAGCACCTGCGTTTGGCCCCTCCGCCCAGCCCAGCCCACCCAAGTGCAGTATCGATCGATCACTGTCACTTACCAAACACAAAACACATAACTGCAGCGTTCGCAGAGACAGTCCTGATCCCTGCGACCGCTAACAGTTTTTTTTGTAGCGTTTGATATATTTGCTGACGACAGTCGGGTGCTTTTTTTCCTGTGAATCTTACTAGTGTACCCCTAAATTTAGAGCCCAAAATGGCAAGTCGAAGGTACACTAGTAAAGAGACCTACGAGATTCTGAGCATGACAGATAGTGAAGAGGAGGTCACGTATGTCAGATTCAGGCTCAGAATATCTTCCCGTAGAAGACAGTGACGTCAGCGGCCCCACGTCAGATAGCTCCGACGACGAAGTTGAGGTCCCTGCTAAGGTCAGGCATACCCGATCCCGATCTTCTGAGGTTGTTGAGGAGCAAGAACCGCAGGGCTCTCGTATCATGGAGCAGAGGAGTACTAGCGCCGCTATTCCTTCTGGTGAATTGGCAAGCACCAGCGGCCTAGTACAGCCTGGGCGTACATCCAGCACTGCAGTATCACGTGGTGACGTGGTGAGTCCCATAAGTGCAGTTCAAGCTGGCAAGCACAAGTAGTGTCCCGCTGCCACCAAGAAGACAAAGGCAGGCCCGTCGTACCCATAGTGCTCTTCCTGCAGAATTCGCCTATCCTGATTGGGTCCCCACCACTTCTGCAGAACCCGTACTTCCCCCATTCACTGCCCAACCCGGTATTCAGGTGGAAACAGCTGATTTTATGCCAATCGATTATTATTCGCTGATTTCACGGAAGATCTCTATAGATCTATTGTGGACCAGAGTAATTTATATGCTGGTCAATTCATCGCCGCTAATCCCCAGTTGCCTTCCATTGCCAAAAGATTGGAAACCAATTTAAGACCTTTCCCTCAACATGGGCACACAAATTCCCGTCATTGCGTGCTTATTGGTCCATGCACCCAATTGACCACATGCCCGTGTTCTCTGCCTCCATGCCCAGGAAACGATACGAGCAGATTTTGCGGTTCATGCACTTCAACGACAATGAACTTTGTCGTCCACGTGGGGACCCTGAATACGACCGGCTCTATAAAATTCGGCCCCTCATAAACCACTTTAACGAATGTTTTGCAGCCTTGTTTATTCCCGATCAAGCTGTCTGCGTTGATGAGTCCCTGATTAAATTTTCTGGCCGCTTGGCTTTCAAGCAGTACCTTCCCAGCAAGCGTGCCAGATACGGGGTCAAGCTCTATAAGTGCTGTGACAGGGCAACAGGCTATGTATGGAGCTTTATGGTTTATGGAGGGAAAAGATGGTCAGGTTGAGCCGGTCAACTGCCCAGATTACATAGGGAGCGCTGGCAAGATAGTGTGGAACTTGGTGTCACCCTTATTCGGAAAGGGGTACCACTTGTATGTGGACAATTATTACACAAGCGTGCCACTGTTTAGTCACTTGTTTGATCATCAGATTGGAGCATGTGGCACCGTGCGACCTAATCGCCGGGGCTTTCCCCAGCGGCTTGTAGATGCCCGTCTTAGGCTGGGGGAGAGAGCCTGCTTGAAGTGTAATAACTTGCTCGCTATGAAGTGGAGGGACAATAAGAATGTTTTCCTTCTTACCTCCCTTCATGCAGACACGACAGTCCAAATTCGTACGGCGACTGGTGTTGTGGAGAAACCCCTCTGTCCACGAATATAACAAAAATATGGGAGGGGTGAACCTCAACGACCAGTTGTTGGCGCCGTATCTAATTGACCGTAAGGCGAGACGCTGGTACAAAAAAAGTGTCTCTATCTTTATTCCAATTGGCTTTGCTGAACGCTCATGTGCTATACAGAGCTTCAGGCGGGACTTTATCTCTTCTAAAATTCCAGAATGAGATAGTCACAGAACTCCTGTATCCAGGCGGTTCTGCACCTCACCATCCCCTACCAAATGCAGTAAGCCGGCTGCATGAGAGGCATTATACGCATCTCCTCCCGAGTACCCCTACCCAACGAGCCCCCCAAAAAAGATGTCGTGTCTGTAGCAAGTGCGGATTTAGGCGTGACACCCATTATTATTGTCCACTCTGTCCTGACAAACCTGGTCTTTGCCTTGGTGAATGTTTTGAACGCTACCACTCAAAAGTGAAGTTTTAGTGTAGGGTACAGCATTTCACAGACAAGGACACTTACACAGGGTCTCCCAAGATGCCATTACATTTTGAGAGACCCGAACCATTACAGTTGTTAAAGTTTAAAAAAAAAAAAGTAAAAAAGAAAAACACAAAAAAATATATAAAATTTCGTTTTATTGTTCTCTCTCTCTCTCTCTCTATTTTCTCTCTATTGTTCTGCTCTTTTTTACTGTATTCCATTCTGCAATGTTTTATCATGCTTGCTTTTCAGGTACGTAATTTTTTGTTTTCAGGTGCGCCATTCAACTGCAGCGCGGATTTATCTTGACAGCAACAGCGTTTGCTCCCACGATACATAAAGCCGTGACTACAGTGCTGTAGGAGGTGATTTCACCACAAAAGTAAAAAAAAAAAAAAAAAGAGCATATATGCCGAAGCATGGGGGCAGCAGGGGCGGAGGAGCGATTTTGCTCCTAATGCCGCGTATATATGGTCGAAATTCAGACGGAGGCTTGCCCGTGGAAAAGTTTGACCGTGTGTACGCGGCATAACTTTTTTGCGGGAGGATGCCCCCATGCTTCGGCATATATGCCCATCATTAGAAGTGGGTGGATGAAGGGAGGTATTCTAATGGTGGGCATACCCACCGATCAATCTCTTTTTTTCGTTCAGCCAACAGGCTGCATGAAAAAGCACCAGTTACTTACCGGTAATGGTCTTTCTGGTAAGTCTTCCAGGACGGCACAATGAGAGATGACTAGTCCACCTGACAGGAAACACAATCAAACAAAGAGGTTAAAAACCCCACCCCTCCCTGTGCTCCTCAGTTTGTGAAAAAGTACTCCACACTAGTGCACGAGAGTGAAAACAACATACCACAACAACTCATACATACACATTATATATATATATATATATATATATATATATATATATATATATATATTTATTAATATACTTAACCAGAGCGGTGGGAAGTAGGCCTGCCGTCCTGGAAGACTTACCAGAAAGACCATTACCGGTAAGTAACTGGTACTTTTCTCAAGACGTCTTCCAGGATGGCACAATGAGAGAGAAGCAAGTAATTTGCAGGCCTACCTTAGGGTGGGACGACCGCTTACAGGACCTTCCTACCAAATGAGAGGTCCTGAGGCGACAGCAACTCCACTCTGTAATGCTTCAAAAAAGTGTTCTGGCTTGACCATGTCGCAGCTTGGCAGATTTGTTCGACCGAAGCTCCGGCCCTTTCTGCCCAGGAGGTCGCCAGAGACCGAGTGGAATGTGCTTTAACCTTCGGGGCTGTCTTAGCAGCCTGGTCATAAGCTAGGGAGATTGCTTGTCTTATCCACCTAGCTATGGTTACTCTAGAAGCCTGTTGGCCCTTTTTCTGACCAGAAAAATTAATAAATAAGTGGCTGGATTTTCTGAAAATGCTAACTCTATCCAAATAAGAAAGCAGACATAGTCTGACATCCAAACAATGAAAGGAAGCCTCCCTTTCATTCTGGGGATTGGAACAAAAAGAAGGGAGTATTATTTCCTGCGTTCTATGAAATTTTGATACTACCTTGGGAAGGTACAGGGGGTCCTGCCTGAGAACAACCCTGTCCTCAAATAAACGAAAAAACGGCTCTTTAATTGACAGAGCCTGCATATCACCTACTCTTTTGGCTGTCGTTATCGCCAGCAGAAAGGTAAACTTAACTGTGAGAAGTTTAATAGAAATACTGTCTAAAGGCTCGAACGGAGCCTTAGTTAACTGTTCTAGAACCAAGGAGAGATCCCAGGGTGGAACCCTAGAGATCTGTACTGGAGACATTCTGTCCCTAGCTGACAAGAATCTTTTAATCAACGGGTCCTGGGACAATCTTCTGTCCAGGAAGTAAGATAAGGCTGCTACCTGAACTCTTAGTGTCTTGGTAGCCAGCCCCAGATCAACTCCATCCTGGAGAAATTCCAGAATGACCGAAGTTTCCTGTTGGGAAACCTCTCTCTCTGAACACCAGCGAGAGAAGACCCCCCACACCTTAGCATAAATCCGCCTGGTGACCTCCTTTCTACTAGAGAGGAGAGTGGTAATCACTCTCTCTGAACAGCCCTTCTCCCGCAGGTTCTGCCTTTCAAGCACCAGGCCGTCAGTTTGAAGAAGCTGGGCTCTGGGTGGAAGACCGGACCCTGAAGAAGAAGGTCTGACCGAACTGGTAGATGGAGAGGGGGAGCTACCGACCAGTTCTCCAGAGTGGGAAACCAGGCTCTCTTGGGCCACCAGGGGGTGACCAAAATGAGACAGCATTCTGAGAGGTCCAGCTTCTGCAGGATCCTCGGAATCAGACTCAGAGGGGGAAAGGCATAGGCCAGATGAAAACTCCACACCTGGGCCAGCGCATCCACTCCCTCTGAGCCCCATTCCCGGGTCAGGGAAAAGAACCTCTTTAGCTTTTTGTTTTCCCTGCGGGCGAAGAGGTCTATCTCCGGATTGCCGAACCGTTGGCACACCAGATCGAACACCTCTGTGTTCAACTCCCATTCTCCCTGGAGAATCGGGTGGCGACTTAAAAAGTCCGCCTCTACGTTGTGAACCCCTTTTATGTGAACCGCTGTGATAGAGGGAATCCGGAGCTCTGCCCAGCTCAGGATCTCCAGAGACAAAGCCAGAAGGGTACGCGACCTGGTGCCTCCCTGATGGTTCAGGAATGCCACTGTGGTGGTATTGTCGGATAGAATCTGGACCTCTCGGCCCCTGACTCTCTCCTCGAAGGCCTTTAGAGCCTCCCGGACCGCCAACAATTCCCGGAGGTTTGAGGAGGCGCCCCTCTGACCTCGGTTCCAGGAACCCTGAGCTCTGAGCTCGTCTAAGTGAGCCCCCCAACCCCAGGCGCTTGCGTCTGTGGTTATCCTGAGAGGGTTGGACTGACTCCACAGACGACCCACCAGTAAATTCTGAGGAAGGAGCCACCACCTCAGAGATTCCTTTGCCACAACTGGGATGGGGACCCTGTAGTCTAGAGATTCCCTTGATCCGTCCCAAGAGGATAGAAGGAATTCTTGGAGAGGTCTGGAGTGGAGCTGAGCCCACGGCACCGCTGGGATGCAAGAGGTCATTAGACCCAGCACCCGCATGATGCTTCTGAAGGAGGATTCCTCTGCCTCCAACATAGACCTGACCGTTGTCATAAGACCTTGGACCTTGTCCTGCGGTAAAACAAGTTTTCTTTCTAAGGAATCCACTAGGAATCCCAAGTAAACTTTCTTCTGTTCTGGGACCATCAAGGATTTTTCTTTGTTGATGATCCACCCCAGGCTTTCCAAGGTGCTCACGACCCTGGCCAGGTCTGCAAGAAGGAGATCTCGACTCTGATTGTAGAGAAGCAGATCGTCGAGGTAGGGGACTACTGCTATACCCTGCAGGTGCAGGTAAGCAATCACCTCCGCCATGATCTTTGTAAAGACTCTTGGACTGGATGACAGTCCGAAGGGAAGCACAGCAAACTGCCAATGCTGCACTCCCTGGGCGGAAGAGATTGCAAACCTGAGGAAGGCCTGATGTGCTGGGAATATCGGGACGTGTAGATGGGCGTCCTTTAGGTCTATGGTCACCATGAACACCCCCCTCAGAAGAAGCTTCCTGAGAGTGTACACGCTCTCCATCCGAAACCTCTTGCGACGCAGATAAGCGTTCAAGGGTCTCAAGTTTATTATAAGTCGATGCTTCCCTGACGGCTTTGGAACAAAAACGTGGGAATAGGCGCCCAAACCTTGTTGTTCCGTAGGTACCGGGATAACTACTCCCTGCCTTTCCAGATCTGAGACATTCTGTACCAGACCTGCAGCTTTTAAGGGGTCCCTGGGTAGATGCGTTACCAGAAACTTCGGGGGAGGGGAGTGAAGGAACTCTAGCTTGTAGCCCTCTTTTAAAATTTGGAGGACATGGGGGCTCCGAGATATGCTTTCCCATCTGGGGAGAAACTGGGAAAGCCTTCCCCCTACCCTTACGTCACTTAGAGTTCTTGTCATTAGGCTTTTGGCTGGAGAAAAGGATACCTCCCTTCTGTTTGTCCTTGCCAGCACTCCACCTCCTAGTATTGATAGGTCTTTTGTCTGAAGACCGGTTCTTACCCTGGGGGCCTCGAAAAAAAAATCTCCTTTTTTCCTTTTTAGGTTTGGTAGGAAATTTCTTACCCTTTTCGGTGGACCTGGACAAGGCTTGGTCAAGTCCTGTACCGAAAAGAAGGGAGCCCTCAAATGGGAGACCACATAAACGGGTCTTGGATGCACTATCACCATCCCAGGTTTTAACCCATACAGCTCTTCTAGCAGAGTTTAAGAGGGCTCCAGTCTTTGCGGTGGTTCTTACGGTTTCTACCGCTGCGTCCGCTAGGTACGCCACCACGTTACCTATTAGCTGCAATGACTCCAAGACTTCCTTGGATTTGGAAGTGCCTGAAACATGGTCCGTTAATTTTGAGATCCATGCATCTGCATTCCTGGCTACGCATGCTGAAGCCAGCGCCGGGCTCATGGCTGCCGCATTGGCTTCCCAGGCCCTCCGCAAGGTGGTTTCAGCACGCCGATCCATCTGATCTTTGAGGTTACCAGTATCCTCAAAGGAGAGGTCAGACTGTTTGGATACCTGGGCTAATGAAGCATCCAATCTGGGTGTTTTGAAGAACCTATCTTCATCTTCCTCCTTGAAAGGGCACCTACGTTTCCACGTTTTTGGTCTTAAAAGCTTCCTTTCAGGATCCTTCCATTCTTGAAGGATAATGTCCTTCAGTGCCTGGTGGACGGGGAAGGTTCTGGGTTGAGACTACAACAAACCCTGATACATTCTATCCTGTGCGGAAACCTGTTCCGCAGGCTCCTGGATCTCCTCAGAAGCATAAATTGCCCCAAGGAGGCCCTCCATATCATCGGCCGAGAAGATGTGCCTTCCTGGCTTGGAGCCCTCTTCCTCGTCCTCTGCCTGACTATCCACCAGACCCTCATCAGATACTTCTCGATCGGAGATATCTGAATCCTCCTCCGGCTCCGAACCCTGTGAAGGTAGGGATTTTAGAGGCTGCGGGCGTCTTTTAACTACCCTGGGAGTCAAAGAACTCTCCTGAGAGGAAGAGCCCCCCCCCCACTTGTCTGAGGTTCTGGTTCCCTAGACCTGAGTGAGGATTGAAATTACTTAAGCGTAGTCAGCATCTGGGTCTGGACAGACAAGAAGTCTTTCATGACCTGAGATGTTTCTTTTCCAGCCAATTTCGGAATGCATTTAAAACAGAAAGGTCTGGAATAGTCTGGAGGCAACCTATCGTTGCAGTAGCCACATCTTTTGATGCGAGCAGGGGCTTTAGAGGGACGGCTGGTAGACCCCTGGGCAGTGACGTCCCCTCCTGCAGAAAAAACAAATATACACAGGGAATTTTTTAGTACCAAACACCCCTGTGCAGAGCAAAAGGGGGAAGAGTCGGGGTACCTCCCCCATCATAACCCCTGCTGGCTGGGTAGGACTCACCTCCTGTGGCCTCCTCTGTAGCCTTGGCCGTACCGGGCCTTTCCTCATGCTCCATGCGCCGTCCGGGCTCGAACCGTGTCGCTAAGAGCAAACAGGAGGAATGGGCGCCTCTTTTCCTGGTATCTTTATAGAGGAAGCTGGCTGAAAAGACGCCGGCCGTCGCCATCTTGCCGTAGACCGGAAACCGGAAGTGGCGCGGCGCACGGTGACGTCATTCCGGGTGCTAGAGGAGGAAATCAATGAGTCCTCCAGGCCATGGGAAAATGGCGCCGCACATGCCTGAGCGGCGCCAATAGCCAGAACAGCGCTTCACCACTGGGTTCACCACCGCATCTGCGGGAGACCTGCCAGCCCCCCCTCCGAAGTGGACACCCACCAGGTAGGGAGAAAAAAAAAAAAGAGGAAACATTTGGCCCCTGAAGCTTCCAGGTACCCTGTACCTTAGGGCTTCAGAAAACTCAGGGGGGTTCTTCAAGGCTATTCCTTTCCCCCTGAGTATGTTACAACAAAAGGGGGACCCCCCAGGAAGGATGAGCCCGTCCTGCTAGGTCCAGAGGCTTCCTAAGCGTTCGACCTAGGTCCCAGGGGGAGACCTCCAGCACCAAGCCTTTAGGTCTTTAGAAAATAACAAACGGTTTCGCTGTGGGGAAACACAATCAAAAACTGAGGAGCACAGGGAAGGGTGGGGTTTTTAACCTCTTTGATTGATTGTGTTTCCTGTCAGGTGGACTAGTCATCTCTCATTGTGCCGTCCTGGAAGACGTCTTGAGAAAAAAAAGATTACAATACATGTCCAACAAGGACCAGCAACGTACTGGTACGTTGCTGGACTTTGAATGTTTATACCAGAATGATGCCTGCAGGTTTAGGTATCATTCTTTTCAGCCAGTGGCCAGCTTTCATGTAAAAGCAATTCTAGCAGATAATTAGCCTCTAGACTGCTTTTACAAGCAGTGGGAGGGAATGCCCCCCCCCCCCGGATATAAACAGCGCCATTGGGAAAGCATTTTATCACACCGATCTTGGTGTGGTCAGATGAGGAGAAGGAGAAGGAGAAGGAGAAGGAGAAGGAGAAGGAGAAGGAGAAGGAGAAGGAGAAGGAGAAGGAGAAGGAGAAGGAGAAGGAGAAGGAGAAGGAGAAGGAGAAGGAGAAGGAGAAGGAGAAGGAGAAGGAGAAGGAGAAGGAGAAGGAGAAGGAGAAGGAGAAGGAGAAGGAGAAGGAGAAGGAGAAGAACCTGTCACTACTTATTGCTATCATAGGGGATATTTACATTCCCTGAGATAACAATAAAAAAAAATATATATATGGAAGGAAGAGTTTAAAAATAAATAATAATAAAAAATAAAAAAAAAAGCACCGCTGTCCCCCCCTGCTCTTGCGCAAAGGCGAACGCAAGCGTCGGTCTAGCGTCATATGTAAACAGCAATTGCATCATGCATGTGTGGTATCACTGCGAAGGTCAGATCGAGGGCAGTAATTTTAGCAGTAGACCTCCTCTGTAAATCTAACGTGGTAACCTGTAAAGGCTTTTAAAAATGAATGTAGTTTCTCGCCGCTGCGCGTTTGTGCGCAATTTTAAAGCATGTCGTGTTTGGTATCCATGTACTCGGCCTAAGATCATCTTTTTTATTTCATCAAACATTTGGGCAATATAGTGTTTTTTAGTGCATTAAAAATAAAGTGTGTTTTTCCCCCAAAAAATGCGTTTGAAAAATCGCTGCGCAAATACTGTGTGGAAAAAAAAAAAATGCAACACCCACTATTTTAATCTGTAGGGCCTTTGCTTTAAAAAATATATATAATGTTTGGGGGTTCAACATAATTTTCTTGCAAAAAAAAAGTTTTCATGTAAACAAAGTGTCAGAAAGGGCTTTGTCTTCAAGTGGTTAGAAGAGTGGATGTAAGCTTCCTAATGTTGTGCATAAAATGCCAGGACAGTTCAAAACCCCCCCAAATGACCCCATTTTGGAAAGTAGACACCTCAAGCTATTTGCTGAGAGGCATGTTGAGCCCATTGAATTTTTTTTTTTTTTTGTCCCAAGTGATTGAATGACAAAACGAAAAAAAATAATAAAAAAAAGTACAAAAAGTTGTCACTAAATTATATATTGCTCAAACATGCCATGGTTATATGTGGAATTGCACCCCAAAATACATTCTGTTGCTTCTCCTGAGTACAGGGATACCACATGTGCGAGACATTTTGGGAGCCTAGCCGCGTACGGGACCCCGAAAACCAAGCACCGCCTTCAGGATTTCTATGGGTGTAAATTTTTGATTTCACTCCTCACTGCCTATCACAGTTTCGGAGGCCATGGAATGCCCAGATGGCACAAAACCCCCCCAAATGACCCCATTTTGGAAAGTAGACACCCCAAGCTATTTGCTGAGAGGTATGTTGAGTATTTAGCAGATCTCGCTTTTTGTCACAAAGTTTTAAAAATTGAAAAAAGAAAAAAAAAAAAAAAATATATGTCTTTCTTCATTTTCAAAAACAAATGAGAGCTGTAAAATACTCACCATGCCTCTCGGCAAATAGCTTGGGGTGTCTATTTTCCAAAATGGGGTCATTTGTGGGGGTTTAGGGCTATCTTGGCATTTTATGGCATTCAAAACTGTGATAGGTAGTGAGGAGTGAAATCAAAAGTTTGTGCCCTTAGAAATCCTGAAGGCGGTGCTTGGTTTTCGGGGGCCCGTACGCGGCTAGGCTCTCAAAAAGTCCCACACATGTGGTATCCCCGTACTCAGGAGAAGCAGCAGAATGTATTTTGGGGTGCAATTCCACATATAACCATGGCATGTGTGAGCAATATATCATTTAGTGACAACTTTTTGTAATTTTTAATTTTATTTTTGTCATTATTCAATCACTTGGGACAAAAAAAAAAAAAAAAAAAATATTCAATGGGCTCAACATGCCTCTCAGCAATTTCCTTGGGGTGTCTACTTTCCAAAATGGGGTCATTTGGGGGGGGTTTTGTACTGCCCTGCCATTTTAGCACCTCAAGAAATGAGATAGGCAGTCATAAATTAAAAGCTGTGTAAATTCCAGAAAATGTACCCTAGTTTGTAGACGCTATAAAACTTTTGCGCAAACCAATAAATATACGCTTATTGACATTTTTTTTACTAAAGACATGTGGCTGAATACATTTTGGCCTAAATGTATGACTACAATTGAGTTTATTCGATTTTTCTTATAACAAAAAGTAGAATATATTTTTTTTTCAAAATTTTCGGTCTTTTTCCGTTTATATCGCAAAAAATAAAAATCGCAGAGGCAATCAAATACCATTAAAAGAAAGCTCTATTTGTGGGAAGAAAGGGACGCAAATTTTGTTTGGGTACAACATTGCATGTCCGCACAATTTACAGTTAAAGCAGCGCAGTGCAAAATTCTGAAATCACCTCTGGTCCTTTAGCTACCAAATGGTCCGGGGCTTAAGTGGTTAACCAGCCAAAATGGTCCGGGGCTAAAGTGGTTAATGAGGAAAAATAATTTTTTTATTTAACAAAAATGATTTTAGCAAATGGCTGCAATATAACAAAGAGTGAGAAATTTAAGGGGGTCTGAATACTCTACGAACTAATTATATATACACGTCCGTGGGTAGAGCTTATAAAGCAGCAGTGATAAACACCACTGAAAGTATCTTGTTATATCGGTTTGATAAGTGCAGAAAAATCCCTCCTGCTGGGCCATGGTCTTCTCCAGGCAGAGGAAGCCGTCCCCGTTGGGCGAAGACCGTGATTATTGCTAGCGGCTATAACGGCCGCTAGCGATAATCACAGGTAAAACCCGGCATGCTGGTTGTACCCAAGTTGATCAATCAACTTGGTACATTCAGCCTGGCCATACATGGTTTGACTCTTAGCCGGTTTAGCAGGAACTGGCCGAGATTCGAACTGTGCATTGCCTGACTTAATGTCTGACATAATGAACAGGTATTTACCGATCAACACGGTCTGTGTTGATCGGTAAATTGAACAAATTTATTTCCTGTGTCCCGTAGAAAGAAACCTGCAGGAAAGAAATTCGCTCAATGTATGGCCGGCCTTAGAGCTGTCCTGTGCCTTGTGCATGCTTTCTGCTTAATCTTAAGGAGAGCAATTTGCCCTCTAGTTTTTATCCTGAGACAACAGAATGATTAGTCTCTATGTTGTAGAAAATGGAGAGTGGTAGGGTTTAATTAGCAAACGTAAACTGGGAAGGGCTGACACCACTCTACAGTCTACAAAAATGCTGTGTGTTGTTGTCATATCAATTTAAATTATGAGCTAAGTGATTCTTCTGTACTTATATAGTCTTTAGAGGGATAAAACATGGGGAAATGTGCATATACTGCTCATTTTTAATTTTGCCTCGCCATACACTTAACTAATTTTGTGGAAGATTACTGAGAATTGAAGGGAGTCTAATAGCAACCTATTTAAAGTGACAGTTAGCACTCTTATAAGTAAACGTGTTTAACATCCCCAAAATTAGAGATGGGTGCTTCAAAGTCTTTAATAAAGCAACTTGATGACTAAAAGCTTTGCGAAGGCTATGTACAAGCCTACTGTACGCATTGGTCTTATACAAAACAAACTCATATGTACAAAACCTAAAAGGGAACCCTTACTGAGAGAATAAAGAAGTGTGTGGGCAGGCTGAGTGTACCAAGTTGATCGATTGATCTACTTGGGTACAACCAGCCTGTCTGAGTCACATACGATTATTTCTAGCAGCTACTATAGTAGCTAGCAATAATTACTGTCTTCCTCTCATCTTAACGTATGTAGTGCCATTCATTTAAAATAAACTAGAATGAGTCTTTTTGCAAGGTCGCAACAAAAGGGTCCTTATCAGCATTGTTGTTATTATACAAGATAACAGCAGAGTGAAGACTGGAAAACTTTTGTGTTTGCAATGCTGGCAAAGCCATGCAGAACACAAGATCACCATATATATTTTGGTAAAAAATGTCTATATTATTGCTTGATATCACAGGAAAAGCTGGAAAAAGCACTAGGCATACATACTGTATATTTAATGGCATGTATCTTAACTTATGTTGTTTTTTAGCACTCAGGCCTCGTACACACGACCGATTTTCTCGGCAAGAACCAGCAAAAAAACTTGCTGGCAGAGATGTCTTGCCGAGTAAATCGGTTGTGTGTACGCGGCTATCGGGTTTCTCGTCGAGAAAACCGACAAGTAACCTCGACGAGAAAATAGAGAACCTGCTCTCTATTTTCTCGTCGAGATTCTCGTCAGCCTGTTTCTCGACGAGAAAAGTGAGTGTGTGTACACTTACCTGTCCTCCCGGAAGCCCGCGCATGTTCGAAATGAATTCGACGCATGCGCGGTAGCTTCCTAGGCATACGTAGGGTATAACAAGATGGCGGCGACGGCATCGAATGTGACGAGCGCATGCTCGACGTAGTCGATGACGTCACCGCGTACGCTCCTTTCAAAGAACCGCGGGTTCTTTGAAACGAGCGTGTGTACACTCGGCCGGGACAATTTTCTTGTCCAGGAATCTCGTCGAAAAAAACGACATGTTTTTTTCAACGAGAATCTCGGCCGTGTGTACGAGGCCTTAGTCTTGAAACCTTCCTAGAATAACGTGTCCCACCTATTTTTAACTTCAGCTACACTGAATGTGGGATAAAGGGGAGTGTGAAATGACCTTGTGTTGTTATAAAGTCACACATTGACGAGTCACAAGTGTTTCTAAATAGTCGGATGCTTTTTTTCTAGATTAGCAATTTTTATGTGTGCTTGCATCTATGACCTCTTCTCTCAGTTTATTTATTTTAGGTCTGCATCTAAAACTTTAGCCTAGGATCACATTGGAGCGATTTGTCATGCGAATTGAGAGATCAAATCGCATGACAAGTCGCACCCTCTTGGCGGCAATGGCACTGTTCCAATTGGTGCAACACTGATTTGCAAAAGAAGTTCCTGCACTACTTTATTGAAGTCGCACCTGAAAAATCGGCAAGACATCCGTGTATGAAGCCACACAGATGTCTATCAAGTAGCACCTGAAATTGCGCTCACCTTGCTACTTCAAGTGAAGCAGCGATTTCAAAGTAGCATCAATGTGAATCAGGGCTTAAGGAGAAAAATTACAGGTTTGCTACCAATATTGCAAGTGTTTTTTTGCAAACATTGTTGAA
The DNA here is from genome assembly GCA_029206835.1 of Rana muscosa. NCBI lineage: Eukaryota > Metazoa > Chordata > Amphibia > Anura > Ranidae > Rana > Rana muscosa. The sequence continues at coordinate 796,014,810 of CM055122.1, read as the reverse complement.
CATTTCTACCAGCTCCTGTTTTAAAAGATATTTCAAAACATAGTAGAGATCTTCAAATAGGTGTTTATACAAGGAGGATGATTGAATGAGGTCACTGCAAAGCAGATTGATTGCAGAAAATTACTAATGTCTGTTTTTATTTTCCTTGACTCATCTGTCTAGGGCAGTGATGGCGAACCTCTGATGGTGCCCAAACCGCGACGCAAATCCCACTTATTTCTTTCAAAGTGCCAACACAGAATTAAACCTACCAGCGGCTCTGTACAGAGGATGGGACTGATCATCCCTCTGAATGAGCCCTGTACACATGACCGGTTTTCCCATCGGAATAAAAACTCGGATGGTTTTTACGACGGAATTCCGCTCAAGCTGTCTTGCATACACACGGTCACACCAAATTCCGACCGTCAAGAACGCGGTGACTTACAACACTATGACGAGCCGAGAAAAATTAAGTACAATGCTTCCGAGCATGCGTGTTTTTTTTCCCCCCGTCGGAATTCCATACAGACGAACGGATTTTCCGATCGCAATTTTTTTCCCCCCCCCCATCAGAAAATTCAAGTTAGACTTACCGGTAACTTGTTTTCCAAGAGTCTTTCAGGACAGCACATGAGTGGCTCCACCCACTAGGAAAACACAATCTCCACCATATTTTAAAAAGGAGGCGACTCCCCACATCTCGTCAGTTGTAGTAGAGTACCTCCGGCCCAAGCTGGAACACATAATCAGAATATGGTTAATCTCAGCATGTACACACACACACACACACACACCAACCAAGAAGGGCGGGTAGTTTACGGTCCTGAAAGACTCTTGGAAAACAAGTTACCGGTAAGTCTAACTTGAATTTTCCCTTATCGTCTTTCAGGACAGCACATGAGAGGATAATCGAGACTTACCAACTAGGGAGGGGTAACAGCCTGCAGGACCTTTCTGCCAAATGCCTGATCATCGGCTGACAGCAGGTCCAGTCTGTAATGATGGACAAATGTCAAATAGCTTGACCACGTAGCCGCCTTACAGATCTGATGTGGGGTGGCACCAGCTTTTTCTGCCCATGTAGTGGCTAGAGCTCTAGTAGAGTGTGCACGTATTCCCTGTGGAGGAGACAAACCCGTCTGGGAATAAGCCTCAGAAATAGCCAGTCGTAGCCATCTAGCAATTGACCCCTTCGATGCTTGGCGTCCCTTTCTGTTACCAGAAAAAAGAACAAATAAAGAGTCCGAAGACCTAAAGTCCTTTGTTATTTCCAAGTAGTGTAATAAAATTCTTCTTACATCTAAGTTATGGAATAAAGTCTCCCTTCTTCCTGAAGGATTTGAACAAAAAGTTGGCAGGATAATTTCCTGCGATCTGTTATGAACTGATGCCACTTTTGGCAAAAACCCTGGATCTGTTTTAAGCACAATCCTGTCTGGGTAAATTAACATAAAAGGTTCTTTTATTGAAAAGGCGTGTAGTTCACAGATTCGTCTCGCAGTCGTAACTGCAACTAAGAATACAGTTTTAAGAGTCAAACCTTTCAACGAGATTGTCTGTAACGATTCGAAAGTTTCTTTCGTGAAGGCTTGCAAAACTACTGACAGGTCCCATTTAGGAAAATGTTTAGTAGGCACTGGCCTGGCTCTAGTAAGTGACCTAAAGAATCCTGTGATCAAAGGAACTGAGGAAATTGGTTTTTCCAGGTATACTCCCAGGGCAGCCACTTGCACTTTGAGAGTGCTAATTGCAAGACCTTTGTCCACACCCTTTTGTAGAAACTCCAGAATCGACAAAATGTCTTCTAGGGTTCGGTTTGATGAATGACACCAACAGTTGTAAACTTTTGCGTAGATATCTCTAGTTACTTTCTTTCTACTAGCGAGTAGAGAGGATATACTAGAGGCTCAGACAGTCCTTTGTTCCTTAATAACTGCTCCTCAGATACCAAGCGGTGAGGCTTAGTCTGGCTACATCCGGGTGGTATACTGGGCCCTGAAGTAGCAAGTCCTGTCTAAGAGGAAGCTGCCAGAATGGTTTTCCTCCATCCTACAAATGATGATCAAACCTGACTCTTTTCGGCCAGAACGGAGTGATCAGGATTACTGATCCCTTTTCCTTCTGTATTTTTCTCAAAACAAGAGGGATTAGCTGAAAAGGAGGGAAGACATAACCCAGATGGAACTTCCAGGGATGTGCCAAGGCATCTATCCCTATTGATCCGCTGTCTCGGTGCAGAGAGAAGAATTGAGGGAGCTGGGCGTTGTCTTTTGATGCGAACAGATCCACCTGAGGACATCCCCACATCTTGGTGATCAGTGAGAATATCTCCAGATTCAGGCTCCACTCTGCCTCTTGAATTCTTTGTCTGCTCAAGAAGTCTGCTACTTCGTTTAGCGTGCCCCCGAGATGCACTGCCGACAGGGAGAGTAAATGCTTCTCTGCCCACTCTAGGATTTCTGATGAGAGCAACAGTAGAGCTTTGCTCCTTGTGCCCCCATGTTTGTTCAGGTATGCCACTGTGGTGACATTGTCTGAAAGAATCTGCACATGGGACCCTTGGAGGTTTGGAGAGAAGGCAGCTAAGGCTAGAGCAACTGCTTTTAACTCCCTCCAGTTTGAGGACCTTCCTGCTTCGGATCGGGACCAAACTCCCTGTGCCATGTTTTGATCCCAGTGGGCTCCCCATCCCCAACTGCTGGCGTCTGTCGTGACCCTTACTTCTGTCGGGAAGGACCAAAGCAGGCCCCTTGACAGAACTGCCCGATTCCTCCACCACCACAGAGTCTTCTTGACCTTGGTGGGAAGCTTTACTTTTGTGTCTAAGGTTTCTGGTCTGTGATCCCATACCTGTAAAAGAAAAAACTCTGGAGGGGCCTGAAATGGAGCCTCGCCCATTGAATGGCTGGCATTGTTAAGGTTCCCAGGACTGACATAATCATCCCGATTGACACTTCCTGCTTTGTCTGAAGACTAGCTACTACCCTCAAGACCTTATCTTTCTTCTCTTTTGGGAGAAAAATCCTTTGCTCTGCAGAATCTATCAGATAACCTAGAAACTGAACTCTTTGAGCAGGATTGAAATTTGACTTTTGAGTATTTACAATCCAGCCCAAGGCTTCCAGATGACTGCGGGCCTTGGTTAGATCTACCTGCAACCTCTCTCTGGAAGGGGCAAAAATTAGGAGGTTGTCCAGATAAGGGATGACCGAGAGGAGCTAGAGCTTCCGCCATTATCTTGGTAAATATCCGCGGAGCGGATGACAGACTAAACGGGAGGGCCTTGAATTGTAAATGAAGCACCTCCTTCCCCATATTTATTGCCAACCTGAGGTATTTTTGAGACTGAGGGGCTATGGGCACATGCAGGTATGCATCTCTTAAGTCGATTGATGCTATGAAGCATCCCTTGACTAAGAGATTTCTCACCGAAAAGATGGAGTCCATGCGGAACCGTCTGTATTGGACTGACCTGTTTAACGGTTTCAGATTAAGAATGAGACGGAAGCTTCCTGATGGTTTCCTCATCAGGAAGATATGGGAATAGAAACCCCGGTAACGTTCCTCTGGAGATACCTGAACCACAACACCCTGTCTTATCAGATCCCCCAACAGGTTTCTCATGGCTAGGGCCTTTGTTGTGTCCCTTGGCAGGTCTGTTACACAGTATCTTTCTGGAGGAAAATCCGAAAGTTCTATTTTGTATGGTGGGGTCGGCAGCCTGGCCTCTCAGGACAGCACCTTAAGAGACCTGACTCCTACTAGGCGTTTCCTTGAAGGAGGAAACACAAAAACTGACGAGATGTGGGGAGTCGCCTCCTTTTAAAATATGGTGGAGATTGCGTTTCCTAGTGGGTGGAGCCACTCTCTCATGTGCTGTCCTGAAAGACGATAAAGGGAAAAATAGAGAACATGTTCTCTATCCAAGTCCGTCTGACTTTATGTCGGTAATTCACACGGTTGGAATATCCGATGAAAAGCTCCCATCGGAAATTCCGACTGTGTGTATGCGGCATAAGGGACCAAAAATTTACGATTTTGCCATATTCGCTCAGAATGCAGGGTTCTGGAATGCATTGTGCTCAGAATACACTGTGCAATATACACTGACCTAACTGACCTTTACACTCACCTACCCGACACATGCACTCACTTTTTTTTTTTTTTTACAAAAAATGATAAATTTAATCCAAATTTTGGGGGTTAATCTGGATCCTGACCTAGAGACAGGGCCAGGATGAAGCTGAAAGGGGAAGGTACCCACCAGCAGGTGAGCACCTTGAGCCTCTGCCTTTAAGAAGCAGGACACCGACTGATAAGATACTCAAGAAAAAAAAAAGGTAGCTGGATGGCCGCACACTGAATTTACTCAATTTTGCACAAAAAAAAAAAAAAAAGCTAGCTTTTTGTACATAGATTGGCCGTTCTGGATTTTAATTAAAGTGGAGCTCCACCCTATTTCAAGACATGAGCTCAATCATACTGCAAGTGAAAACAAACGTTTTTTTTTTTTTTTCTGTACAGTACCTTTGTTTTCCGATAGCTTCCTGTCTCTCTGAAGTGCGGGTAGTCTGCGGGTAGTGCATCACTTCCTGCAACCGCAGTGTGTCCTGGGAGCCTTTGTCATTGCGGAGCCTTGCTGCTAGCTATCGCGGGATTTAGTAAGCCATAAGCCTTAAACCGTAAACAGAGATTTGTAAGAGATATAGTTTGATGGCAGGTGCGGTGTGGATGAGACAGCTTCCATGATTGGATTTCAGCCTGCACGTCACCCCTGGCTGCTTCTACTTAGTTACGTCCACCTCGGACATGTCACCGTTGTCCTACAGACATGTGGCAGATTTAGTTTGTGATGGGTGGTGCGGACGATTGGATGTCAGTGTCCTGGTGTGTTTTCTCAGTTTTCCTGGCATGCCCACAGAGAGGGCTCAGCGTGCCGGCAGTTTCACGCAAGCCACAGGTTCACCATCACTGATCTAAGGAAACCATGACTCAATGCATTAGTAAGCATTTTAAGCTGCTATTTAGGTACCAGGGAATCTGAAAAACACCCAAGAGAAATATATTTTAGGCTCGGGCTACAAGGGTGATTAAAACTCTTTGGGGAAAAAAAAATAAAAAAAAAAATGTACTAAACCTGGGAGGATGCAAAATCTGGTGTAGCAATGCAGAGAAACCAATCAGCGCTCTAATGTCAGTTGAAAAAGCTGAAGTTAGAAGCCGATTGGCTACCATGCACAGCTGAACCAGATTTTTAGTAAATATCCCCCTTTGCTTCTAAGTGGTTACATTTCTCAGCAGCAAACAGTTGCAAAGATACTTATTTGGTCATGTAGCCCTAGTATAACCACATCCCAATTTAATATAAAAGCTAGATATACACCAATAGAATTTTTTTTTTATTATTTATTTATTTTTTATTAAAATCTATTTCAAGAACGCCAAGTTCAAGTTTCCAATCACCATTTTTTTGACCACAGTACCAAAAAATAAAAAATTCGAAAGAGCTGGTTGGAAAATTTTTCTTAAACAAAATTTATTTTTAAGAGTGTTTGTTCAAGTTTTCGCTGACCCACCAACTTCAAAACCTTCTGAATCACAGATCTGGGGCAAGCATGCAGATCATGTCTAGGAAAGAAGTCTAGGATTTCTTATCCGCATATATTTGTTTTAGATATCTGACTCAAAGTATTAAAAGTCAGACAGTTAGTGCCGGTTCACACTACAGCGACATGAAAGTCGGCACGACTTTGCGAGGCAACTTAAAAAGTTTCCTCCAGGACAGGCAACTTTTTTTTATAAATTCTTTAGGGGACAGGCAACTTTGCCAGTGGCCAATCAAACAATAATAAGCTCTGTGGGAGGGAGGGGTTTGCCTGAGTAAACTAAATTTCTCTTCCTGTAAAGTTGCTTCAGTTAAGACACTGATCCGTCTTTGGAGGCAACTTCCATTGAAATCTATGGGTACAAGTCGCCTAGAAGTCACCTTGAAGTAGTACAGGAACCCTTTCTGAAGTCGGAGCGACTTCAGTAGTGTGCATTAAGACGGCTCTCATTCACTTTAATGTAATTTCTCAGATCCCAAGTCGGGGTAGTGTGAACGGGCACTTAAGCAACTAGAATTTTCTGAAGGCAGGGTTAGCTTCAATGTGTGTCTCAGGAAAAGTGCTCTTGCTTATGACCAATTTACTCTACAGTGAACCTAACCTAATAAAAAGGCAAGTACAGTATAACAGATAATTTTTTAACACAGGTTAGGTAGTATAATAAGAGGGGGGAGGTTGGCGGCAAGGGATATTTTTAAAGACCAAGCTTTATAGCAAACCCTTACGGACATCTGTAGCTGCATGCACTACCGACATCGGGAATGAAATTGTGCGAGTTCAGCTGAACTCGCACAATTTCATTCCATGCATGTCAGTCCCGACTTCGGGGGCGATTTCAGAGACATCTGAGTGGGTTTCTGCACAGATGTCTATTGAAATCGCACTCTGAAGTTGCCAAAAGTAGTACAGAAACTACTTTTGGGAATCGGTGTTGCAAATGCAGTGTTGCACCCATTGGGACGGTGCCATTGCCGGCAATAGCCTCTGATTTCACATGCGATTTGGCATGTCAAATCGCTGCAACGTGAACCAGGGCTAAAAGGCCAGCAAAAGTAGTTGTGGTCTTAGTAGTTTGACTCCCCTTTGCCCTTCCAAGTTCAACCCTTTTGTGTTTACATTACATTAGAAGGCTGGCAGATCTTACTGCTTGGATGGGGAGCAGGGTGAGCTAATCTACTGAAAGAATGTGCCTCCTGTGCTTCTTCGGTGAACTTTGAAGATACACTGCCCTTCCCAGTCCTGTGGGTACAGGAGGTCAGTGAGAGCTTGTTTAAAAGATCAGTCGCTTTACTGGAAAGTCCATCATCTGGCCACAACTTCACACTGCTTTGTTTTCAAGTAACAGAAATGTGCTAACTTACTACTCAATAATGTACATGTTGTATATGAACATTCACTATGCCAATATTACACGGTTATTTTAGTGTGGCTTATGTAAAAAAGTTCAATAGCTAAAGCACAAATATGCAAGTATTTCAAGTGATTGCCATAGAGATATTTAAAATAAATGTAGTATAGTAATGGGTGCAAAATTTTCCAGTACACCGCAATTCTTCTCTATAGTAATCCAATGAAGGAAATCCTGTATCTTTAATTTACAGTTAACGTGCAACATCATAGATGCTATGGCATGTTATTGTTCTACTTACTAAATCACATCTTTTAAATATTGCCTATGAAAGTATGCTAATACAAGGTCTATTAATGGCCTTACCCAGTAACAAAAAAGAGAAGACCCACTGAGACACAGCTGCCGTCTGCAGCCTCCGGGTCAGGGGGATATTGAGAGGTGCAAACTCAACCTTCATATTGGTATATATACTTTGCTGCGAGACCCCCTGGTTCATCAGACCCTGTAAATGGAAAAAAAAAAAAAAAAAAAATTATAATAATTATACTTAATCTAAAGGAAGCATTGGTCAACACATTCACAGTCATATGCTTGCACTAGTGCAGGTTTCAGGGCCTAATCACTGCCATATGTTAAACAGCTAGAACAACTCAATACACGGAGAGCTGACTCCTTGGTTTCAACAAGATTTAATGGCCACGAGTAGCACACACATATCTGGAAGAGAAAGAAGGATTGCTTGCACTCTCTGTACTAGAATTACAGTTTAGGAAGCTACATGCAGTCACACACTATATTTGTATTTTTACAGCCTCACCTGCGAAAAAAAAAAGTGAAGGAAAGCTGCAGAATAAAAAATGTTATAGGTATGATGATGTTATCAGGCTCACCATTACTCCCATGTACTTGGGGCCTATTTCACACGAGAGTCGCACAAGAACGCATACCGTGATTCAAGTGTATTTGACACCACGATTGCAAAGGCAGTCAGCTTCCAGCATGGTGCAAGAAATGTGCACCTTTCCCGCACTGCGTTCTGCTGTGAATGAGCCCTTAAAGGGGTTGTAAAGCTTTGTGTTTTTCACCTTAATGCATCCTATGCATTAAAGGGGTTGTAAAGGTTCGTTTTTTATTTTCTAAATAGTTCCTTTAAGCTAGTGCATTGTTGGTTCACTTACCTTTTCCTTCGATTTTCCTTCTAAATGTTTTTTTTCTTTGTTTTCTTTGTCTGAATTTCTCACTTCCTGTTCCTCCTCAGTAAGCTGTTCAGTAAGTTGTTCTGGCTGACTCCACACCGCTCGGATGATGGTGTGAAGTTTAGTGAGGAGAAACAGGAAGTGAGAAATTCAGACAAAGAAAAAAACATTTAGAAGGTAAATGAACCAACAATGCACTAGCTTAAAGGAACCCATTTAGAAAATAAAAAACGAACCTTTACAACCCCTTTAAGGTGAAAAAACACCTTGCACTCTCGGCCCAGAGGCGGCTCGTCATTGGAGATTGATAGCAGCGCAGCCATTGGCTCCCGCTGCCGTGCCGAGCGATACAGTCGGCGGCTATAGCCGCCGGCTGTATCCCGGGAGCACGCCCGCAAGCTAACCCCCTTGGGAGAGAGCTGTCCAGAACGGGGGTCAGGTCTTGCGGGGGGGAGGAGCCGAGACAGCCACCGTGGGACCCCAGAAAACGAGGATGGGGGCCACTCTGTGCAAAACAAACTGCACAGTGGAAGCAAGTATAACATGTTTGTTATTTAAAAATAAAAAATAAATACCTTTACACTCCCTTTTAAGTGTATCCCCCTGCCCCCCCCCCCCCCCCCCAAAAAAAAATACTGAAAAACTTACCAGTCCTTGGATGTGGTTAAAAATGGGCAAAATGGAAAAATTTGTTTTGTTTCGGATAGATTCAGTAGGTTACCAATTTTATTCACTTGGAATGTCAGGGCCACGAAAGAATAAAATAGAGAAGTGGCCCCATGGGATTGTCACCCCTGACACCCATTTGTTTAATAAATACATTTTACTCTTAATAGAGAGATATCATAATTGTTAAGTACATGTCTCTCTATGGCTGCTTTGTGGGTTCTTTCTGTTTTATGTTTCAGGTGAAAAGCTGCCTGCTGTTGCTAGGAAGATTTACTTCAGCTGTAGAGCACTGGATTGGTGACAAATCCTTTGGTGGGGAAACATCTAGCCAATGAGTGTAACCTTTTACTTATATCCTCCCCTTTCACTGGGCGGAATTATCATTTACCTCAGGTCTTTCAGTTGGACTCACCTCTGGATTCTCCTCAGCCTTCCTTCTGGATCTTTTGACCTGCTCTCCCACCCTCCCTCCCCTTTATTTCCCCCCGTCGCGGTCCCCCTTTATGTGGGTAATGTCGCCCACTTTGTGAGTGGACAGTGGTTGGTACGCTGTTACTTGTTTTATAGAAGATATTACTGCTTGAGTCTTATTGACTAAGCAGATTGGTCTGTTATTGGTTACCAACAGTTCTGTTTGATATTGAAGGTCTATCTTTTTGGGTAATGTCGCCCACTTTGTGGGTGGACAGTGGTTGGTAAACTGGTATTTGGTTGGTATAAGATATTGCTGCTTGAGTCTTAGTGACTAAGCATGTTGGTCTGTTAATGGTTAACAGCGATTCTGGTATTAAAGGTTAAAGTTAATTTCATAATTAAAATTGTTTTAAACCCAATAAAAGGGGCCGCGGCCTAAACTTTTCCACAATCCTTGTTGTGTTTTATTTTAGGTATGTTCTTATGGTATGATGGGTGTACAATCTCATTCATTTTGTTTTCTTTATTAATTTTCAAACGAACTCCAAATTTTTCATAACAATGCGAAATCGGATCGGCCAAAAAATGATCGACCGTTTCGAATTCTGCGTGAAGAAAAGCTGGTTGTTATGGAGCTGGCCAGGAAGCCGGCCGCCACATCCTTAACAATCAATGACTCATCAGCTGTCAGCGGGATTCCCTGCCGAGAGCTGAAATGTGAACTAAAAAATGGCAGCAGAGCGCCCTCCCCTCCTAAACCATACCAGGCCACGTGCCCCCAATACGGGGGGGTGCTTTGGGGCTGGGGGTTGGTGTCACTGCACCAGGTGACACAAACCCTAGTAATGCCACTGACCAAAAAGCACTGCGATGTGTCCTTCCTCCTCCTGGGCCATGGCTACACCTCTCTGGTGTCTAGAGCAGCGGACTAACCAGCATTTCTGACTTAAAGCTGGTCTGCTTCTTGTGAACCCCCACACATGCCTCTGTGATGATAACATTCATAATGTAAGGCTGGACTAGAAATTAACCACTTGACCTCCAGAAATCTACCCCCTTCATGCCAAAAGCCAATCAGGAGTGCGAGTCCCCTTAGAGGCAAGGCACTCATGGACACTGCTGGATCGAGATAGAGCTCAGATAAGTATCGGGAGGGCTGTTGCACACAGGTTTTTTTACCTTTATGCATAGAATGCATGAAGGTAAAAAAACCTTGTGCATTTGCAACCACTTTAACTTTAGTCAAAGCTGCATAGTTTGTTTTTATCTGCAGGCGCCCCTTACCAGACAGTTTTTTTGAGAGTGAACTAACCCTTTAAAGAGGAAGTATACCCTGATGTGTTTTACTGCCTCTTTTGCTCCCTGCAAAGCCAGCCAATTAAAAGCATATCGGGCTAGTATGTATCACCCAAGTACCCGTGTATAGCCATTGTGCCGTATGCTGCACCCAGGTGAGGAAATATACCCACATTTTAGATCATATAACCCCTGGCACATAGCAGAGGGTTGATTTTAGGCAAACTGAAATGACATCTGAGGTAAATCTGTCATGCTTTCTTATATTCAGACAAAACAGTGGACTCAAACGATTGCAACGCATTTGGATCAATCTGATAATTTCCGCGACAGACACACAAAATGCAGCACATTTGTAAGCATAATGACTGCGACTTTATTGATAAATGTCCCCTGCAGTATAACAAACAAAAATGTATGCCTAAAAGCGGAGGTCCACATAAAAAGTGAACCTCCGCTTTTCGGAACCCTCCCCCCCTCCGGTGTCACATTTGGCACCTTTCGGGGGGGGGGGGGAGGGGGGGGTGCAGATACCTGTACAATACAGGTATTTGCTCCCACTTCCAGTAATAGACTCCCGTGGGAATCACGCCTCTTCGCGTTACCCCCAGCTGTCTTCTGGGAAACACACTGGTCCCAGGAGACAGCGGGGACCAGTAATGATGTGCTGAGCAACTCGCATGCGCAGTAGGGAATCGGGCAGTGAAGCCGCAACGCTTCATTTCCCGATTCCCTCACCGAGGATGGCGGCGGGGGCAGCTGAGAGACGAGCGATTGCTCGGCCTCGGCTGCCGACATCGCGGGCGTGCTGGACAGGCAAGTGTCCATTTATTAAAAAAGTCAGCAGCTGCAATATTTGTAGCTGCTGGCTTAAAAATAAAAAAAATAAAAATCGGGTGGACCTCCGCTTTAATGAGCGCATTTCCTCATGTTCACCCTGATGTACTCAGCTAATTATGTCATAAGCTAGACTAGTAGTGCTACATAAAAAAGGAATCATTTTGTGTTACTTCTACCCATGTCCGAAATATTCTCGTCTGATTGCAGCCGGTTACAACACGCATGTAGAAATATTAAGCCATGTCAGAATAACGCAAGACTTCTCCTCTATGTGCAACATTATGTTGCTTAATGCCACTAAATTAGCATCTCTGACTTATGTACAGTATATGAAGCAACGGTTTCTCTTTTGTAAATGTATAACAACAGCAAAGGGGGATCTAAAATACAGGAAATGTGTAAAAAGAGAAGAGAATATCATATTAAAGTGATTGTATACATCCATGAAAAGTAAAATGTTCTATTATGTGAGCTTTTGGAACCCTCATAATAGAAACCATGACAAAATACACAAGATTGTTGTATAGCTCATTTTAAGGAAGTCTGTAGCATAGTCACAGGTTCACATTAAAGCGGAGCTCCGCCGGAAAAAAATTATTAAAAGCCAGCAGCTACAAATACTGCAGCTGCTGACTTTTAATATTAGGACACTTACCTGTCCTGGAGTCCAGCGACGTCCGCAGCAGAAGATGAGCAATCGCTCGTCCCTCGGCTGCCCCCACCGCCATCATGGGTGAGGGAATCAGGAAGTGAAGCGTTGCAGCTTCACTTCCTAAATTCCCTACTGCACATGCGTCTTTCACTGGTCCCCGCTGTGTTCTGGGAGCCGTGTGTTTCCCAGAACACAATGGGGGGGGGGACCGGGAAGTGACGCACTACCCGCAGTGTGGATTCCCGGAAGTGGGTGCAAATACCTGTCCTAGACAGGTATCTGCACCCCCCTCCCCCCTGAAAGGTGCCAAATGTGGAGGAATCCGGACAGCGGAGGTTCCACTTTAGGGTGGAGCTCCGCTTTAAGGCTGCATTCACACCTGAGCATTTTCCGCTCATAAAACACTCATCTCAAAAGTTCCAAAAATCCCATTCATTTCAATGGCACTTGAGCTTCTTTTTTGTCAGATTACAGACGTTTTTCTGCTTTTACATTGGTGAACCTTGAAAACGCCTGTACAAAAACCCTGCAAAACTGCCCGAAAGCAATATGCTCAGGTGTGAATGCAGCCTAAAGAAAATCTTGACAAAAATTTGGGGCCATCACTGAGATCCTCCTGTAGAAAATGCTAGTTGCCTGGTTCTTACACTGATCCCAAGACTGCTTTGCGAGTCACTGCCCTGGAACAAGTATGTGGATCAGGAAAGTATGTATCTGCATACTTGTTCCAGTTCAGTGACTGGCAGTATCGATGCAGGAAGGTCAGCACTATAGCCAGGCATCTAGCATTTCCCCCCAAGAAGACATTAGCAATAGTAGCCCTCATGTTTTCCTCACGACAGGCTTCTTTTGGGCTCCATTCATATTATTGCACAATGAGAACAAATTTTCCGGTTATGCAATTTTGACATGCGATTTTCTCGATATTGTACGTGTCGCATAGAGCGGCCCATTTACTTGAATGGGCAACCCTATGTGCGTTTGTTGCCGGAAAAAAAAGCTCCTTTTCCGGGTGACAAACTTCACGTGATGTGTGAAGGCCTGGTTTGCTGCGAGTGACAACTGCGGCAGAAACGCATTTGGAGTGCCATTAAAAGATAATGGAACCCAAACGCGTGCAGTACGTTGTGCTGCGAATGCCACACGATTCTGCCTGCGATCGGGGCATTAGGGTGCTTTCCCACTGCTCCAGTGTGGTTTCCCCACAGCGCGGGCACAGGGCAATTTACCTGTGTGTGTTTTTGTGGGTAACCCGCGCTTTTCCATAAACGTCTTTTAGTGCATTTTCCGAAAGCGCAGATGCAGCAAGCACTTTTGGTGCACTTTCAGAAAAATGCATCAAAAACACCTGATCTAAGAAAAGTCTATGATAAAGTGCGGGCATGGGTAACCTGCTCAAAAACCATGGGTACATTTGCATGGTGGGCAAATCACACCGGAGCACTGTGAAAGCGCACTTAAAAGAAAGCCTGTCATGAGAAAAACAGAGAGCAGTATGAATGCGACCTGAGGTGCAGAGGGCAATAATCCACAGCAACCAATCAGAATTCACTCTGCTAAAATCAGGCCAGTACAAAATGGATTCTGTTTGGTGGCAATAGGTTACTCGACATCAGAATTGTCAGTATAGGGCTCATGCATATGGGCATACAAAATCTGCGTATTCAAGTGCCCAGGAACCACAGATGTTGTACACAACCACCCGCACAAATAAAATGACAGAATACAGCTGTGCACAGGTACTAGCTGGTGCATGCGTAAACACTTCTTTGTGTCTGCATTTTTATATATATTTTTTTCTTTGGACTATATTACAGAAGACGAGCAGCCAGTCATGGTGAACACACACCAACAGAGAGCAGACAGAGGGGAAGGAGGCTCCACCACCACCAGCGCCAATGTCACTTCAAACACACCGACTCCTCCTTTCCAATATATTATACCAGCAATCTACCCGTGTCCCTTCTCACAAACAGGTGTGGTGCAACTATAGTCAAACTTTTCTTTATTCGTTTTGGATAAATTGGAGAGGTCAGGGTTTTTATTGCTGTCTGTGATTCTCCCTATTTGTTATCAAGAGTGAAAGAAGATCCCAAATTTTGAGTTGTCACCAGAGCAGGAATAGGGAGAAATCTTCCAATGGGGGACACACGTTCTGGTGACTTTCTTACAATAACGAATCAATTTCTACACTAATAGCACAACATCACTAAAAATGACAGATCTGTCATTAGCCTACATTTACACAGACGTCTAAATTTCAGAGTTTAGCTGCGTTTAGAAGACTTTTCTAAAAGCAGCTGGATTTTCACAATGGAATGTAATCATATTATTCATACATTTAGGGCCAGTTCACACCATAGAAACGCAATCCGGATGCGTTCCAGGTGCTTTTTTGCATGTGCATTTTTGGTAAGTTTTTGATGCGTTCCAGTGCTTTTTTTTCACCCCACTTTTCTCTTAACCTTAAATAGTGACAATTGTGTTCCAGTGTGTTTTTGGTGCATTTAGGTGCGGTCTGGTGCGTTTTTCAGCATTCCAGTACAGTCCAGTGCAGGTAAAATGCAGCATGTTCTACTTTTTTTTCCTGGAACACACTGGAACTGAAAGCACTGGTGTGAACTATGCCATTGAAAACCATATAACCTACTTTCCATGCGTTTTTGATGCAGGAAAAAAAAAACGCACTGGACTGCATGTGGTGTGAACTGGCCCTTAAAGTGTTTGTACAGTCCCACACACTTTTTTTTTTTTAGTCACCTGTAAGGGAAAAAAAAGGCATAATTAGCTAGTATGCACCATATAATAGCTCATTATGAAATACTTACCTTAGAACCAGGCGTTGGTAACTCACCTGGTCCACGCCGAGAGAGATGACATGTTGCCTCAGCGTGTCTTCCAGGTATCGCGGCTCCAGCACTGTGAGTGGCTGGAGCCACGATGTCGTCACTCCCGCGCATGGGAGACTTCTTTCCGGCGAGGTCCGGCGTCTGCCGGCCTTCATCCGAGAAGCCCCTGTGCGCATGCGCCGCTGCAGTCAGCGGCTCATTGCGGGGGGGGATAACTCCTAAACCGTAAAGGTTTAGGAGATAAAATTTTTTACCTACAGGTAAGCCTTATCATAGGCTTACTTGTAGGTAAAAGTACCAAAATTGACTATACAACCGCTTTAAGCCTCGTACACACGATCGGATTTTCCGATGGGAATTGTGCGATGGCAAGATGTTGTTGTATAATCCGACCGTTTGTACGCTCCATCGGACAATTGTTGTTGGAATTTCCGACAACAAATGTGGGATAGCATGCTTTAAAATTTTCTGACAACAAATGTGTAAGGTCGGATTTGCCGATCGTGTGTACACAAGTCCGTCGGAAAAAAAAATCCAAAAAGTACAAACACGCATGCTCAGAAGCAATGCTAACCATAACACATTAGCAGAAGTTGCCCAAAGGGTGGCGCTAAAGAGCTGAAAAACCATAGTTTTGTGTTTGTTGGCCAACAATTCTTTGCCGTTTGTATGCAATACAAGTTCCTGGCCAACACCCTTCGGACAAAATTCCGAGGCTTTGCCCGCCGAAAATCCGATCGTGTGTACAAGGCTTTAGAAAAAGAGGGAAAGTGCTGCGACCAGGGTCGACGATCTGCAGCTAAAAAACACATTGCACAGCTGCAGTGCGTTTCAAAGCAGAAAAAGAGATGCTTCCCCTTTTCTTCCCGAAATGCTGGTATTCATTCTTTGTAGATGCGGTCTAACAATAGTTACTGAGCTGTCAAGAGGTTGACACTGACATTCTGGTAAGGTAAAATATCAGGATAGGTTGTGATTTACTCATACATCAAGACAAAATATCCCCTAGTTAGATGTTAGGGAAGGTGCACATCTTCGCTTCATTTGCCTCTCTCTGCCTCTTTATCTGGCTCAGGGGCGATTCACACCAGAAAGTGGTGTGGGAAAGGTGCATTTCGTGCGCATTTTGCCCACTGCCCATGCAATCTGTATGCGGGTGCGCTAAATTAAAAAAATTACACAACTTTATCTCCTTGCTAAGGCTACTTTCACACTGAGGAAGCTTTCAAGCGTTTTATCGCTAGTAAGGCGCCTGAAAACTGCCTCTCATGCCACCCCAGTGTGAAAGCTCAAGTGCTTTGACACTGGGGCGTAAGCATGAGCTCCGGCGTGTTCGCATTGAACACGTGCAGAGCCCGCCAGGAAGTCGGCACCGTGCTGCGCTAATGACAGGCAGGGAGACATTTCTCGATGCTCGGCTGCAGAGATCGGGAAACGTCTCCCTGGCTGTGATTAGCGCAGCGCGGTGCCGAATTCCTGGCGGGCTCTGCACGTGCTCAATGCGAACATGCCAGAGCTCATCCTTACTGGCGGTGCGCTTGCAGGACAGGGAAAAAAAAAAAAACACCCAGCAACTTTGGGAGCAGTGTATACAGTAGAGCTGCACGATTCTGGCCAAAAGATCATGATTCTCACGGCGTAACATCATCTTTCATATTATACAAAAAATGAAATCAGGCTAAAATTTTACTGTTTTTTTTTTTTTTTTTTTTTTTTTTTTTTTTAAAAAAAAAAAAAAAAAAAAAAAAAAAAAAAAAAAAAAAAAAAGGAGAAGTGTATTTTTTTCCCAAAGAAATTACATTTGAAAGACCGCTGCGCAAATACAGTTTGACATAAATTATTGCAACAACCACCATTCTTTTCTCTAGGGTCTCTGCTAATATATATATATATATATATAAATAAAAAAAAAAAATATGTTCGGGGGTTCCCATGTAATTTTCTAGCAAAAAAATAAATAAATACAAGATTTTTAACTTGAAACCAACAAATGTCAAAAAATAAAAATAAAATGGTCTTTAAGCCTGGTTTAGTCTTTAAGCGCAATCTCAGAGATCGCATGCGATTCGCACCTGCACCTAAACTCATTGCAAACTGAACGATCTGCAGGAAACATTTGAACTTTTTCAAGTGCAGATTACTGGCATTTAGTTGCTGTCAGATACAAACATTCATGTGAATGTAGCAAGGTCAGTATACCCTGCACACACCATACACACTCACACCATGCTGAGTATACATACATATTACACTTCAACAATCAACACAAGGTGATCTGCTCTGTGTAGTGATCATATCATATAATAAAGTTTATATGAGAACTCCAGGACACTCACCTACTCAGTGGAGGGGAACCTCTGTGTGTGATCAGGGCTGGGATCACTTCCACCCATCTACTTCCTACAAGCAGTGAGCTACACCATATTGTACACTATTAGGATGACATTGGACACCGGGGGAGGTGCAGGGAGTCCAACACCCAGCTGATCATAGATTAACTCCTTCCCTCCCATCAGGGTGATTGCCACATCCACCCCCAAATACTCAGCACACACAGTCTATTAGAGCGAGCCATGCATGCATACCCTGATCTGTTGTAATAAAGGAACACTTTCTGCTGTGTCTATGGTTTATCAGCAGATAAGCACATCCTTTTCATCATCTGGTGATGGAGGAGTATGCAGACAGATCAGTGGCTGATCATATAAATCTTATTCCCCAGATTTGATTTATAGAAAAAAAATGTATTGATTTCAGTTACATACAGAAAAGAGCTGCATAGACCAACACTGTATGAAAAGAAGGGGGTGACTTTTTAAAAAAACGCCAAAACGCCAATAAACTGCAGTTTATCAGCTTCTGTGTACATGGAGCCTTAAAGTCGTGCAATTTTAGGCTCCATGTACACAGAAGCTCAAAAACAGTTGTTTTTAAAGCAGCAGAAAAAGCTAGCTTTTATCAGCGTTTTTTTACTAGCTTTTATTAGCGTTTTTCAGTGTAGCGTTTTTTCGTTTTTAAAAAAAAAATTAAAAATTCCAATGGACCAAAAAATGCTAAAAAACGCTCGCGGCCAGCGTTTATGAGCGTTTAGCGTTTTTTTCTGCCGAAAAACGGCACTTTGAACACAAATTTCTTGCGTTCAGAAAAAAGCCCATTAACTCCACTGCTCACCAGGATTTCAGGGAATGCCTGTGTAAACTTGAGGTCTATTGACCTCACTTGCATGAAAGTCGGACCAAAGTAGTGCAGGGACTACTTTGAAGTCGGTACGACTTGAAGTCGCACATATATGAATGGTTAACATTGGAAATAATGGGAAATATTGTTCTTTCATACATCCCTATACATTTCATCATTTAAAAGCATGAATATTTGTGACCATAAGGCCGGGTTCACACTCGTACAACATGACAGTCCTACTACTTTGGATCCGACTTTGCCCTGCGAATTGAAGTCCGACATGTGTCCGACTTCAATAAACAGGCATCCGACTTCGATCCCCGACAATACCAGGCACTGTGTCTGGTATGAATTTTCTTTTTCGTACATCACGGGACACAGAGCGACTTAGTCATTACTAATGGGTTATATAGATTACCTTCAGGTGTTGGCACTGGCCAATTCCAAACCGGAAGTACCCTCCCCTATATAAGCCCCTCCCATCCGGGAGCACCTCAGTTTTTTGCCAGTGTCTAAGGTGTTGGCCAAAGAGTAACATGTGTTTTCACTGGGCTTGCGTACAGGTTCTTTTGTGCCTTAGTAAGCTATTCCGGATCCGACCAAAAAAGCTTCATAGCTAAACGGTCGGTACCCGGGCCTTGCAGCAGAAGAGCAAGGTTTTGCCTGTAATGCTTCTCTTAGGAGGGCTGGACCCTGGGATCCAGAGCTCTGGTCATACCCACGACCAAGATGTTGTCTGTGCAGGGTGCTATACAGGTCCAGGGGAGTGGAATCCTTGGGAACCCGGTCCCTGAAGGTTTAATTACAATGCCTGCCATGATAGGTGAAGTTTGGACTTCTGTGGACCAAACAAAGTCCTGCGGCGGGGATCAGGTAAGTGGGGGCCCCCAGGAACTTGGTTCTATTGGGGGACCCCCAAGCCTAATTTGTCTTTCTGTCTGTTACCTAATGGTATTCCCGCTAAATATCTGTGTTTGCCTGTAACTACTGAAAATGTAAAATTTTAATAGTAGTCAAGAAAAAAAAAAAAAAGAAAAGGGGACCGCGGTACCTGTGTTAAACCACTAGAGGCCGCTGTAGTCCATTTTTCTTGTCATGTGGATCTATGGTTTTCTCAAGTCAAAAGATCCAGGCAGCTGGTAAGTTTCTCTGTGGGAATCCACTTCCTCTGCCCTGTTGCTGCACTCATCCACCGCACAGGCCCTCCGGCAAAAAGGGCCCTGGCTCCTAGTCCCCTGTTTGATTTCGAAAAGGGCGCCAATGGCGCACGGGCGCGCACGCGGGCGCGTGCACGCGCCTCCTATGAAAAAAAGGGGCGGGGCGGGTGGATGACGCTCGATGCGCGCCGCGGCGCTTCTGCGCATGTGCGGGCGTCCCAGCATGGTTAAAAGACACAGTACAAGTGTCAGCTGGATGCAAACAGAGCTAGCAACAAACAGTGGCACACAGAGGCGGTTGATGCAGGCATCCCCATAGAAAGGCACTTTAGTGGACACCAGCTGGTATATAGCAGCAACTTTGTTAGACTATTACCAGCAAAATTGGTGTATGACGACGGGAATACCTCAGCTTTGTGCTTAAAGGATATGTCGTCCAGACGCTCCGGAAATAGATCTTCCAGGAAGCCAAAGGGGTCTCCATCGGGCTCTGAGGATATTGGGCATGCTTGTACTGCACCAATCTCCCCTGAGAATTCAGAGGTCAGTAGCCGTAGAAACCCCGCAGGAATGCCTGGTGCTGCGGCTGTCCCCAGTCCACCTGCTCCGGTATATATAACAGAGGAGGTTTTATCCTCAACTCTGGGAGGATTGGAAGAGAGATTAACAGCATTGATCGCTGCTTCCCTGTCACAGGAAAAGCGCGTCCGATCTCCGTCTCCTCCTTCAGAGTGCCTGTTAGTGGAGGAACAGCCCCACACAGAGATCGACCTACCTGAAGGGGATCAGGATGAGGTTGATTCAGTTATGGAGGAATCAACAGTGGAAGAACCTTTCTCAGCATCTCAGGCTGAAAGATTATGGGTTCAGTCTCTGACTAATATGGTCCGATCAGCATTTAAAATGCCTCTGGCGGAACCACCATCCACTACGGTTTCCTCGCTGGGGTCGCTAAAAGCTCCCCAGGCTGTCTGTTCCTTCCCAATCCACCCTTTATTAGAAGGGCTTATTTACCAGGATTGGGAGCATCCTGATAAAATATTTGCTCCCCCCAAGAGATTTCCGGTGATCTATCCCATGGAGGATAAGTTCATAAAAAAATGGAGGGTCCCTACAGTGGACGCAGCCATCTCTTCTGTTAACAAATCACTGACATGTCCAGTAGATAATGTTCCAATGTTCAAAGACCCAATAGATAAAAAATTGGAGTCTTTACTAAAATCTGCTTTCTCTACAGCAAGCATGGTGACACAACCTGCGGTAACAGCGATTGGAGTCTGCCAAGCAGTGAAAGATCAGTTGAAACAGGTCTTAAGGGACTTACCAGATCAGCAGGCTCTTGCCCTAGCTGACCTGCCTAGAGCCTTGTGTTTTGCAGTAGACGCCATAAAGGATACAATCCAACAGGCCTCCCGCTTTACGCTGTCTATAGTACATATGCGTAGGCTTCTGTGGCTCAAAAACTGGTCTGCTGAAGCTCCCTGTAAAAAACTGCTGGTTAGCTTCCCATTTCATGGAGAACGCTTATTTGGAGAAGATCTGGACAAATATATCCAGAACATTTCTGCCGGTAAAAGTTCACTCTTACCGGTTAAGAACAAGGGTAGAAGTCCTTCTTTTAAGAGGCCTACTTCTCCAGTCCCGGGCACATCGGCTGTGAAGCAGTTCCGACGGCCTCCGCGGTCAAATTCAGGGGGCAGAAATCAGGGACAATCACAGGGTAACAAGAAGCCCTGGATCAAGAGAGGTACAAAACCTCCCCCCAAGGCATGAAGCGTTGCCCCCACTCAATCGGGTGGGGGGAAGACTTCAGTTGTTCACAGAGACCTGGCGGGACACCATCAGAGACAGATGGGTGCTCTCCGCAGTAAGTCTGGGATACAAGCTGGAGTTAAAAGGCACTCCTCCTGCCCAATTTATGAGGTCAAACGTGCCAAGAGATCCCCAAAAGAGAGGATCCCTCCTTCTGGCACTAGAACAACTATTGCTCCAAGGTGTAATCATGAAGGTTCCCCTGGAAGAAAGCGGATTCGGGTTTTACTCGAACCTTTTCACAGTCCCCAAACCAAATGGGGACGTGAGGCCCATATTAAATCTAAAAGGGCTAAACAAGTTCCTAAATATCAGGACTTTTCGGATGGAGTCGATCCGATCGGTGGCCACCGCCCTACAAGGGCAGGAATGGTTAGCCTCGATCGACATAAAGGATGCTTATCTGCATATTCCCATCTTTCCGGCCCACCAGAAATTTCTACGCTTTGCAGTAGAAGGGCGCCATTTTCAGTTCAGAGCCTTACCTTTCGGTCTGGCCACAGCACCACGAGTGTTCACAAAAATTCTGGCCCCATTATTGGCCAATCTAAGAACACAGGGTGTAACGATAATGGCATATCTAGACGACCTGCTACTAATAGACCACTCAGTGGAAAAGCTGGAAGTAGCTATTCACAAGACAATCAAGTATCTGGAATATCACGGTTGGATTATCAACCGGGACAAGTCAGCTCTAAGACCAGTCAAAAGTCTGGAATACTTAGGGCTAAGGCTGGATTCAAATCAGAGAAAGATTTTCTTACCTCCAGAGAAGGTGTCGTCTTTAAAAGATTTGACCCACTTAGTGGGTACAAAAAGGAAACCATCCATACGCCTCTGCATGAGGCTGCTGGGAAAAATGGTGGCTTCATTCGAAGCGGTACCCTACGGTCAATTCCATTCAAGGAATTTGCAAAGGGCCATACTGTCAGCCTGGAACAAAAAAGTTCAGGCTTTAGACTTACCAATGTCCCTGTCCCCTTCCGTTCGCAAGAGCCTCCATTGGTGGTTGGTGCCCCAGAATCTGGAAAAAGGGAAACCCTTCAGTCCGGTTTCTTGGAAGGTAGTCACTACAGATGCCAGCCTCATAGGCTGGGGGGCAGTACTGGAGCAATGGTCTCTCCAGGGCAAGTGGTCAGAAGCAGAAAAGGCCCTGCCCATCAATCTCTTAGAGATACGAGCAGCCCGGTATGCCCTAGTAGCATGGACATCCAAACTCCAAGGGTCCCCTGTCAGAATTCAATCAGACAATGCCACAGCAGTGGCATATATCAATCACCAGGGTGGCACCAGGAGTCGTGCAGCCCAGAGGGAAGCAAATTGCATCCTGGAGTGGGCAGAAAAATATGTCCCAGCCATATCCGCGGTTTTCATCCCAGGAGTGGAAAATTGGAGAGCGGACTTTTTAAGTCGCCAACAATTATGCCCGGGGGAATGGTCTCTTCACCCCGAGGTTTTCCAGGCAATATGCCAGCGGTGGGGAACACCGGATGTAGATCTGCTAGCATCCAGATTCAACGCAAAGGTGGACAGATTTGTGTCTCGCACAAGGGATCCTCTAGCTTGCGGCTCGGATGCCCTAGTGTTCCCTTGGGATCAGTTCAAGCTGATATATGCATTCCCACCGCCACAATTGTTACCGCGATTACTCCGCAGAATCAGGGTAGAAAAGAAACCAGTGATTCTGGTGGCTCCAGCGTGGCCCCGAAGGGCATGGTACGCGGAGATTGTAAAAATGTCAGTGAGGAGTCCTTGGACCCTCCCACATCGTCCGGACCTGCTGTCGCAGGGACCGATATACCACCCTTCCTTACCAGCCCTAGGTTTGACGGCCTGGCTATTGAAGCCCACATTCTGAAAAAGAGAGGGCTCTCTAATTCTGTGGTATCTACCATGATCAATGCCAGGAAGCCGGTATCCAGGCAGATCTATTATAGGATCTGGAAAGCGTACATTACGTGGTGTGAGGCCAAGAAATGGCATCCACGTAAGTACGTGATAGGGAGGATTTTGGACTTCCTACAGTGGGCTGTAGATAGGAAGCTGGCCTTGAGTACTATCAAGGGTCAGATTTCGGCCTTGTCAATATTTTTTCAAAGGCCCTTGGCTTCGCATTCACTAGTCAAAGCTTTCATACAAGGAGTGATGCGTATTAGCCCTCCGGTTAGTGTTCCCATATGTCCTTGGGACTTAAACCTGGTTCTGTCAGTTCTACAGAAACAACCGTTTGAACCATTACAACACATTTCCTTGGTTCTTCTCACCAGGAAATTGATTTTTTTAGTAGCCGTTTGTTCGGCTAAAAGAGTATCGGAATTAGCCGCCTTGTCCTGTAAGGAGCCATATCTGGTTGTCCATAAGGACAGAGTAGTATTACGTCCTCATCCAGCCTTTCTTCCCAAGGTGGTATCGAGGTTTCATTTGAACCAAGATGTGGTTCTTCCTTCTTTTTTCCCCAAACCTAGCTCGGTAGAGGAAAAGTTATTACATTCTTTGGATGTAGTAAGAGCAGTTAAAGCTTATCTAAAAGCCACTGCTCAGATTCGCAGAACGGATACTTTGTTTATTCTGCCGGAAGGCCCTAAAAAGGGTCAGGCAGCATCAAAATCCACTTTAGCCAAGTGGATTCGACAGGTCATAATACAAGCCTATGGCTTGAGAAAGAGACCGCCTCCGTTCAAAGTTAGGGCGCACTCCACAAGAGCAGTTGGAACTTCATGGGCAGTGCATCACCAGGCCTCCCTGGCTCAAGTATGTAAGGCCGCAACATGGTCTTCGGTACACACGTTTACTAGATTCTACCAGGTAGACGTTAGAAGTCAGGAGGATGTCGCCTTTGGGTGCAGTGTGTTCCAGGCCGCAAAAGATCCTCATGCCTGATGGCGCCCAGCTTATGTATCCCTCCCCTCATTTGGCATTGCTTTAGGACGTCCCATTAGTAATGACTAAGTCGCTCTGTGTCCCGTGATGTACGAAAAAGAAAAAGGGATTTTTATAACAGCTTACCTGTAAAATCCTTTTCTTGGAGTACATCACGGGACACAGAGCTCCCACCCCTCTTTTTGGGACACTTATTGCTTGGCTACAAAACTGAGGTGCTCCCGGATGGGAGGGGCTTATATAGGGGAGGGTACTTCCGGTTTGGAATTGGCCAGTGCCAACACCTGAAGGTAATCTATATAACCCATTAGTAATGACTAAGTCGCTCTGTGTCCCGTGATGTACTCCAAGAAAAGGATTTTACAGGTAAGCTGTTATAAAAATCCCTTTTTTTGGACGAACTCCATGCCAAATTTATAAAAAAAAAATGGCACGGGTTCCCCCTCTAAGAGCATACCAGGCCCTTTGGTCTGGTATGGATTTTAAGTGGAACCCCCTACGCCGAAATAACAGCATGGGGATCCCCCCCAAAATCCATACCAGACCCTTATCCGAGCACGCAGCCCGGCCGGTCAGGAAAGGGGGTGGGATCGAGCGAGTGCTACCCTCCTGACCCATACCAGGCCGTATGCCCTCAACATGGGGGGTGGGTGCTTTGGGGCGGAGGCCCTGCGCACCCCCAACCCAAAGCACCTTGTCCCCATGTTGATGAGGACAAAGGCCTCTTCCAGACAACCCTGGCCGTTGGTTGTCGGGGTCTGCGGGCGGGGGGCATATCGGAATCTGGGAGCCTCCTTTAATAAGGGGGCCCCCACCCTATGTGAATAAGTGTGGGGTACGTTATACCCCTACTAGGGTTGTCCCGATACCGATACTAATATCGGTATCGGTACCGATACCAAGCATTTCCCGAGTACTTGTACTCAGGGAAAATGCTCCGATGCTTCACCCGATAATTGGGCAGTCAGGGATGATCGGTGCGGCGGGGGGAGTTACAAGCATAGATCTCCCTGTATAGATTTCAATACAGCCTGACAGCTTCTCCCCCGAACCCCCCCTCTTTTCAGCTGTTTTAGTGAAATCTATTGTTCTGTCTCAACTACAAAGCGATAAAGTTCATCTCCAGGTTTAAGTAGGCCTTACTCAAGCTGGTTTGATATTCATCCCTTGCATCGATACAGGCAGTTTAACTCAATGAATAAACTCACAGTTAGGACGACAGACGATGAATCCTTTCGAATGTTCCGTTTAATGATGGATATTCATAGGTAGAAAAACGTTGCAGTTGTAAGCCACATGTAAGATGTTTAGCATGGAAGATATACAGGAGTAATGACCAGAATCAGGAAGTGGAGGAGACATATAAAGAACTACGGTGAGAGAGAGAGTTCAGCTAGAAAGAAGGGGACAGATCTTAAAGACACAGAGCAAGAATAATCACATAGTGTAACACAACACTCCCCGTCTGAAATCTTTAGATTTAATAGCCTTAAACTAAAATATATATTTTCAAAAAGTCCAATACTGACGAATGTCCTGGAACCTGTAATGAAAAACATGCAACAAGCAAATAATAAACGTAAGTTCAACAGGATGAAGAACATAAAGTCACAGTATGATGTCTTCAAATAATTCCAAAGTTCTGAGTAGAACCTGTAGATGGCAGCAATGTACTCCCCGCCGTGCAAACAGCATGACTAGTCCTTGCACAAGTCACTCACCTGGCAAAAGGAGTACTAACTCTGTAATTGGTCGACTAAAGGTTTGTGTCGATCCTCCCTTGGTTACCTTGACTTCTACCTTCCGGACTTTGTTATCGTCGCTGGGCATAACTTTAGTAATAAGACCCATAGGCCACTCATTTCGACAAACTTCCTTGTCTTTTAGAAGGATGAGGTCTCCAACCTTAGGATTCGGCTTAGATGCTTGCCATTTGTTACAACCTTGAAGGTGGTGAAGATACTTTTTCTTCCAGCGATGCCAGAACACATTGGCTAGATGCTGCACCTGCTTCCATTGATGCCTGTAACGGTGTGACCGCAGCTTCTGTTTTGTACTTACAGAAGTGTGGAGTGAGGTGTTCACAGTTCTTATTTTCTTATCATCTTTAGGGTTTACTAGCCCATAGGTGGTGTCAATAGGGAGTAAGTAAGAGTCCTCACGCAGAAACCTTGGAGGTGACAGCCATAAGCTGTCCTGAAGAACAGCAGGTGACACAGCTCTGGTCCCACAGTCAGCTGGGTTGAGTTCCATGGGAACGTGATGCCATTGACTTGGTAGAGAGAATCTATTGATACGTTCAACCCTGTTGCTGACATACACATAAAATTGTTTTGTTTGGTTGTTTATGTAACCAAGTACTACCTTACTGTCTGTATAGAAGGTGAAAGAATCAATTCTAGTGTCCATTTCACTTCGTATGACCTCGGCAATTTCTACTGCTAGCACGGCTGCACAAAGTTCAAGTCTTGGTATGGTATGTGCAGGCTTGGGTGTGAGTTTTGCCTTGCCTAGGACAAAACTACAGTGTGATTCTCCATTCAGTTCAGAGGTCTTCAAATAGGCTACTGCAGCAATAGCTTCAACTGATGCATCAGAGAAAATATGAATCTCTCTCTGGTTAGCAGTTGAAGTGGATCCTGGAACATAGCAACGGGGAATCTGAAGTTTTTCTAGTGACTTCAAAGAATATCTCCACCTTTCCCACTTGTATTGATTCTCACTAGGCAAGGGAGTATCCCAGTCTATGTTCTCAGTAGACAACTGTCTTAGTAAAATCTTACCTTGAATGGTAACTGGAGCAAGGAAACCCAGTGGGTCATAGATGCTATTCACCACGGACAGGACTCCTCTCTTAGTGAAGGGTTTGTCACAAGTTGACACTTGGAAGGTGAATTTGTCTTGCTTGATGTTCCACAACAAACCCAGACTTCGCTGTACAGGAGGCACATCTGTACCTAAGTCAAGGTTTTTTAGACTAGTGGCATAGTCCTGGCTGTTGGATATAATCTTGTGCAGTCTAAGGTTTGCTACAGACAGCATCTCCTTTGTTCTAGTGAGAAGATCAATTGCTTCTTTAGCAGTTGGAAAGGACTTAAGTGCGTCGTCAACGTAGAAGTTTCTTTCAACAAATTGACGGGCATCAGATCCATATTCAACTTCTCCAGTCTGAGCTGTTCTCCTTAGCCCATAAGTTGCCACTGCTGGGGAAGGACTGTTACCGAAGACATGTACCTTCATGCGATAATCTATAACTTCCTTGTTGAGGTCATTGTCCTTGTGCCATAGAAACCTGAGGTAGTTTCTGTTGTCTTCTCTGACGATGAAGCAGTGAAACATCTGTTGAATGTCGGCCATTACTGCTACAGGCTCTTGTCTGAAACGAATCAAGACTCCTATTAGACTGTTGTTCAAGTTGGGTCCAGTAAGGAGCATGTTGTTAAGAGAAACACCTTCGTGCTGAGCACTGGAATCAAAGACAACTCTGATTTGGTCTGGTTTGCGTGGGTGATACACGCCAAAGGATGGAAGGTACCAGCATTCTTCTCCCTCCTTTAGTGGGGGAGCAGGCTCTGCATGATCTCTGTCAAATACATTTTGCATAAAGTCCACAAAGTGCTTTTGCATCTCTGGTTTCCTGCTTAAGTTTCGCTTTAAGGAGGAGAATCTACTGATGGCCTGCTGTAAGTTGTTGGGCAATCTCTCTCTTGAGAGACGAAAGGGTAGGGGTGCTACCCAGTTATTGGAGTCATCTTGAAAGAACTCATTGTCCATTACCTTGATGAATTCCTTGTCTTCCATTGAAGGAGCCAGTATGTCATCTTCACTGGTTGCATTAAACACTGTAGAGCCGAAGTCGC
The DNA here is from genome assembly GCA_029206835.1 of Rana muscosa. Lineage (NCBI taxonomy): Eukaryota > Metazoa > Chordata > Amphibia > Anura > Ranidae > Rana > Rana muscosa. The sequence continues at coordinate 795,987,066 of CM055122.1, read as the reverse complement.
CATCATGGCAGGAGAAAGGGCTTGTGTCACCTGAGATACCATGTTGCCATCCGTGGCTGGCTATCTTCTCTTTCACCCAGTAGTGATGTGGGCATGGCTCAAAGTAAGTGTTTCGGCCATTTGGCAGAACATTTGTCTTGAATGACGAAATGTTGGTAGGTCTTTTCATTTTGCCTATGCAGACATTGCCTATGATGACCCACCTTAGATCCGTGCGCTGGGCAAATGGGGCATCTGGGGGTCCACTGACTTGTCTGTGTACCTTGTGAACTCTTAGAATGTCTCTTCCTAAAAGAAGAAGGATCTGAGCATCTTTGTCAAGCGGCGGTATCTCATTTGCTATTACCTTGAGGTGAGGGTGATGGAAAGCAGCAGCTGGAGTAGAGATTTCTTCCCTGTTGGCAGGTATCTGATTGCACTCAACAAGTGTAGGTAAGGGTAATTGCAAGTTACCTTTGAGAGAAGATACCATGAGTCCATGAGCCCTTCTTCCAGAAACCTCTATAGTTCCACTACAGGTACCCAAGGTGTAAGGATGAGCTTCGCCTTTTATTTCAAATAGATTGAACAATTCCAATTTTGCAAGTGATCGATTGCTCTGATCGTCTAAGATAGCATATGCCTTTAGAGACTTTTCTGGTTGATCCTTGTGGTATATGTTCACCAAGCATATCTTAGCACAGGACTTACCACAGTGGTCTTCTCCACAAACTTCAGTGCAGGATGAAGAAATGATGGTAAAATTAGGCACTTGGTCTGTATTCTCCCCGCCATGCGTTAACCTGGGAGGAGTGTTGGCAGGTTGTGCAGAGCTGGGCTCAAGAGGATGGAGGGCTTGCACATGTTCTTCAGAGCCACACTCTATGCACTTGATGGACACATTACAGTTCCTTGCAAAATGTTCTGTAGAAGCACAGCACCTGAAACATACCCTAAATGTCTTTAAAAGCTCCTTGCGCTCTTCCAGAGGCTTTTTCCTAAAGCCGATACATTTATCGAGGGGGTTCTTGTGTATGGGACACTCTCTGTTAGGGTTTTCAATCTTCCTACTCTGTTTGTTCGTGGCCAGAACTGTGGTAGGAGTGGGAAGGATGTCAGTCTTTTTCACGGACACTGGGCCTCTATGGTTTCTATAGTTGCCCTGAAGACTGGTACTCTTAGGAAAGGGTGAGAAGAGGCTGTACTCACCGTAGGAAAAACTTGGATCGTTCTTGGTCTCTGCAATTTTCCTGATGAATTCACAGAAGAAAGAGAATGGAGGGAAGGAAACCTTGTTCTCTCTTTTGTATGATGACCCTAGTGCAGTCCATTTCTCTTGCAAACCATACGGGAGCTTGGAGACAATTGGGTTTACCCCTCTTGGAGTGTCAAGGTAACTGAGTCCAGGTAGTTTTGGGTCTGTCTTGGCTAGCTGAAGCTCAAGGAGAAGGTCACTCAGTCTCTGGAACTCCTTGTTGTCCTTACCGGATATCTTTGGGAAAGTTTCCAGACGCATGAACAAAGCATTTTCTAAAGCTTCTGGACTGCCATAACTTTGCTCTAGTCGCTCCCATGCAGCTGTGAGGCCTGCAGTAGGATTGTCCATGAAAACCGATCTTAATGGCTTAACACGTGCAGCAGATAGAGGACCAAGCCATTTGATCAGCAGATTCAATTCTTGATCAGCTGTAATGCCAATATTGCTGATTGTAGTTCTGAAGGCACATTTCCAACTTCTGTAGTTCTCAGGTTGGTCATCAAAACTTGTAAGACCAGTCTTTGTGAGCCATCTGCGAAGCATGTACCTCAAAATCTCTTCTGTCTCAGTTGTCTCCGCCTTTATGTGAGATGCTGTTGGCTGTATGGTGCTGATTGCGTTATCTTTGACATTGTTGTTAAAGGACACAGGGAAATATGGTGCAGCAGATGCATCCAGGTGAGTTGCTTGCTTGAAGTCAGTTGTTCCAATGGTACGTTGATTCAAGGCTGTACCGATGACTGGAGATTGATGACTTGCCTGAAGCTTGCGCTGATGCTCTGTGACGTATGAAGGCAGGCAAGGTAGACAGGTAGGAAATGCAGTGGAGTGATTTTGAGTGCAGGAAGTTGCTGGAACCTCTTTAACTTGAAGCTGTGAAGGAGTCTCTATGTAGTCGGGAGCATTGGAGACAATGGAGTGTGCACTGCAGTGGCTTAGGACATAGTCTTTAGTGCGTTTGGGGGGGTCTTCCATATCTGCTATGTTTAGGTTAATGCTGTCTTTCTCACTTGCACCTTCGTCTGCACTGATAGCTTGCTGTAGGACCCTTAGCTTTGCCATAGCTGCGTCATGTTTACACTGTTCATTTAAGGTTTCCATTGTTGCTCTTTGTCGTGCTGACTGCGCTTCCAACTCTGCCCTTTGACGTGCTGACTGCGCTTCCAACTCTGCCCTTTGACGTGCTGACTGCGCTTCCAACTCTGCCCTTTGACGTGCTGACTGCGCTTCCGACTCTGCCCTTTGACGTGCTGACTGCGCTTCCGACTCTGCCCTTTGACGTGCTGACTGCGCTTCCGACTCTGCTCTCTGAGCTTACAACTCTGCTCTTTGACGTGCTGACTGCGCTTCTGACTCTGCTCTTTGACGTGCTGACTGCGCTTCCAACTCTTCTCTTTTTTCTGCATATGCCACCTGTACTTTGCTGGCTTCCACTTCAGCGTGGGCATTAATAAGTCGCTCACTGAGTGTTGAGTATCTTGAACTATGGGATCTTGACGAGTTTTTAGAACGTCTGGTGGAAACAGATCTGTGAGATGCAGTGTCCTGTAACAGCTTTATTTTTGCTTCTGCCTTTAATCTGGTTTGCTGGATAAAACTGTCTCTTTCAATATTGAGAGCATTGACGCGCTTTAATTGCATCATCGCACTTTCTGACTTCATGTTTTGTAAGACATTAGTGAATTTGATGCTGGTAAGCTGATAAAGCTCATATGAGGCAGAAAGTTGTTTAATGGCGCCCTCTAGTGTCAGTAGTTCACGTTCAACAGACACTGTATTGGCTTCAGCAAGGATTTTCTCCCAGACTAATTCCAAGCTATTTGACAATTCAGCCCTTGAAGCTTCATAATTCTCCATTACTTTCCAAGTGGGTTTAACTGAGCGTTTGGGTAACTCAGTTTCTTCAGGAACTTATGGGGAGGTAGATGTGAGTTCACATGCAGAAGCTTGGTCACTCATGATAGCAGACTGACTGTGAAAGCAGGCAGGATCTGTGTGCTGAAATATGACACTGTGCAGATTGTCTCAGGCTATAAGGCTGCCATGTGCTGCTCTGTCCCTTCTGTCTTGCTATGAGGGCAGTAAATCTTGTCTGTTTCAGTACTGACATGCAGAAATCTTGTAATTAGGCTGTGAAACTCTGTTTTTCTACTGTTCTGTCTCACCTACAAAGCGATAAAGTTCATCTCCAGGTTTAAGTAGGCCTTACTCAAGCTGGTTTGATATTCATCCCTTGCATAGATACAGGCAGTTTAACTCAATGAATAAACTCACAGTTAGGACGACAGACGATGAATCCTTTCGAATGTTCCGTTTAATGATGGATATTCATAGGTAGAAAAACGTTGCAGTTGTAAGCCACATGTAAGATGTTTAGCATGGAAGATATACAGGAGTAATGACCAGAATCAGGAAGTGGAGGAGACATATAAAGAACTACGGTGAGAGAGAGAGAGTTCAGCTAGAAAGAAGGGGACAGATCTTAAAGACACAGAGCAAGAATAATCACATAGTGTAACACAACATCTATACAGCGGTGATCGTGCTTGTAACTCCCCCCAAAGCAACACCGATCACCACTGACTATCCCTGTATCCTCCTCCAGTTCCCCCATCCGTGCTGCTCTCCCCCTCCGCGCTCCGTGTCCCCCCTCCGCGCTGCTGCTGTCCTCCGTTATTCTGCTCTCCCTCCCGCGCTCTGTGTCCCCTCTCCATGCTGCTGCTGTCCTCCTCTGTTATTCTGCTCCCCCCGCGCTCCGTGTCCCCCCTCCGTGCTGCTGCTGTCCTCCTCCGTTATTCGGCTCTCCCCCTCCGCGCTGCTCCTGTCCTCCTCGCTCCGTGTCACCCTCCATGTCCCCCTCTGCGCTCTGTGTCACCTTCCATATCCTCCTCCGCTCCCCTCTGTCAGGATGGAGAGCGGAGGTAGGAGCCGCTAAACCTGGCTCCTACCTTTTCCGAATGAACAGAGTCAGTGATCACTGACTCTGTCCATTCATATAACTGAAACATTGTAACCTGTGTTTACGATGCTTCAGTTTATGAATAGAGAGGAGCTGTTGTCTCCTCTCCATTCATTTTCAGTGCAGCTGAGAAAGGGACTGGGGAATCTGTGTCCTTAGTCCCTTTCTCTGTCTCAAAGGGGAGATGTCAGAGGTCTGTTAAGACCCCTGATATCTCACCAAAGCCCCCCAACAGGGCTAAAAATAAAAAAAATGAATTGCAATAAATACCCCCCCCTAAGAAAGCATTGTAAAAAAACATAACAAAAAATAGTAAAAAAAATAAAAAAATACTGACACATGTGCCACTGTCACATGACATTAAAAAAAAGTATTGGTTTTCGGCATCGGCGAGTACTTGAAAAAAGTATCAGTACTTGTACTCAGTCTTAAAAAAGTGGTATCGGGACAACCCTAACCCCTACCCATTCACCTGGAAAAAAAAAGTGTCAAAAATAAAACACACTACACAGGTTTTTCTAAGTAATTAATTAGGCAGCTCCGGGGGTCTTTTTCGACTTCTTCTCCCCTCCACAGCTCTTCTCCGCTCTCTCTCCGGTTCTTCTCCCTCTATCTTCTTCTGTCTTCTTCTTATGCCGCGTACACATGACCGTTTTTCCCGTCGAGAAAAATGAAATTTTTTCCTTTGGACGAGAAAAACGATCGTCTGTGGGCTTTTTGGCGTTTTTCTCAACGGGAAAAACGGCATTAATCACGACGAGGAAAATTAGAACATGCTCTAATTTTTCTCGTCGTGATTCCCGTGGGTTTTTTCCGCTGCAGTTTTCCCATAGGGAAACACTGCCGCGGAGCCCACACACGGTCGTTTTTTTCGACCAAAAAAAAAATGTAATTTAAAACGGCCGTGTGTGGGGGGAACAAGCTGTTCCTCGTTTTTCACGTTGATTTTCTCGACGGTGTTTTCACTGTCTAAAAAAATCGATCGTGTGTATGCGGCATTAGGGTCTCCTCTGCTATCTTCTGCTCTTTTGCCTGCTTTTTTGCTCGCTCTTGCCCGGTCTTCTCCGTTGTGCCACTACTTATATTGGCATGGGGCGGGGCCACGGATGACGTCACACGGTGACCCCGCCCCATGTCAATATAGTAGTGGCACACCAGGCATTCGAGCGGGAGAGAGCGTTGTGTCAACATCGGAAAAAGAGCAGAGGGAAAAAGAGCAATCGGAAAAAGAGCAGAGGGAGAAGAACCAGAGAGAAAGCGGAGAAGAGCCGGAGAGGGGAGAAGTCAGAAGAGACCCCCGGAGCTGCCTAATAAATTACTTTAAAAACCTGTGTTTTATTTTTACAGGTAAATGGGTAGGGGTACAATGTACCCCATACTCATACACATAGGGTGGGGGGCCGGGATCTGGGGGCCCCAGATTCCGATAAGCCCCCTGCCCGCAAACCCCGACAACCAACGGCCAGGTTTTTCAGGAAGAGGCCCTTGTCCTCATCAACATGGGAACAAGGTGCTTTGGGGTGGGGGGGCGCAGGGCCTACCAGCCCCAAAGCACTCACCCCTCCATGTTGAGGGCATGCAGCCTGGTACGGTTCAGGGGGGGGCGTTTGCTCATCCCCACCCCTTTCCTGACCGGCCAGGCTGCGTGCTCGGATGAGGGTCTGGTATATACTTTGGGGGGACCCCCATGCCGTTTTTTCAGCGTAGGGGGTTCCCCTTAAAATCCATACCAGACCCAAGGGCCTGATATGCTCTTGGAGGGTGAACCCAATGCCGTTTTTTTCCAAACTTGGTGTGGAGTTCCCCCTCAAGATCACCAGAGCACAAGTCGCATGCCAAAGTCGGATCAGTCAAAGATGGTGATCCGACTTTGATCCGACTTCAGTGATATTCAATGGGCTGAAGTAGGATCGAAGTGGGACAAAAGTGGGACCAAAGTAGTACAGGGAGCATTTTCAAAGTCGGACCGACTTGTGACGGACCGGTTAAGACGGCTCCCATAGGGAAACATTGATTTTCACACGTCATGCGACATGAGCTCCCAATGTTGGAGTGTTTGTCATACCAGTGTGAACCCGGCCTTAATGTTCTAATTCTCCGCTGACAGCTGAATGTAAAAAAAAAAATTGCCGGCAATAAACAAAATTGTGAATAAACGGTGTGAGGTCCCCCCTTGGGTCTGGTACGGATTTTGAGGGGAACCCCACACTAAAATGTAAAAACAAAATGGCGTAGGCCCCCCCCCCCAAAAAAAACCATACCAGACCCTTATCTAAGCATGCAGCCCGGCAGGTCAGGAAAGAGAGGGGACGAGCAAGCGCGCCCCCCCAACCATACCAGGTCACATGCCACATGTTTTGGGGGAGGGGGGTTTTTGGTGGTTGTGGGGGTCTGCGGATGCAGATCCCCCCCCCCTATTTGAATGAGTTTGGGGTAAAAAAATAAAATAAAAAGGTGTAGTGTAAAAAATGCAGTAGGCAGTTTTTACGAGTCCTTTATTTAAAAAACAAAAATAAAATACATAGTTCCACGATGTACAGCCAACGTCAATCACGACACCCGCTGCCATTGCCGTTAAAAAAAAATAAAAAAAGAGAAAAACCGGTCCACTGTAGCAGATGATGGCCATTGGAATTGGAATTGGAATTTCGAACCTGGCAGCCAGGAGGAAGAAGAGGAACCCAGACTTTATTTTTACAAATAAAGAATTTGTAGGCAAATGTTTGTTTTTGGCACTGTTCATTCAATTTTCTAATGGTTAGTAAGGTAGAGTGACCATATTTCCAAACTACCATTCAGGGACACCCCCCCTTCCCAAAAATCAGCTTGTGCTGTAACGAATCACAGCACAGTGATTGGACACAAGAGGCGGGATTTATAATTTCTCCAATCACAAGCAGGGGGCGGGGATTGTGCTCCTCCAGGCATTCCCGGCCAGGACAAGTACTGTCAGTGAGTAAAACGGTGATGTGGCAGCCTTTTTTGGGGGCATCAGATTGGCCCGGGTGGTTGGTTGTGTCAGTTTCATTCCGGGACACTGTATTGTCCTGAAATGAAGGTGCCCGGGACAGACCTGCAAAATCCGGGACTGTCCCGGGCAATCCGGGACACGTGGTCTCCCTATAGTAAGGTCATATTGCATTCTTTTTCTACTGTGAAGATAAAAAGAATTTGAAGGTGCAGGATGGAAACTTTTTCTCAACCATTGGAAAGGCATAATTGCAGCAGTTTTAATTGTTTTTATATTTGAAATAAATGGTATGCACTATGAAATCCCTCTCTGATTTAATCCTTCCCTGCATAGGAGTTGGATCTGGGAGAGGAGCAGACAAGTCGCCACGCACAGCAGGAGCTGTGAAAAAAGCCTGAATAGACCAACTTTGGTATAAGCTAAAGAGGGTCAATTATATCTGGTGAGTTTAAACCCACTGGGGTTGGGGCACAAACGCACACGGAGTGGATTGTCACTTATTTTAGAAGATTGAATATCACTTCCAGCACATTTTTGAGCACTGGCACTTTCTATAGAAGAACTTTGTTACCACTATTTACATTTAATTATATTTTTAGTTCTGTTTCCTTATGAACTTTTTCTCTTATGAAATGTATGAATCTAAGCAGTGCCGGCCCAAGACATTGTGCTGCCTGGTACCAAGAATGAAATGCTGCCCCCCCCCCAAATAAAATAAAAAATCACGCACACCGAAATGCCCCCACATCCATTATTTGATATGATAAATAAAGAGGAACTGTCATGGCTCTATACATGTAAAGGAGTATATAGAGGACCTGTCATGGCTCTATAAAATGGACCTGTTATGGCTCTATTCATGTATAGGAGTATAAAGAGGACCATCATGGCATTATGCGTGTATATAGAAGTATAATGAGGACCTGTCATGGCACTATACATGTATGTAGGAGTATAAAGAGGACCTGTCATGGCTCTATACATCTATGTAGAAGTATAAAGAGGACCTGTCATGGCTCTATACATGTATGTAGGAGTATAAAGAGGACCTGTCATGGCTCTATACATCTATGTAGAAGTATAAAGAGGACCTGTCATGGCTCTATACATGTATGTAGGAGTATAAAGAGGACCTGTCATGGCTCTATACATGTATGTAGGAGTATAAAGAGGACCTGTCATGGCTCTATACATCTATGTAGAAGTATAAAGAGGACCTGTCATGGCTCTATACATGTATGTAGGAGTATAAAGAGGACCTGTCATGGCTCTATACATGTATGTAGGAGTATAAAAAGGACCTGTCATGGCTCTATACATGTATATAGGAGTATAAAAGGACCTGTGCCTGGCCGGCGGCCGCAATGTCAGCCGTCCACCCACGATCGGTCCACAGAGAGCCAGAACGGGGAACTGTCAATGTAAATAGACAGATCCCCATTCTGACAGGGGAGGAGAGACAGATCTGCTGTTCCTAGTGATTAGGAACAGAGATTTCTCTCCTCCTCCAGTCATTCCCATCCCCCCCCACTGTTAGAAACACCTCCCAGGAAACACATTTAACCCCTTCCCTAACAGTGACATTTACACAGTAATCAGTGCATTTTTATAGCACAGATCGCTGTATAGATGTCAATGGTCCCAAAAATGTGTCAAAAGTGTCCGACCTGTCCACCGCAATGTCGCAGTCTCGCCAAAAAAAAATCTCAGATCACTACCATTACTAGTAAAAAAATAATAATAATAAAAATGCTTCAAGTGCATTATTTCTATTATTACATTGTTATATAAAATAAAATAGTTCAACTCACCATTATTGCAGAATCAGTGGGAGCCCCGAGCGTGTCACTTGCCAACGTCACCTGCCTTCAGATGCACATTGTCACCTGCCACACATTGCGGATTGTCACTTGCCACGATGTCACCTGCTACACGTAGCTGATTGTCACTTGCCACGTCACCTGCCACATGTAGCAGATTGTCACGTGCCACCTGTCACACATTGCGGATTGCCACTTGCCATGATGTCACCTGCCACACGTTGCAGATTGTCACTTGCCACGTCACCTACCACACGTAGGGGATTGTCACTTGCCACAACGCCACCTGCCACACATTGCGGATTTTCACTTGCCACGACGTCACATGCCACATGTTGCAGATTGTCACTTGCCACGTCACCTGCTACACGTAGCGGATTGTCACTTGCCACGTCACCTGCCACACATTGCGGATTGTCACTTGCCACAATGTCACCTGCCACACATAGCGGATTGTCACTTGCCACGTCATCTGCCACACATTGCAGATTGTCACTTGCCATGACGTCACCTGCCACACATAACGGATTGCCACTTGCTGTGTCCCAGAGTAAAGGAGGGCAGCAGAGAGATAATGTAATCTCTCTGCTGCCCACACAGTGGGGGCCGAACTGCAGCGATGCAGGGCGGGCAGTGAGAGATGATGTCATCTCTCTGCTCCCCCGCCCGCTGATTGGCCAGCAAGCCCGCTCACCTGCTGACTGTCACGCCCGCTGACTGTTCCCCTGTTCTGCCCGCACGCTCCTTTTACCTGGGCCCGACGCCCAGGTGAATTGAGCGTGCGGGCAGAACAGGTGGAGCGGAGCAGGCTGGCTGGCAGGCGGGCGTCAATTTGCCTCACAGTGAAGCGCGGAGCGAGTTGGCGACAATTTGCCTCACAGTGCAGCGGGGAGTGAAGCGGGCAGAACGGGCTGGCGGGCGGAACGGGCTGGCCAGTGGCAATTTGCCTCACAGTGCAGGCAGGGCCGGTGCTAGGCAATTTGGCGCCCTAGGCAAGACCAGCTATGTGCGCCCCCCCCCCAAAAAAAAAATGTCCCTGCGTCCATCATATGTGATGTGCACCAGTAAATTAAGGGGGTGGGGTGGTAGGAAGCTGGCAGGGGGGGATGAAGATTACAGGGGGTGGTAGGAATATGACAGGGGTGGGTGGGTGGTAGGAAGCTGACAGGGAGGATGAAGATTACAGGGGGTGGTAGGAAGATGACAGGGAGGATGGAGATGACAGGGGTGGGTGGTAGGAAGCTTACAGGGAGGATGGAGATGACAGGGGTGGGTGGTAGGAAGCTGACAGGGGGGATGGAGATGACAGGGGTGGGTGGTAGGAAGCTGACAGGGAGGATGGAGATGACAGGGAATATGGAGATGACAGGGGTGGGTGGTAGGAAGCTGACAGGGAGGATGGAGATGACAGGGGTGGGTGGTAGGAAGCTGACAGGGAGGATGGAGATGACAGGGGTGGGTGGTAGGAAGCTGACAGGGAGGATGGAGATGACAGGGGTGGGTGGTAGGAAGCTGATAGGGAGGATGAAGACGACAGGGGTGGGTGGTAGGAAGCTGACAGGGAGGATGGAGATGACAGGAGTGGGTGGTAGGAAGCTGACAGGGAGGATGAAGATGACAGGGGTGGGTGGTAGGAAGCTGACAGGGAGGATGGAGATGACAGGAGTGGGTGGTAGGAAGCTGACAGGGAGGATGGAGATGACAGGAGTGGGTGGTAGGAAGCTGACAGGGAGGATGGAGATGACAGGGGTGGGTGGTAGGAAGCTGACAGGGAGGATGGAGATGACAGGAGTGGGTGGTAGGAAGCTGACAGGGAGGATGGAGATGACAGGAGTGGGTGGTAGGAAGCTGACAGGGAGGATGGAGATGACAGGGGTGGGTGGTAGGAAGCTGACAGGGAGGATAGAGATGACAGGGGTGGGTGGTAGGAAGCTGACAGGGAGGATGAAGATGACAGGGGTGGGTGGTAGGAAGATGACAGGGAGGATGGAGATGACAGGGAATATGGAGATGACAGGGAATATGGAGATGACAGGGGTGGGTGGTAGGAAGATGACAGGGAGGATGGAGATGACAGGGGGTGATAAAATGTAAGACAGGCCTCAGAGGTAGGGTGGTGGGATCATGCCAGGAACAGGGGGATGACGAGGAGCATGATGATGACAGGAGACAGTAGATGGCATCATAGCATTAGGGCTGTGTGTGAGGTCATCACGGGCGGCTGGTAGCAGGGATGTTCGGGCTCCCTCGTTCAGGGAGTGACGTCACTGGATGCTGTCAGTGTCGGGCAGCGGACCGTCATTCACAGTACCTACGTCTTCCACACTACGGCCGTCCATCCTGGAGAGGAATTCAAGGAGCTGCTCAGCAGCGGCGGCGGCGGCAGCCATTATCCGCGCTCTGCACATGGTACTTGGTAGGAGATTCGCAGAGCGCGGGAGAAGGGGAGGAGCCGGGGGAGGGGAGCACATTGATCCACCTACTGACCCAACAACTGTTGGATGATCGAGGCTGCGTCAAGCTCCCAGTGCCTCTTCCTCCACAGGACTGCGCGGCGGCAAGGACTACTACTGTCACACATTGAGATAGGGAACCAGTGGCCATGGCTGCGCCCTAGGCGGCTGCCTAGTGGTACCGCCAGCCCTGAGTGCAGGGGGAGTGGAGTGGGCGGAACTGGATAGTGGCAACTTGCCGCTCCCCTGAATGTGCCGCCTGGTACAATGGTACCACCGGGTCCCATGGTAGGGCCGGCCCTGAATCTAAGCACTGGCACTTTTTCAGTCAATACTAGTGTAGCGGGTGTTTGCACTTATGTGAGGACTCTGGTGGTGTGGGGTTCCTTGGGGCCTACAGGTGGCGTTGTTGCCTTGGGCCAGAGCTGAACTCACACCGCAAACTGTGCCTTTTTGTCCTCCCCTGGAGCTGGTACAGCGTGGCGGGGAACCCGCTGTGACGCAAAGGGAGAGGTCATAAAAGGGGCGGACGCCCTGATTTTAGGGCAGAGAGTTGGAGGACGCGGCCGCACCCAGGCACCTTCAGCTTGGGTGCTGGCGTTCCGGTGTTCCAGGCCTAGGCGCCCTTGGCCTAGCTGGAGCGGAAATGGAGTCCATCTCAGGCACCTTTAGCCTGTGGTGAGGTACTATGGCGGAGGCCCGGGGCTCAGTACCTTCGACTGAGTTCCGCGAGGGTGGAGGAATCCGAGGGGACCCTAACTCCTTGGGTGGCCGTGTCTGAGTTCATGAGGACTGGTGCGCAGTAACTTCTCCGAAGAGCCCGGCGCGGCATCGCTGGTGACGGAGAGGCCTCCATTTCTCCCTTGGACGGATTACTTCCTCTGACAGGGGCAAAGTGGGCGAAGGTAATTCACGTTCTATATTACCTAGTCAGTGGCAGTGACTATTCACCACTGGTGACAGCACAGTGGGCAGCAGCAAGAAGGGAAAGGATTGTGCCTCGATCTGTCCCCATTTTCCAAAGGAGAAAGATTGTTTTATTGCTTGGCAAGAAGAATAAAACTGAGTTGTACCTATTCACTGTGTGGAACTTGGGTTAATAAAGCAAAGGAGTCAGGGACGAAGGACTGGACTTGACTCTAGGACACCTGCACAAGAGCCCGATCTTCTGGCCTTCACCTCTTGGTTACGGAGGACATGGGCCATGGTGTGTATCATCTCTCTCTCCCAGGTACCCCTAGACAACAGCCATATAACCGATAAAGCAAGGGAGAGGGGTGAAGCCGCTACACGAGCAAGAGATTTGTTTTGGCTTTGTGCAGTTTTTTGGCTTTTGTGTTTTTTGCATTATCTGCAGTTTGCAGAAAAGCACTACAGTCCATTTAACATGGTTTCCTCTGGTACACGTTCACATCTATGCGTTTTGCAGCCGGTGCATTTTTGGAAAGGGTCGGGGTCTTTTCTTTAAAAACATTGTATACAGTGGGGCAAAAAAGTATTTAGTCAGCCACCAATTGTGCAAGTTCTCCCCCTTAAAAAGATGAGAGAGGCCTATAATTGTCATCATAGGTATACCTCAACTATGAGAGACAAAATGTGGAAACAAATCCAGACAATCACATTGTCTGATTTGGAAAGAATTTATTTGCAAATTATGGTGGAAAATAAGTATTTGGTCACCTACAAACAAGCAAGATTTCTGTCTTTCACAGACCTGTATCTTCTTCTTTAAGAGGCTCCTCTGTCCTCCACTCATTACCTGTATTAATGGCACCTGTTTGAACTTGTTATCAGTATAAAAGACACCTGTCCACAACCTCAAACAGTCACATTCCAAACTCCACTATGGTGAAGACCAAAGAGCTGCCGAAGGCCACCAGAAACAAAATTGTAGACCTGCACCAGGCTGGGAAGACTGAACCTGCAATAGGCAAGCAGCTTGGTGTGAAGAAATCAACTGTGGGAGCAATAATTAGAACATGGAAGACATACAAGACCACTGATAATCTCCCTCGATCTGGGGCTCCACGCAAGATCTCACCCCGTGGGGTCAAAATTATCACAAAAACGGTGAGCAAAAATCCCAGAACCACACGGGGGGCCTAGGGAATGACCTGCAGAGAGCTGGAACCAACGTAACAAAGGCTACTATCAGTAACACACTACACCGACAGGGACTCAGATCCTGCAGTGCCAGACGTGTCCCCCTGCTTAAGCCAGTACATGTCCGGGCCCGTCTGAGGTTTGCTAGAGAGCATTTGGATGATCCAGAAGAGGATTAGGAGAATGTCATATGGTTAGATGAAACCAAAGTAGAACTGTTTGGTAGAAACACAACTCGTGTTTGGAGAGAGAATGCTGAGTTGCAACCAAAGAACACCATACCTACTGTGAAGCATGGTGGTGGCAACATCATGCTTTGGGGCTGTTTCTCTGCAAAGGGAACAGGGCGACTAATCCGTGTACATAAAGGAATGAATGGGGCCATGTATCGTGAGATTTTGAGTGCAAACCTCCTCCCATCAGCAAGGGCATTGAAGATGAAACGTGGCTGGGTCTTTCAGCATGACAATAATCCGAAACACACCGCCCGGGCAACGAAGGAGTGGCTTCGTAAGAAGCATTTCAAGGTCCTGGAGTGGCTTAGCCAGTCTCCAGATCTCAACCCTATAGAAAACCTTTGGAGGGAGTTGAAAGTCTGTGTTGCCCAGCGACAGCCTCAAAACATCACTGCTCTAGAGGAGATCTGCATGGAGGAATGGGCCAACATACCAGCAACAGTGTGTGACAACCTTGTGAAAACTTACAGAAAACGTTTGACCTCTGTCATTGCCAACAAAGGATATATAACAAAGTATTGAGATGAAATTTTGATATTGACTAAATACTTATTTTCCACCATAATTTGCAAATAAATTCTTTAAAAAATCAGACAATGTGATTGTCTGGATTTGTTTCCACATTTTGTTTCTCATAGTTGATGTATACCTATGATGACAATTACAGGCCTCTCTCATCTTTTTAAGTGGGAGAACTTGCACAATTGGTGGCTGACTAAATACTTTTTTTCCCCACTGTATAGCTGGTTGCTAAGGAGTGGGCTGTGTCCTTAACAACTAATGAGTCATCAGCTGTCAGCGGGGTTCCCTACTGACAGCTGAATGTAAAAAAAAGAATTGCCTACAAAAAAAAAAAAAAGAATTAACAAAAAGTTGTGGGGTCCCCCAGGTCCATACCAGGCCCTTCGGATTTTGTCACAAGGGGCAGGTTCTCCAGGTGACATCGCCGGATGGCCGTGCAGACAGCGGGAGCCAACACAACGGAAACACCCAGCGTCAGAGGAAGACCGCTTTTTTTATTTTTAGCATGTCAGCGGCACTGAGGAAGAACACATCACCGGAGGGAGAAAAACAAACACCGGGGAGAGAAGACAGTGGAGGGAGAAGAAACCACAAGAGGGAGAAGACTGGAGGAAGAAGACAGCGGAGGGAGAAGAAACCACCGGACGGAGAAGACCGGAGAAGGAAGACATATTAGAGCTACGACAGGGGACATTATTTTTAATAAAGGACTTGTCAAAAACCATCTCTTGTTTTTCTTAACACTACACTGCTTTTTTTGGTCACTGGGTAGGGGTACAAGGTACCCCATACTCATTCACAGGGGGGGGTCTGGAATTCAGGGGCCCCCTTTCTTAAAGGGGGCTTTCACATTTTGATAAGCCCCCTGCCCACAGACCCCCACCCAGGGTTGTTGGGAAGGGGCCCTTGACCCCATCAACACTGGCCCACCCAAAGCTACCCCCCATGATGAGGGCATGCGGTCTGGTATGGTTGGGGGGGGGGCTGCTTACTTGTTCCCACCTTTTCAAACTCCTGTGAGGAGAGATCGGGGGCATGGCTTACCGGTGTCGTGTGTGTCTATGGATGCATCCGGAGGAAAGAGGGGCAGACAGCACTGACGGGGGACTGAAATGAGGATCAGGACTGCTTTGTGCAATTTAGTTGCACAGAGCAGATAAACATAATATCTTTTTTAATTCAATAAAAAATAAAATAAATTACTTTTTTTATCATTTTATTTGATTATCCTGCTACATCAATGACACTTATGATCAGAACAATAAAGGAGTTATGATCTTAGGCTGATGTCACACAATTGTGATCAAGATTGCTATCAGCCCACTCAAATTGGTTCTAAAGGCATTACCTTAAAGCAGAGTTCCAGCCTTTTAATGTTTATTAAAAGTCAGCAGCTATAAAAAGTGTAGCTGCTGACTTTTAATAAACAGACACTTACCTGTTCCACGATTCAGCAATGCGGCCGCATGGAGGGTCGCTCCTCTCCCCGCTCCTCTCCTCGGTGCTTCCATCCACACTCTGGGCACCTGCCCGTGACAGCTTTTGGCTTCACGACCTGGCACGCACTAAGCATGCGCGAGTCGCGCTGCTCTCCTGGCTGGACAGGCGATCTCCTGGGACCTGTCACATGTCCCAGGAGATCGCCTAGAGGGAGGGGCCGAGTAGGGGCAGAGGAGGAGTTGCCTAGTCGGTCCCTGGGTGGAAGTAGGACAGGAAGTCCCACTCCTAACGAAGCCCCCACAAAAAAAAATGACATGCCAAACGTGGCATGTAAGGGGGCAAGGAGTGGTTAAAGGAGAAGTTCCACTTTTGGGTGGAACTCCGCTTTAATACGAAAAAAAAATATGCTAAATCTGGCAGTGAAAGGGTTAATGCCTGTTTAAATTGTCCCTAGTATGTGTATGTATAAGAGTTAGGGACCTTAGATTGTAAGCTTCTTGTATTTAAATTGCTAGAAAAAGCCTCAGGCAACTGAACACAAATTTTTAGTCTTCCCCTTTTTTTTTTTTTTTTTTTTATAAATATGCTGCATATTTATAAAAAAAAGAAAAAAGAGAAAAAGGGGAGAATGCTAAAAATTTGTGTTCAGCTGCCTGAGGCTTTTTCTAGCAATTTACATACAAGAAGCTTACAATCTAAGGTCCCTAACTCTTATACATACACATACTAGGGACAATTTAAACAGGATCCAAGTAACCTATTAGCATGTCTTTGGAGTGTGGGAGAAAACTGGAGTTCCCCGGAGGAAACCCACACAGGCACAGAGAGAACATGCAAACTCAATGCAGATAATGTCTGATAGTTCAGACCAGTAACCCCAGTGCTGCCAAGGCAGAAGTACTAACCACTAAGCCAGCATTTTACTAAAATGGCACATTTATCCTACCAAGTGTTTACTACAAATATAATTTTATAACCAGCCACATAATGTTCTCCTCTGTCTGTGCAATTTATTATAGGACTACAGAACAGCACAGTCTCCCTCTAGGGAACTGCATACCCACATGGCATAATAACAAGACACACACAAACCCTCCTCCCTCTACACCAATCAGGTGTCTCAAGCCAGTCTTGCGTTCCAAGTCTCGAAATGACATTTCAGCTCAGCCATTGGTTGACATCTTCAAGCTCTGATTGGACGCTGCAAAAGGCTACAGCTACAGCAATAAACGTGATGCAATAGATAGTAAGGAGCCTTTGGTGTCCTCGTTATTGCCGGACACGAGTCTCCAGAAAACTTGGAACAGATAAGCTTTTTTTCCGACACAATATTATACAAAAATAAAGATTAAAATAACGAATCTGTGTATTGGTTTTCACACGAAGCTATTAGCACTATACTTATTGTTAGTTTGGATTCAGGCGGCATGGGCACCCCGGCATGTGAGGACTCATTGCCTCGTAGTTGTGGGGTCCTCAGGGTGCCGGTGTCCCAGCTGAAGCATGCCGACTGTCAGTGTGAAGAGAGATGTGCTGTACAAGGCCCTGGGCCGCTCTTATAGTAAGTGTCCGCACACAGCACGGAGAACGTGAGCCAGTCATGTCCGGGAGTGGGGGACGCGGGTCTCAGAAGCCGCACATGGAAGCTGACACTCAGTTCCAGGACAGAGAAGCTTAGTCTATTACAGTGGCTCTAAAAGGGAAACGTTTTTTTACTTTACTGTATTCCCTACATTGGGGTACAAATGTACAACCCCCCATACTTTGTCCAGTCCTGTAACCATCTACTCCAGCTCTCTCCTCTCCCCTACAGGACAGAGGCAGCAATGGGAGCTATTGGCTGTCAATCAAATCGTGTGAGCAGAGAGTTGGGGCGTGGCTGAGCAGTGCTGTGTATGTTAATGGAGGCGCACAGCCCAGCTCAGGAATGAGGCCACCATAGGGAGCGGCTTCCTAGGGTGGCATATGAAGAAGAAGAATGGAGTGGCAGCGGGAACCCCAGAAGAAGAGGATTGGGGCCACTTTGTGCAAAAACATTCTAGAGTAGGGAGGTGTAATATGTTAATTTTTTTTAATAAAACAAAAAGCTAATTTTTAAAACCCCTTCAAAGAGGAAGTAAGCCGCAGGCTGAATTTTTTTTTTCTGACCTGTAAAGTAAAGCCATAATGTGCTAGTATGCATCGCGTACCAGCACATTATGTGAAACATACCTGCCAGGGGTCTCAATCTGGGGGCCCTCCAGCTGTTGTAAAACTACAAGTCCCATGAGGCATTGCAAGGCTGACAGTTACAAGCATGACTCCCACAGGCAGAGGCATGATGGGACTTGTAGTTCCGCAACAGCTGGAGGGCCGCCAGTTTGAGACCCCTGCAACAAAGCCCTCCAGCGATGCGTTGTCACTGCTGGAGGCCGCATCGTCTACACCTGTCTTCCTTATGGGTCTGTGGACACTGGCTTTGTGACTGGCTGGAGCCGCATGACATCACTCCCACGCATGCGCGCCGAGCCGCCTGTCACGACACAGGGCTCTGAAGGAACGGCACGGGTGTCCGTTTCTTCAGAGTGCATGCGCCAGTGACATTATGGGCTGCATATACAGTAAATCTCATAAATGGTGCCTGTTTAGGAGATAATTACAATACCTATAGGTACAATTCATCTATGGGAATTTACAACCACTTTAAATGTAGCTAAGTAATGGCACTAGGCTGGAACGTTATAGCAGCTTCCATTTGAGGCTTCTCATACAGGTATGTAAGTGTTAGAATCCCTCCCCCACTGTCCTGATCTATCAGATGACTGAGATATCCCTTGTCTGGGTGTCCTAGGTGAAAAAAGTTGTAAGGTAAGTGTGTGTGTGTGTGTGTGTGTGTAATATATATATATATACACACACACACACACTGTGTATCCCTCTCTCTCTCAGGGTTCGACAAAACCTGGGCGCCAGGTCGCAAATGCGACAAGAATTAGCGACCTGGCGCCTGAGGCAGCACAGCTGAGGTTTCCTGTGTCTCCGTGCGCCCCGCGATCTTGTCGGGCCGCGCTGGCCGGTAATTGAGGCCGCGGCTTTGCGGCCTTCTGCAGGCCTACGATTCATTCTGTGATCTGGCGCCCTCTTGTGGTGGCCGTTGGTATGACAAGACAACAAACAATGCTTGCCTGTTTCACTGCCCGCCCATCTCCTTCCCTTTACTTAGAAGTTAACCCCCAAACATTAAAGCGGAGCTCCGCCGGAAAAAAAAAATATTAAAAGCCAGCAGCTGCTGGCTTTTAATATTTGGACACTTTCCTGTCCTGGAGTCCAGCGACGTCCGCAGCAGAGGACGAGCGATCGCTCGTCATTCTGCTGCCCCCTCCACAATCCTCGCTGAGGGAACCAGGAAGTGAAGCCCTGCGGCTTCATGCCCGGTTCCCTACGGCGCATGCGCCGTTCTGATTCGTCCTCCTGTGTTCTGGGAGCCGAGTGTCTCCCAGAACACTACGGGAAGTCTGGGGGAAGTGACGTCACTCCCGCAGATTCCCGGAGAGAGGACTCCCGGATGTGGGTGAAAATACCTGTCTTAGACAGGTATCTTCACCCCCCTCCCCCCTGAAAGGTGTCAATTGTGACACCGGAGGGGGGGAGGAATCCGATCAGCACAAGTCAAAATTTAGGGTGGCGCTCCACTTTAAATATATTTTTTATTCTAACACCCTAGAGAATAAAATGGCGATCGTTGCAATACTTTCTGTCACACCGTATTTGCGCAGCGGTCTTACAGGCGCACTTTTTTTGCGGAAAAAATACACTTTTCTTAATTAAAAAATAAGACAACAGTAAAGTTTTTTAAATTTGTTTTATTCAGTTTTTTTCTACATAAATATAGCTTTCATTACATTTCCAATAAGACAACAGTAAAGTTATCCGAATTTTTTTTTTATATTGTGAAAGATAATGTTACGCCGAGTAAATTGATACCCAACATGTCACGCTTCAAAATTGCGTCCGCTCGCGGAATGGCGACAAACTTTTACCCTTTAAAATCTCCATAGACGACATTTAAAAAATTCTACAGGTTGTATGGTTTGAGTTACAGAGGAGGTCTAGGGCTTGAATTATTGCTCTCGCTCTACCGATCGCGGCGATACCTCATGTGTGGTTTGAACACCGATTTCATATGCGGGCGCTACTCACGTATGAGTTCGCTTCTGCACGCGTCGGTCGTTAAAAAAAAAAAAAAAAAACCTGGCTCCTAACTTTTTTAACTGGCTCCTAGATTCCAAGCAAATTTGTCAAGCCCTGATATATATAATCTTTACAGGGGGAGGTGATGATTTAAGGTCTCTTACATACGGATGCCTAAAAATCCCATGTTTTTGGCAATAAAGATCCTTCTTTTTTTTTTTTTTTTACTGATCCAAATGCAGCTCAAACTTACAGTGCCTTGCGAAAGTATTCGGCCCCCTTGAACTTTTCATCCTTTTGCCACATTTCAGGCTTCAAACATAAAGATATAAAATTTACATTTTTTGTGAACAATCACCAACAAGTGGGACACAATTGTGAAGTGGAACGAAATCTATTGGATATTTTAAACTTTTTTAGCAAATAAAAAACTGAAAAGTGGTGCGTGCAAAATTATTCGGCCCCTTTACTTTCAGTGCAGCAAACTCACTCCAGAAGTTCAGCGAGGATCTCTTAATGATCTAATGTTGTCCTAAATGACTGATGGTGATAAATAGAATCCACCTGTGTGTAATCAAGTCTCTGTATAAATGCACCTGCTCTGTGATAGTCTCAGGGTTCTGTTGAAAGCGCAGAGAGCATCATGAAGACCAAGGAACACACCAGGCAGGTCCGTAATACTGTTGTGGAGAAGTTTAAAGCCGGATTTGGATACAAAAAGATTTCCCAAGCTTTAAACATCCCAAGGAGCACTGTGCAAGCGATCATTTTGAAATGGAAGGAGTATCAGACCACTGCAAATCTACCAAGACCTGGCTGTCCCTCTAAACTTTCAGCTCAGACAAGGAGAAGACTGATCAGAGATGCAGCCAAGAGGCCCATGATCACTCTGGATGAACTGCAGAGAACTACAGCTGAGGTGGGAGAGTCTGTCCACAGGACAACAATCAGTCGTACACTGCACAAATCTGCCCTTTATGGAAGAGTGGCAAGAAGAAAGCCATTTCTCAAAGATATCCATAAAAAGTCTCGTCTAAAGTTTGCCACAAGCCACCTGGGAGACACACCAAACATGTGGAAGAAGGTGCTCTGGTCCGAAGAAACCAAAATCAAACTTTTTGGCCACAATGCAAAACGATATGTTTGGCGTAAAAGCAACACAGCTCATCACCCTCAACACACCATCCCCACTGTGAAACATGGTGGTGGCAGCATCATGGTTTGGGCCTGCTTTTCTTCAGCAGGGACAGGGAAGATGGTTAAAATTGAGGGGAAGATGGATGCAGCCAAATACAGGACCATTCTGGATGAAAACCTGTTGGAGTCTGCAAAAGACCTGAGACTGGGACGGAGATTTATCTTCCAACAAGACAATGATCCCAAACATACAGCAAAATCTACAAAGGAATGGTTCACAAATAAACGTATCCAGGTGTTAGAATGGCCAAGTCAAAGTCCAGACCTGAATCCAATCGAGAATCTGTGGAAAGAGCTGAAAACTGCTGTTCACAAACGCTCTCCATCCAACCTCACTGAGCTCGAGCTGTTTTGCAAGGAAGAATGGGCAAGAATTTCAGTCTCTCGATGTGCAAAACTGATAGAGACATACCCCAAGCGACTTGCAGCTGTAATCGCAGCAAAAGGTGGCTCTACAAAGTATTAACGCAAGGGGGCCGAATAATTTTGCACGCCCTACTTTTCATTTTTTTCTTAGTTAAAAAAGTTTCAAAAATCCAATAGATTTCGTTCCACTTCACAATTGTGTCCCACTTGTTGGTGATTCTTCACAAAAAATTTAAATTTTATGTTTGAAGCCTGAAATGTGGCAAAAGGATGAAAAGTTCAAGGGGGCCGAATACTTTCGCAAGGCACTGTATATGTATAGATCATTTGAAAAAAAAAATCAGTGTTGCTGGACAGTGTTTCAAGTGTGAATGACACATCCCAAGAAAAGCCAGAAGAATGTTTACAGCGTGTGACGCTTTGTGAGCTCACTATCATTGCACACTATGTGAACCCGCAATCATCACTGTGCTAGAGCCAAATCTGTCATTTTCAGTACCAGAAATTTGGCGCTTGTAGCGTATGCATGAAATGAAAATAAATCACCAGCATCCTCGCATGGGAGACTTATCATTAGAGGCCATTTATTTTTATGTAGCAAATGTCAAAAAATGTTTTTCCCCAGAATTCCACTTTTTTGATGCAAGGTCTGGTTCAACAACAATAGTTTGTTTCCCTGATTCATATTTCTGTTTCTGCTTCATAACAGGAAGAAATCTCTCCAACAGGAGACACACCAAAAATAAACTGACAGGGTTTTAACCCGTCATTTTACTTGACCCAAAACTAAAAAAAATTGGGGTCTACAGACACTTTAAAATAGTATTAAACCTTCAGTGTAGTAAAGTTCACTTTGTGATTTTTACCTACAGGTAAGCCTAAATTAGGGCTTACGGCTGCATTCATACCTAGGCATTTTTAGTGCTTTTTGCATTTTGAAGATTTGCACTACAGTCCATTTACCATGGTTTCCTATGGAACACGTTCTGTAGTGCAAATCTGCAAAAAGCAGTAAATGCATAAGTGTGAATCAGGCCTAACTGTAGGTAAAATGAATATCTCCTAAATGTGCACTGTTTAGGAGATCTTCACCTTGCTTGCAGCCAGTGATGTCACCAGCGTATGCGCTCTGAAGGTCCGGAATACTGTGACGAACCTTCAGAGCTTCATGCTGGAGCTGGGGGCTCCCGGGAAGAAAGCCAGAGAGCAGATGGAAGCCCTGTCAGCGGTGACTGTGGGGTTGGTTTACGAAAGGCAAATCCACTTTGCACTATAAGTGCACTTGTAAGTGCAGTCGCTGTAAATCTGAGGGGAAGCTCTGCTGAATTTATCATCCAATCATGTGCAAGCTAAAATGCTGTTTTTATTTTCTTTGCAGATCTACAGCGACTGCACTTCTAAGTGCACTTGCAGTGCAAAGGGGATTTGCCTTTAGTAAATAACTAACTAACTAATTTGGGCCCCTGCAGTTCCCCAGAACTAGTGTCCCCTTTGGAAGATTTCCCTTCTATTACTTTTCTGGGGACAGCCCAAAATTTGGGGTTTTGTTTACATTTTTTGTGATAATGGTAACCAGGACAAATGGAGAGGGTGAATCTCCTTAACAGAGACACAGACAGCAATAAAAACAGACAAGCGTTCTAATCCTTCTCCACTCTATCCAAAACTAAAAAAAGTTTTTCCTTTAGTTATACTTTAAAAGTGAAGAGTGCAGTCTCAAGTCAGTCTATTAGCTTGGAAGGGGTGGGGAGGAGGAGGGGAGTGCCTTGACATCCTAGGCAATGGGGCTGGGTGTTTCTATTGATGCACACAGTGTAGGGAGACACAATTATAGTCCCTGGATACACAGATGGCTCCATTGGATGCTATGTGAGAAAGGAGCCACCCTGAAACAGGAAACATGGGGACACGGCTCCAGCTTAAATAGGAATTAAAAGATGATTATGCCCTTGGCCACACGGCTGCGACTTCCGCGCGACTTTAAATCCGACATCGCGGCTTGCATACAACTTCTTTAACACAAGTCGCGTTGAAGTTGCACCAAAAGTAGTGCAGGAACCTCTTTTTAAGTCAGCACAACTTGAGTCGCACCAATTAGAACGATTCTATTGCTATTAATGGGACGCGACTTGCCATGCGACTTTGAGCTCTTACATGACAAGTCTCAGCAGTGTGAACCAGGGCTAAAGGATGAAAAAGTTGCATCCTCTAAGTGATTCAATCAGCTGCTAAAAGTGCCTACAAACTGGAGGCTTTATTATCACTTTAAAGTACAATTATCTACCTTATCATAAGGTAGTTAAAGTACCAGTACTTGCCTTATTACCCAGTGTACAATATCCACTTAATGTTAAGTGACGTACGGGTTTTAGGGGTGCAGAATTTAAGCGGTGTATCGCGATTCGGGCGTCCCCGATGCATGCAAACCTATTAATCGATTACCGCAATGTCTAGCTCCGCCCCCTCCTCCCGGGAGAGCTGTTACCATATATATATATATATATATATATATATTTTCCTATGTTGCCCCTCATGTGACTGCCCGGCCCGCGCCTCTCTCCTCTCTGCTCTCACGTCTCTCCTGGCGTCAGAGACGTGAAAGCAGAGAGGAGAGAGGGCAGTCACATGAGCGTGGCATGTACACAGTCACACTGTTCCCCCGCCGTATTCTGTTCCCCCCTGTCTCTCGGCTACTATCAGAACTCCGCCCCCCCCCCCAGCTCTGTACATTGCCGCTCCCTCCTACTCACGAATGCAAATTCTTCTAATACCGCCCCGCCTCTCCAGCGCCGCTCACGCCTACTGTTTTTTCACAAATGCTCATGAGCAGAGGGCTGGAGAGGCGGGGCGGTATTAGGAGCATTTGCATTCGTGAGGAACAGTAGGAGGGAGCGGCAATGTACAGGGCTGGGGGGTCAGAGTTCTGATAGTAACCGAGAGACAGGGGGGAACAGAATCCGGCGGGGGGGACCATTCTCGGCACAACAGGTATTCTTTTTTTATACTTGCCCGCTGATCTCCTGTAGCATGTCCGCAGTCACTGACCATCTCCTGTAGCATGTCCGCAGTCACTGACCATCTCCTGTAGCATGTCCGCAGTCACCGACCATCTCCTGTAGCATGTCCGCAGTCACCGACCATCTCCTGTAGCATGTCCGCAGTCTCCGACCATCTCCTGTAGCATGTCCGCAGTCTCCGACCATCTCCTGTAGCATGTCCGCAGTCTCCGACCGTATATAAATGAGGGAAAGGGAAGCACTCACAATGCCACATCCGTTGGATAACTTGAAAAAGCGTGAAAAGATAGCTCAAAAATAGAGATACCTGGGGGTCGGACTTTGAAGGCAAGGACACATAAGATAAACAAAAAAATATTTTATTTATAAAAGACAAGACAGAAACTATAATAGAGTAGATTAAAACACTGTATACGAGATGATTGTACAGATGTGGTCCCTGTGTGCGTCTACGCGTTTCGCCGTGAGGCTTCTTCAGGACGAACAGTGATAGTAGGTAAACACGCCTTACTATCTTGGGAGCAGGAGGGTATAATATATATTATCCCTTGATCAAAAAGTTTTTTTGTATATATTATTTTATAAGCAGGCCCAGAACCGTTGTAGTGAGCGCGGAAACAATTCACATCTCGCAGAAAAACAGGATGAAATTTCAGGTGCTTCTTAGAGCAAAAGGCAGCTAGAGACGAAAACCTCAAGACTCAGCGTACCAGCTGAAATAGCAGTCTGTATGCAGAAAAAGACTGCATGGGGACACCAGTGAGCAAAATTGAGGCTAACAAAATAATGCAGCCAAGCGTGTATGGGAAACAAGTAGATCCCTTAGATCCAGCCAGAATTGTAAGCAGAAAGTAGATCAAGCCCTAGTGGCCACAGATAGTATAACACGCAGATGTCCCCAGGAGACAGCAGGAGATTTTTCTGCATACAGACTGCTATTTTTTTTTATATTTTGTTAGCCACAATTTTGCTCACTGGTGTCCCCATGCAGTCTTTTTCTGCATACAGACTGCTATTTCAGCTGGTACGCTGAGTCTTGAGGTTTTCGTCTCTAGCTGCCTTTTGCTCTAAGAAGCACCTGAAATTTCATCCTGTTTTTCTGCGAGATGTGAATTGTTTCCGCGCTCACTACAACGGTTCTGGGCCTGCTTATAAAATAATATATACAAAAAAACTTTTTGATCAAGGGATAATATATATTATACCCTCCTGCTCCCAAGATAGTAAGGCGTGTTTACCTACTATCACTGTTCGTCCTGAAGAAGCCTCACGGCGAAACGCGTAGACGCACACAGGGACCACATCTGTACAATCATCTCGTATACAGTGTTTTAATCTACTCTATTATAGTTTCTGTCTTGTCTTTTATAAATAAAATATTTTTTTGTTTATCTTATGTGTCCTTGCCTTCAAAGTCCGACCCCCAGGTATCTCTATTTTTGAGCTATCTTTTCACACTTTCGCAGTCTCCGACCATCTCCTGTAGCATGTCCGCAGTCTCCGACCATCTCCTGTAGCATGTCCGCAGTCTCCGACCATCTCCTGTAGCATGTCCGCAGTCTCCGACCATCTCCTGTAGCATGTCCGCAGTCTCCGACCATCTCCTGTAGCATGTCCGCAGTCTCCGACCATCTCCTGTAGCATGTCCGCAGTCTCCGACCATCTCCTGTAGCATGTCCGCAGTCTCTCTGACCATCTCCTGTACTAGGTCTGCACTCTCTGACCATCTCCTGTACTATGTTCAAGTTGTTGTCTGCTTTGTTTAGACTTTGCTACATGCAGGGAGTGTTGTGTTTTTTTTTTAAAAGAACAGATATAATAAAAAAAATAGAGTTCTGACTGCTTAAATTTTTTTTGTTGAAAACCATGCGCACTTGCGCTGTAATCGTGATGCATCGTGGAATCGAATCGAATCGTTGACCTGATAATCGTAATCGAATCGTGAGGCCAGTGAAGATGCGCACCTCTAACGGGTATGTTGCCCAGCTTTGGGTGATTATACTGGGATGATACCTGCAGCTGCAGGCATAATTTGGTTATTTTTTTTTTTAGCAGACGGCCGATTTTCTGGTAAGACTCTGTTCACATACAGTATATTCGAATCGGATTTGCTTTTTAACCGCATAACATGTGAACTGGCAGCCTTATCAATGCAGTCGGTTCACACATGTGCGGGGCAGCCACGGGACTCCTACGCTAAAACCACAGCCACATATATGTAAAGAGTGCCTAAAAGCAATCCTTTCAGTTGACTAACCACTGGATTGCTTTTACAAGTGGAGGGAGGGGATGTGCCATCTTGTCGCCTTCCACGGGTATTCCATCCCACTGGGAGACCCAAGTGTATAGCCGGCGGTTCTGCCAGCTGACAATGGAGCCCGTCGGGGAATGGAACGGCCCGGATCATCTCTATGGTCACAGAAACTGGAAGCAACAAGTATTTCTCTTATCCATGGACCGACACGGCGGCTCTTAATCACTGAACGTGTGGGTATATGTCCCTGCTTGCAGGAGAAGACCTAGGCAGAATGTTAGAGGTTAAAACATTCTAGAACAAACCAGAGCTGAACAGCCCTGCCCAGGGGGGCGGTCCCTCCGGACATTACCCTCCCACCTGCAGCTAGCAGACCTCCGTTTTTTTCTGCCTGGCAGAAGAAGACGTGGCTCTCTCAGGAGCCAGTCTCCTGGAAGATTTTACTTTTAAATTGTATTCCTTTGGGAATTTTATTTTATTTTTGAGACCTTCAATCAACTGTCGGCTGGGCAACAGGTTGGGTACAATAGTATCCTCGTAGTCTTCCCTGTCCAACCATCCTGATCCTCGCCTTGTGTGCGTGAGACTCAGTTCACGACATTCCCTCATGGCTCCAGGGGTGGCCGGGTTGCTTTCATGCTCCCGCGGTCCTCTCAAGATTGAACAGTAGCTACTGTATCTTTCGCGGTTGACCGGGCCGACAGCTACGCAGTACGACTCTGTGATAGGTCTGTCTGAAACAAGGCAGTGAGTCCCTCTATTGGCACCGAGGGTGTTCTCCAAGGTGCTTGCGGGACGGGTAAGTAGTCTCTCTTGCTGCAAGGCGAGTACATGCTGGCTGTGTTTCTGTGTGTGGGGGGTTCTCCCTTTCTCCCCCCTGTTATGCTGCTCTCTGCACCCTGTTCTGCTGCTGTGCTGTGTGGGGATGCTTGGGGGGTCACTGCCCTGGGGGGGGGCGCTCCATGGCTGTTAGTCACTTGGGAAGTGTTCTGGGGGAATGTGTGTGTTTTTTTTTTACGTGCGCCATTGGCGCAGGGTTTTAAATTTAAAAAGTGCGCCATCGGCGGCCATTTTGCCGCGGCTCAAATCAGTTATACAGGCGCTCGGCGGCCATTTTCTTGTAGCCGAGGCGCTTTTAGTTTAGTTTTCGGCCTCTAGCGGCGCTGCTGAACGGCGCAAAATCCACATCTCCTCCACAGATTCTTCACTCTCCTCAATCTCGCGCTACAGAGCGGCTCATACAGCGGTACCGAGCGGTCCCTAGGGGTGGTGAGTACTCCGGGTATCCCCTCCTCAGCCCCAGCACAACCAGTGGATGGGCTGTAATATTCACTGTAATGGTGAATAAGGTCTCAGAGGGTGGCAACATGGAGTCTGGTTCACCTGTTTCTTCACACTTGTTAGAGACAACTGGCAGTGCTCCTGCACCTGCGGTCCTTATGGACCAGTTGTCGGCAGTCCTGGAATCATTCTGACCAGGAGGGAAGCAGTGTGTGAGTGCAAGGGAGCAAATAAGCCCCTCTACCCACTTTATTTCCACAAAAAAAAAAGGGGGTGTGCGCTGATTCAGATATGGGCCTAGCCACTACCGCTCAGGACCCTAGCTCTGAATATATTTGATGGTATTGAACAGGACATAGATACCCCTTTGAAGATGCCCTACTTAAAACGTGGTCAACCCTCCAGTCGCCCGGTTGAACAAGGCCACCACTCTCCCGATGGAGGGGACTCCTGCATTTAAGGACACCACTGACAGGAGGTCAGAAGTGATGAGCAGAGCCATGTTTGCCTTGTTGGGGTCCGCCCTACGGCCTGTGGTAGAGGCGACCCTTGTGTCTCAGACACTTGCGGGTTGGGCAAAACATTTTGCACCAAACTGTACAGGAGCATAATCTTCCTCCAGACACTATTGCTCTGGCCCACCTAATGGTGCAGGGCCTGGTTTATGTTGCGATGCCACGTTAGACGCGGCCCCTTATATCTCAGGGCCTCTGTCTTGGCGGTGGTATTGCGTTGTCTGATCTGGTTGAAATGCTGGTCTGCTGACCTAGCTTCTAAAAAGCCTCTGACGGATCTACCATTTAAAGGTGGTAGGATTTTCGGTGCTGCGCTGGATGACATCATCAAGGATGTCACGGGAGGTAAAAGCACTCTTCTTCCTCAGGCTAGCAAGGGTAAGGAGGCCGCTGTAAGCAGGGTCCTTCCTTTCCAGCAAATAAGGTTTTTTTTTCGTCAGTCAACGGGGAGGCCCTCCCAGACTGACAGCGGTGCGGCTGGTGGACACAAGCGCCCCTCGGTGCGTAAGCCAAACAAGCCGGCTCCCCAAGCCCACCTCCGCGTGAAGTCTTGCCCCCACCCGACTCTGGGGTAGGGGGGACGACTTTGCAGGTTCACGGATCGGTGGACCTCCCGGATCTCCTACCAGTGGGTGGGCGAGGTGATTACCTCGGTTACAGGATAGGTTTCCATTCCTGGTCCCAGACAGATTCTTCCCTCAAATCTTCCTCTCCTTCCTGCCCGTCGGGCAGCCCTAAGGGGCCTATTCAGGATTGCTCAGGTCCGGAGTGATTTTGCCGGTTCCGTCACAGGAGAGGTTTCAGGGATTCTACTCGAATTCGTTTGTCGTCCCAAAAAAGGGACGGGGTTCGGCCCATCTTGGACCTCCAGGTCCTGAATGCCTTCGTGAAGGTGCAAAAGTTCCGCATGGCATTCATTCGCACGCTGATCAGTACACTCCGTCAAGGGGATTTTCTGGCGACCTTGGACATCAAGGACGCCTACTTGCATGTTCCGATCTGCGCAAGTCACCAGAAGTTTCTGCGCTTGCGATCGGCGAAGTCCACTATCAATTTGTGGCTCTTCCTTTCGGCCTAGCCTCGGCACCGAGGGTGTCCACCAAGGTGCTTGTGCCGGTTCTAGCTTGCTGAGACAGCGAGGCATTGCTGTCGTGGGCTATCTGGACGATCTTCTTCTCAGAGCAGGAAATGGCTCAGAATTAGAAGACAGTGTGACTATCGTCAGTCAGGCCCTCGGGGACTTCGGGTGGCTCCTAAACATTCAGGAGTGAGTCCTGGTCCCGACTCAAGATCTGGAGTATCTCGGTCTGATTCTGGACTCCTTGGAGGCAAAGGTATCCTACCTCCGGGGAAGCTACTGACACTTCAGTCTGCAGTGCGGGTGCTGACATCCCAAAAAATGGTCGTCAATCCGTTTTTGCATGGGAGTCCTGGGACTCATGGTGACCCCTTTCGAGGCCGTTCCGTATGCCCAATCACACACCAGGGCATTGCAGAAGGAGATCTTGTTCCCTTGGGACAAATCCCCGTTGTCTTTGGATTTTCCGATCCAGGTGAGTCACCTGGTCAGGGCGTCCCTGACATGGTGGTTTGGGTCCCTGGCTTTTCGGTCCGGGAAGTCGTTCCTCCCCGTCCAATGGACAGTGTTCACTATGGACGCCAGCCTGAAGGGCTGGGGTGTAGTCTGGGGAGTCCTGTTGGCCCAAGGGCTTGGACTCCGGACGAAGCCCGTTTGCCGATCAATGTTCTGGAAATACGGGCCATCAGACTGTGCCTCTCCTCGTGGTCTGAGAGATTGCAGGATCGCTCCATTAGGATCCAGTCGAACAAAGTCACGGCGGTGGCGTATGTCGACCATCAAGGGGGGACTCGGGGCTCAGCTGCGGCTTCTGAGGTCCCCCGTACCCTGAAGTGGGCTAAAAGAAGCGTGCCGGCTCTGTCGGCCGTTTACATTCCGGGCATAGAACTGGCGGACTATTTGAGTCGCCAGACGTTGGACCAGGGAGAGTGGTCCTTGCACCCGGAGGTATTTCAACTCCTTTGCCACACAGACGGTGGGGCACGCCGGAGGTGGACCCGATGGCCTCTCGACTCAATCGCAAGTTGTCGAGATTTGTGGCCAGATCCAGGGATCCTTGGGCGGATGCCTCAGAGGTGTTAGTGGCGCATGGGGGTCATTATCATCTGATATACGTTTATCCTCCGCTGCAGTTGCTCCCTCGCCTGCTGCGCAGGGTGGCGACCGAGGGAATTCCGGTGATCCTCATTGCTCCGGATTGGCCTGGGCTTCACTGGTACGCCGATCTGGTACGTCTTGTCGCGGCCGTTCCCTGGCGGTTGCCAATAAGGGAGGACTTTCTGTCTCGAAGTCCTATATTTCATCCTGCCTTTACAGTCTCTGGCCTTAACGGCATATTAAGGGCACGGAAGTCTTCCTCCAGAATGATCTATCTCCGTACTTGGAAACCTTACATCGCCATGTGCGAAGAGCTGGACTGACGTCCTCGGACGTATTCCGTCCCTAGAATCCTGCGTTTTCCGCAGCATGGAGTGGCCCAAAGGCATGCTTTAAGTATCAGTAAGGGTCAGATTTCGGCCTTGGCCGTCTTCTTTCGGCGACCACTAGCGGGTCATTCCTTGGTTAGCACCCTTGACAGGAGGGAGCACATGGCGAACCCCCTGCACAAGTCTGCTCTCTCCCCCCCCGTGGGATCGGAATTGGTACTCTCGGTTCTCCAGGAACCTCCTTTTGAGAATATCAGGGATATTCCCCTCTTGACTTTGTCTCAGAAGGTGGCCCTTTTAGTGGCAATCACTTCTGTTAGACGAGTGTCTGAGTTGGCGACCTTGTACTGCAAGTCGCCATATTTAGTCATCCATAAGGATAAGGCGGTGTCGCATCCGCGACTTTCTCTTTTGTCACCGGTGATCTTGACATTTCACCTAAATGAGGACATTGTCCTCCCGTCCTTGTGCCCTCACCCATTGCATCCCAGAGTGTGCGTGGCACACTTTGAATGTGGTACCAGCCTTGCGGGTGTGCCTGTCTGCTGCTGCTTCTATTCGGAAGTCTGACTCTGTTTGACTGTCTCTGGTCAGAAACAGGGCCAAGCGGCTTCGTCTGCCACCATTTTCTAGGTGGATCGGACAAACCGTCTTTCAGGCCTATGCTCTCAAGGGGCGGGCGCCTCCCTTTCCGGTTATGGTGCATTCCACCAGGGCAATTGGTGCTTCCTGGGTTTTCCGACATCAAGTGTCGGTTGCACAAGTGTGCAAGGCGGTGACCTGGTCGTCTATTCATACCTTTTCTAAGTTTTATAAGGTTGATGTGGCTGCATCTCCGGATGCTTCCTTCGGCCGCAAGGTATTGCAGGCCGCTGTTTAAAGTGGCAACTCCTCCGTTGAGGAGCTCTGCCTTGTTTGGAGTGAAGTTTTTTTGGTTTTTCCATTTATACTGCTCCCATCCCTCTTGACACTGCTTTGGGACATCCCACACGTTCAGTGATTAAGAGCCGCCGTGTCGGTCCATGGATAAGAGAAAATAGGATTTTTGTACTCACTGTAAAGTCCATTTCTCTGACATCCATGGATTGACACGGCACCCACACTTCCTTTTAAGTTTGTACTGCTTTGTTACGAACTGAGGTCTGCTAGCTGCAGGTGGGAGGGTTATGTCCGGAGGGACCGCCCCCCTGGGCGGGGCTGTTCAGCTCTGGTTTGTTCTAGAATGTTTTAACATTCTGCCTAGGTCTTCTCCTGCAAGCAGGGACATATACCACACATTCAGTGATTAAGAGCCGCCGTGTCGGTCCATGGGTGTCAGAGAAACGGATTTTACGGTGAGTACAAAAATCCTATTTTTGTCACTTCTGGTTTCACCAGATGTCAGCAAACTACTGGTGGTTTGAAAAAAGCATTGGATCATACTGATCTTGATATTATCTGAAGCTTTTAAGGGCAGAGGAGAGATCCGGGGTCTAACAATAAAAGTGATAACAAAAAAAAATCATTTAAAGGGATAGTGTTAAAAAATAAATTACAAATATTTTTTAAAGTGCTGCTATCCCCTGTGCAAACACGCATGTCGGTCCTGCATCAGCACTAAGGATGAGCTCTGGCGTGTTCGCAAGCCCCATGTGCAGAGCCCGCCAGGAAGTCGGCACTGCGCTGCGCTAATCACAGGCAGTGAGACATTGTCTCGATGCGCGGCTGCAGAGATTGGGAAATGTCTCACTGCCTGTGATTAGCGCCGTGCCGACTTCCTGGCGGGCTCTGCACATGGGGTTTGTGAACACGCTGGAGCTCATCCTTATTCAGCACGTAAACCGCAAACATGAGGTATCACCGCAAATGTCAGATTGAGAGCAGTAATTCTAGCACCAGACCTCCTGTGTAAATATAAAATGGTAACCTGTAATTTTTCCCCAAAAATTGCATTTGAAAAACTGCTGCGCAAATACCGTGTGACATAAAAATCACCTGCCGCTTTATTGTCTAGGAACTTTGCTTAAAAAAATTATAATAATGTTTGACAGTTTTAAGCTATTTTCTAGTAAAAAAACAAAAAGAGGGGATAAAAAGAGACCCGTTCTTGAAGTGGATATTTACCTTTATAATTCTATTGCACTGTGTTTAATTTCTGTTCGTCTTCAAGCTGCCATCTATTAACAAAACCATTCAAGTTATCAGATAATTTAGAAATGATGATCACTTCCTTTTCTGTGTTTTGATTTAACAGCCGATGAAGAGTTTGATGAGCTCTGCTTTGAGTTTGGCCTTGAATTAGATGAAATTGTAAGTATTAGTTTGCACATGTTTATAATGATGGCTTTGTATTTTTGGATAACAATATCCTAAAATTAGGTTTCTCTCTTAAAGCGGACCTTCAGTAATTTTTTCATCTTTCCATCTATGAAATCTTCTGCCCTTGTTGTTTTAACTTTTTGGATGGTAAAACATTTTTTTTTTCTGCCAGTAAATACCTGATACAGCCCACTTCCTGTTTCTTGTCCGGTAAAAAGCCTAGGCTTATGACATCATGCACAGCTCTCTCTCTCTCTCTCTCTCGCAGTGCATAAGAGGGCCAATGAGAGCTGCAGAGCTGGAGGTGTGTGTGTCTGTGTAAATCCAGGAAGTGAACAGGCAGTAGTTTCAGCTGCCCACAGTTAAAATGGAGGGAGATTTCTGCAGCATATTTGGCAAGTACAGAATCACAGTATATATAAAATAATATGCCAAGTGGTTGGAGAGAAGCTTCAGAAAGGCAAAGATCTTTTTATTACAAATTATGTGAGCAGACTGCAGTTCTTCTTTCAAAGAGAAGTATTTTTTTTTTTTCCTATTCATATTTACCTAGGTGGATGCAGCATCAGACTGATGTTGCAGCTGTCCCCCGACATCTCTGCACTGAGAACCGAGCGATCGAACACCGCCGATGGCTCAGTTATCACTCCTTCACGAGAGGAGAGCTGCTGACTGTCGGCAGCTCTCCTCTCTGCTCCTCCACGCTCATTGGAGTGCTGAGCTGTGAAGGGGTGGGGAGTGCCCATCTCAGTGGCTCCCTGAGACTGTCATCTGTCAAGGCATCTGGCGGATCCAGACTTTGGAAGTCGTGATGACACGGTGCCTCGACTGATTGCAGTGACGTCAGCAGGCAGCGGACTTCCAAACGCTCTCCGCTGAAAATGGGTCACAGGAGTGCAAAACAAATTGCACTCCTGTGGCCCATAGGAGAGGCCCAGCCTAAAAAACTCAGACTGGACTTCTCCTTTTTAATGTAAATATTGGAAAACATAACTTTAGAAATAAGGCCTCTTTTACACAGATGTACACTTTACCGCCCTCTGAAAAGGGATCCATGGTTGATTGCTTTTCAGGCGATGGTGGTCACCAATTTACAGGCATTTGAGAGGTAAAGCTGTTGCTTCCTGCACACCTGTTTGATCACTCCCCAGGGAAAAAAAAAAAATCTGCATCCCAGTGGAAATGTTACATTGAACTTCCACGCTTCAACTGCTATAGCTTATTCAGTATGCAGTTGCTGTGCGGCCCCAAGGACTCCAGTGGGCAAATTTGACAAGTGGTGCAACCTGTCCGATTTGTAATGCCGAGGTAAAGTTACGGCACTGTAAAGCATAGCATATGTACTTGCCTCTGTAAATTTAGAGGTGGGTGGTAAAAACACTGATCAACTGCCTGTTGTTTAAACCCCCCGGCTGCTGGTGTAAACTTGGCTTAACAGAACAAGAATTGTTTCTTTCTCTAGCAAACCTTGTGATTTACATTCTTTTTCTTCCATTGCCAACTTTATTCCCTTAGTACACACCTCCCCCGCTACTACTGATGCCAGATAATCCTTACTTCTTGTGTCTAGCTATCATTTTAGACTATACTGCATCTTTCTCTTTAGACAGGGTTCTCATTTCTAGTGCATCAGTGCAAAATCCTCTGTGCAGCACAATGGAAGATGTGCTCACTGCATATATATAAAATAATAAAGTCAATAAGACATGTAACATGGGGAAACTGAAAATAATTTATTAAAGACTCTTGACCAAACCCATTAATGAGAAATGTTGATGTGATTTAACTGCTTTTTCAGACATCAGAGAAAGAGATCATCAGTAAAGAAAAAGGGGATGGAAAAGCTGATGGAGCATCGGATGTTATTCTCTTTAAGATTGACGTACCCGCCAACCGCTATGACCTCCTGTGTCTTGAAGGCCTGGTGCGTGGGCTGCAGGTCTTCAAAGAAAGGTAATACCGGTGGTGTGCACTTAGATGTAGGAAACAAGTAACCTTTCTAAATGCAAGAGCAGTCCTGACTGCTGGTGTCATCTATGGACTTATACTCAAGTGTTACAGCAGTACACAGTTTATGTGCATATGTGCGTTTAATAATGTTGCTTTTTTTTTTAACCTTTTACAGGATAGATGCACCTAGATATAAAAGGATCACACCAGCTGATAACCAACTACAAAGACTTTTTATTACAGAAGAGGTGTGGTTAACATCTGATTTTAAATAACTATTTATGTGCTTTCCATAGTGGTTTAATGAACCAAACTAAAGCTCTCTTGCCTGTATGCCTTTGTTAGAACCTTAGGGATCCCTATGACTTTAATTGTTTATCAACAGTGGAACTTTAAATGTAACAACGGAGTGGGGATCTATATAAAGCAGGGGTGCTCAACCTTTTGAAGAGCTTAAGTGATTTGGTAACCAGTAAGGGGCCCCCAATGAACTGTGGGACTTTACCTCCCCCTGCAAGATACCTGCAGGATATAATAAAAGTCTGACTCAGTGCATCTAACCTGCAGGTGCACTGCGCTGCACCTGTGGATTAGTGT
Source organism: Rana muscosa (assembly GCA_029206835.1). NCBI lineage: Eukaryota > Metazoa > Chordata > Amphibia > Anura > Ranidae > Rana > Rana muscosa. The sequence goes on along the minus strand of CM055122.1, from coordinate 795,951,175 downwards.
GAAAGCCTAATAATCAATTTTTTTTAAAAAGTACTAATATGCTCATTGCAGAAGGGCAGTGCATGTTATTTTTAATACACTGAACGTTTCCTCTTTTAGCTTCTGCTGGCATCGCTCTCCAGGCTGCTAGAAAGGTGCCAGGCGAAGTGCACTTGGTATTACTCTGCCTGGGACAGGAGCCAGCGCTACAGAGGAAGAATCGGCCTATGCGGCTGCCTCCTTCCTCTGCTGCCGACTCCTTGTACTCTGCTCTGGGATGGTGGGCCAGTAACCCGTTGATCACGATCTGGGCTTGCCGACCCACCATCCCAGAGCATGGGCATGTGTTTCCCTGGTTTGATGTTGCGGGCCACATCAGAGGGCTCTGCAGGCCATGGGTTGAGCATCCCTGATAAAAAGATTACTTGAAATGTAACATGGTAGTATGGATCTACAGAAAATGGCATCCTAAAAACTGACCCTGTTGCATATTGCTTATGCTCAGAATATCCAAGCACATTATGGGAGAGCAAGGGGAAAAATCTGGCTACTATGGACAAGGTACATAGTTTCTCATTCAAGCACTTGGGTCTTCTTAATGTATCTGAGAGAAGAATTGTTGTATGTTCCATAGCCACTAATTTGATTCAGACTTTGATGGGTTGGACCCTGCGTTTTCAGCCTGAATATCTATGCCAAATACCAGTATACAGACCCAGCTCTAGAGGATAATCAGCGGAAAGCACCAGTCACCCCATCTTTGCTATTTATTATGTTTCAGTCTTTGGCATACTCTAATTGTGGGCTGTACATTAATATAACATTCCCTTTGGCTTGGTAGTGAAAGTTTTTTGCTTTTTTTTTTTTTTTTTATCAGAAGAAAGAGAAAAGCGTTTTTTATTGTGCAAAAAGTACAGACTCCATATCTAGAAAACACAATGTTTTTACATCTCAAAATATGTACCGCTTTTCAGAGTCTGGACATTGTACCAGCATATACATTTCAATTAACGGATAAATGTGCAGGTCTATAGCGCTGCACATTTATCAGTTGTTATTCACTTGCAATTGTCTTTTGTTGTGCTGGCTGCTGTTTCATGTTCAAAGTGACAGCGCAGTATTTTTCACTTTCACATTGTTATACATTTCACTTAAGCCTCGTACACACAATTGGATTTTCCGTGGACAAAGCCTAGGACTTTTGTCCGAAGGGCGTTTGCCGTGAACTTGTCTTGCATACAAACGGCACACAATTGTTGGCCAACAAACATGAAACTACGTGGTTTTTCAGCTTTTGAGCGCCACCCTTTGGGCCCCTTCTACTAATGTCATGTTTGGTGAGTATTGCTTCCGAGCATGCGTGTTTGTACTTTGGACTTTTGTCCGACGGACTTGTGTACACAAGCTCGGAAAAACCGACAACAGACAATTGTCCACGGAAATTTTTAAAGCATGCCATCCAACATTTTGTCTGGAAAATCTGACAACAATTGACCGATGGAGCGTACAAATGGTCGGATTTTCCGCCAACAGCCTGTCATCACACAATTCCCATTGGAAAATCCAATCGTGTGTACGAGGCTTTAGTCACACATGCGAACAAAACAAACATAAAAAAACAAAAAGCCAACTTGTGCAGTGTGCACTATCCTTCAAACAGACTTGGTTATCCTGTAGTGAAGACTCCTTTCACAGGGTAGCATCCTGCTAACACTAACAGCCTACTTCGCACTCAGACCCTCTAAAGTTATAAGATGGTTCACATCTGCCTTTTCTTTTACACTTGAAGCAACCTGGTAAGAACAAGTTGTGGTGGGACCACCCCAGTGGTCTCTAGCCACTCCTGCCACATTTTTTTTTTGGATGCATTTCTATGTTGATATGTGGTAAAGTTTTGCATTTTGACTGTACAAATGGATGCATCTGTACAATGTTGGGCTGAATATACAGTTTCACAGTTTTTCGTTAATTTTACTTAAGTTCAAAAATGGTATTAGTTAAATATAACCTACCTAATTTAATGTTTATTTTAAAAGCCCAATATATTAAAGTTTCATGTTTTATGTGTGTATTAGACTGCTGCAGTACGTCCCTATGCAGTGGCTGCTGTGCTCCGCAACATAACCTTCACCCAGGACCGATATGAGAACTTCATTGATCTGCAAGAAAAACTTCACCAGAACATATGCAGGTAGCCTGCTTTTTCCCTCCCTTGTCTGTATGTCCTCTTAGTCATTAAAATGGATGTAAATGTCACAGCAACACCCTGTACAGGCTGGATATTGTGAAAATCTCTTACGTTGTTTTGTGTTATCTTAAAGCAAGTATTTGTTTTTTAAAGGATGCATTCGCCTTTTGTAACGTGTTACACTCATATTCAGGGTGTAACATGTGACATGTTGTAAATGCACTGGCACCTGCACCCCCGAGTCCCTGTTTTGATAGCAAGCGGGAGATCTTCTCCACCCGTTTGCTGCCATAATCTAAAGTGTTGTTGTGATGTTTGTGCTGGAGCACTGTGTGACCCTTCACCTTTTTCTCGTGATGCATGCTGGGGAAGGGGCTGTACCAGAAAGTAGTGAGAGTGGTGTGTGGAACTGGGAAGCAGCAGCCTGATGCACAGAAGGGATTACATGTAGTAATGACAGAATCCTGTTGTATTAGGACTCTATGTAACAAAGTCATCATGTTCTGAGTGAGTAATAAACCCTTCCATGGTTAAGAAGTTCATCTGGCCTGTGTGTAACTTGCTGAGCAGATACTAACAGCATTGCTAGCAGCACCCTGAGAGACCCCGTGTCTAAGGGACATAACAGTTCTATAAATGGGAAAACTACAAGTCCCGACCAGTGGCGGATCCAGGGGGGGGGGGGCAACAGGGCAATTGCCACCCCCGAGACCATCTGTCACACTCACTTGCTTGCTCTGTTTTTTTTTTTTGCGCGCCTGATCTCCTGAACTTTGGGGACCCGGTACCGGCCGGCCGTAGGACCCCTGGACCCCAAACTTGGCACAAATGTAGCCCCATGTCTTCTCTACAAGTGTGCAAAGTTTGGTGTCTGGGGGACTTACAGCCGTGGAGCACTGATTTTTTAAACCCGGGCACCCCTTCCATAGACTCCAATGTTAAACGGTCATTTCTCCAGTGATTTTGCGGACCCGGTACCGGCCGGTCGTAGGTCCTCTGGACCCCAAACTTGGCACACATGTAGCCCCATGTCTCCTCTATAAGTTTGAAAAGTTTGGTGTCTGGGAGAACCGATTTTTCAAAGCCGGGCACTCCTTCCATAGACTTCCATGTTAAACATCAGTCTAGTCATGGGCACAGTGAGGCATGGGCACAGTGAGGCAAGTATAAGCCTAGGACACCCTAGGCTTATACTTGAGTCAATAAGTTTTCCCAGTTTTTTGGGGTAAAATTAGGTGCCTCGGCTTATATTCGGGTCGGCTTATACTCGAGTATATACAGTACTTGTTCTGCGGCTGCCGCTACCTCTCGGAGTCTCTCTCTCAGTTTCTCACATCAGCCGATCAGCGGCACTGAGAGAGAGACTCGTCTAATGTAGTTACGTGGCGCACTGACACGATACCAGGAGTGGAGGAGGAGGTGGGTGGAGCCTCTTCCCTGCACTCGCTGCTAACGCCTGGGCCGCTTGGCGTCTAGCAACGAGTGACGTCAGTGAGTCACGTCAGGCCGCTCTGTGGGCAAGTGCAATAGCGTGCGGCTCCACAGACGGGTAAGAAAGCGGGCGGCTCCGCTTGCGGCGCGGTGTGTTGTCGGGGGGCGGCGCGGGTCGTGGGCAGACCGTGCTTCTCAGTGTGTTGGCAGCGCAGGTGAGAGAGCAGGCTCAGTGTGGCAGCTGGCCAATCAGCTAGCCGGGAGCGGGGGGAGCAGAGAGATGAGATCATCTCTCTCCGCCCGTGCCTGCCCTACATTCCTGCAGTGACTTCCGCCCTCACTGTGCAGGCAGCAGAGAGATTACATCATCTCTCTGCTGCCTGACTCTGGGAGTCTGGGACACAGCAAGAGACAACCAAAACTACACCTTAGCAGGCATGTTAGTGACAATCCGCAAGGTGTGGCAGGCGACGTGGCAAGTGACAATCCGCAAATTGTGTCAGGTGACGTGGCAAATGACAATCTGCATCTGGTGGCAGGCAAGTGACAATCCACAAGATATGGCAGGTGACGTGGCAAGTGACAATCCGCAAATTGTGTCAGGTGACGTGGCAAATGACAATCTGCATCTGGTGGCAGGCAAGTGACAATCAGCAAGGTGTGGCAAGTGACAATCAGCAAGGTGTGGCAGGTGATGTGGCAAGTGACAATCTGCAAGGTGTGGCAGGTGATGTGGGAAGTGACAATCCACAAGCTGTGGCAGGTGACGTGGCAAGTGACAATCCACAACGTGTGGCAAGTGACACGCTCAGGGCTCCCACTAATTGCAGGCGACGGTGGCAAGTGACGCACTCGGGGCTCCCACTGATTCTGCATTGAACTATTTAATTTCATATTACAATGTAATAATAGAAATAATGCGCTTCAATCATCCTGACACCATAACAACCATGGTGCCGGGATGATTGAAGCGCCGACACCAACCATTTCCCCGATAAATTTCCCACAAAAAAATCATTTTTTGGCAGTGCCCCTCCAGAGAAAAGACTCTGGATCCGCCCCTGGTCCCGACAGCCTTTGCGGCATAAGAATAAGCATGGAAGTAAGAAATTCAAAGGAAAATTGTAACTCCTGATCTGCATACTTGTTCTAGGTCAGTAGCTCAGAAGTTATTAAAGTCAGTGGATCAGCATGACCGTTATTTATCTAAGAGTTTTGTATGGAAGGGGGTCAGTGATGGAAGCTTTCATGTGAGAAAAGTTAAATGATTACAGAAAACTTAATGAATATGTTAACCCAACATTTTGTATTCCTGGTATGTGCCTGCTGTTCCCTTTTTTGTATTGCTGAAATCCTTGGTGTGCCTGCCAGTCCCTCTGCGGACCACCACACAAGCAATGAGAACACAGTCTACTCTCCTCCTCCCTTTCTGCTGACACACACACACACACACACACACACTTTGCCTTTCATTTCTATTTTAAACTGAATGGGTTGTTTTAGAAGGTGAAAGCTTACATATAATTTAAAGTGAAACTCCAGTGTTACTTTTTTTTTTTTTTTTAGGGAACGGCACACGTGAAATTAGTTACATCTCATAAGTTACTGACTGTTCTCCCCTCATCCATTCACGGAAACCTTGTATTCTCTTTACTATTTGTGAATGGATAAGGGCAGGAATTCCCACTGTGCGTTTACAAAATACCTTTACTGGACAGGGGACAGTAGGTGCAGGTAAATGACAGTATTTCCCTTTGTTAATTTTCAGACAGCCTTGTAGTTTTGACAGAAGATGAGCACTGTGTGTAGTATCTGTATAGGATTTGTACAGTACACAGCAGCCATCTGAGCATAGATATTCCCCCACAACTATTGCCTTTTGTACCACCTTTCCCTCCCTTTAGATTGTAAGCTCCATAAGCAGGGCCCTTCTAATCTTTCTGTATTAAACTGTATTGTAATTGTATGGTCTCCTTTTACATTTTAAAGTGCTGCACAAACATTTGATGCTATATAAATCCTGTATTATTATAATAATACTCAAAATTAGAGACAACTTCTTGTACTTTTGCTGTTCTCAAAAGTAAAGAAAAGTTCTGCTTCATAGTTAAAGAGGAACTACAGTCTGCTCACATAATTTGTAAAAAAAAACATCTTTGCCATTCTGAAGCTTCCCTCCAACCACTTTGCATATTATTTTATATATACAGTGATTCTGTACTTACCAAATATGCTGCAGAAATCTCCCTCCATTAAGTCTGGCTGCAATCATGTTAACTGTGGGCAGCTGAAGCTGCTGCCTGTTAACTTCCTGGATTTACACACACACACACACCTCCAGCTCTGCAGCTCGCATTGGCCCTCTTATGACTCATCCCCCTCCCATCCTGCCAAACTCTCACAAGAGTGACAGAGAGAGCTGTGCATGATGTCATAAGCCTAGGCTATAGACCAGACACGAAACAGGAAGTGGGCTGTATAAGGTATTTACTGGCAGAAAAAATATGTTTTACTATCCAAAGTTAAAACAACAAGGGCAAAAGATTTAATAGATGAAAAGATGAAAAAAATTACTGAAGTTCCGCTTTAAAGTAAATGTAAAAAAATAAAAACACCTTTCCATCCACGTAAATTGTTACATTTCTTTTTTTTCCTCTCCTCATTTTGAACTGTGAAAGCAAACCTGCCAGTGTCAGGCATATTTGTAATTTACAGCAACCAATCAGAGCTCTCTCTTCTTTTTTTTTTTTTTTTTTTATGTCTTTTGAATTTAGGTTGTAGCAAAGATGGTTATGTTATTAAAATATTTGTTTCTTTTTAATAGGAAAAGAGCGCTGGTCGCAATTGGTACTCATGATCTAGACACAATAAAGGGACCTTTTATCTACACTGCTAAGCCTCCAGCAAGTATCAAATTTCGACCACTGAACCAAAATAAAGAATACAATGCTCCAGAGCTTATGGAATTGTACAGGGTAAGTAATGGCTTTCAAACTTCTTGGGATATTTTACATATATGTATTGATACATCTTTCCAAAGCTTACCTTTGTTGTGGTTTGTTCTCAATAGGTTAAATATCACTAACTTCTTATAACCAATGAGGACTGACACATGGTCCCTCTATTGGTCATCTGTAACTTTTTGTGCTGTTCTTTTATAACGAATGCAGCACTTTGATAATATGCTACATAATCCGTTTTCCCATATATAGTAACACGCTGCTAGGAAGCAAAGAAATTATTAAAGCAGAACTTTGCCGTTTGGTGGGTGGGCTATTGCCATAATATGAACAGGTGTACCACCTACTTGCTTCTTAAGGCCCGTACACACAATCGGATTTTCCGACGGGAATTGTGTGATGGCAGGTTGTTGTCGGACAATCCGACCGTTTGTATGCTCTATTGGACAATTGTTGTCGGATTTTCCGCCAACAAATGTTGGATAGCATGCTTTAAGATTTTACGACAACAAATGTGTGTTGTCGGATTATCCAATCGTGTGTACACAAGTTCGTCGGACAAAACTCCAAAGCACAAACACGCATGCTCAGAAGCAATGCTAACCATAGCACAACATTAGCAGAAGTTGCCCAAAGGTAGTTGCCGTTTGTATACAAGACAAATCAACAAGGCATCACCCTGTTCTGCCTGGTGACATGTCACTGATCGTCTGCTCCCTGTCATCGTGAGAAGCGATCAGTGACTTGTCACAGTAAGCAATGCCCCCTAACAGTTAGAATCGCTCCCTAGGACACACTTGACCCCTTCCCGCCCCCTAGTGGTTAACCCCTTCACTGCCAGTCACATTTATACAGTAATTAGTGCATTTTTATAGCACTGATCGCTGTATAAATGTGAATGGTCCCAAAATAGTGTCAAAAGTGTCCGATGTGTCCGCCATAATGTCGCAGTCACGAAAAAATCGCACATCGCCGCCATAACAAGTAAAAAAATAATAAAAATGCCATAAAACGACCCCATATTTTGTAGACGCTATAACTTTTGCACAAACCAATCGATATACGCTTATTGCGATTTTGGTAAAAAAAATTAAAATATGTAGAGGATTACGTATCAGCCTAAACTGAGAATTTTTTTATTTTATTTTTTTCATAATTGACGCTCTATTTTTATTTATAGCGCAAAAAATAAAAACCGCAGAGGTGATGAAATATCACCAAAAGAAATCTCTATTTGTGGGGAAAAAAAGGACGTCAGTTTTGTTTCGGAGCCACGTCGCACGACCGCGCAATTGTCATTCAAATCGACGCAGCCAAATGGTCCGGGGCTGAAGTGGTTAAAGGCCAAATTCGTCTTTTGAAGTAAATTACTGTGCAGTCAAGGGTCCCAGTAGTGTAAAAACATCCCCCTCCTGTTGCAACAGCAGCGGAGCTCAGCAATGCAGCAACAGGTGCACAGACTGCGCTTATTGCTTTGATGCTTGGGGGGCACTTCTGTGCCAGAATGTGGCAGAAATGTCAAAATTGTGGTATTTTTGCCAGGGTTGGGTGAAGTAGAAATTGGCTTACAGATTTTTATATTTATTAATTAAATTGTTAAAAATCTGTACTATTATGATGAATTTACCAAGAAATAGTGCCTGGGTGAATCTTGAGTGTGTGTATGTGTTTTATATGTTTGTGGAATGTTATTTTTGTATCGCCCACAGACTGACAGCCACCTGAAACATTTTCTGCACATCATTGAAGATAAACCAGTTTACCCTGTGATATACGATAGTGACGAGATTCTACTCTCCATGCCACCAATTATCAATGGTAAAGATGTTTACATCTTGACTCCTGTGAAAGTTTGAAAAGTAGTTTAAAAGTGGAAATTGCTGAACTTTTTTTGAAAATGCTAGGTGCCTGGCCATGTCTGGCTTCTATTCATTTAGTGTTACTAACCTGAAACAAGCTTGCACATTGGAAAAGTCAGAGTGAAGTCAGATCTGATAATCTGCCTGCTTTCAGGTCAATGACTCGGAAAGTACAGAAACCAATTGACTAACCAGAGAATTTGCATTTTTAAAAGAGTGTGGCAGTGATGGCCTTCATGTTAAGAAAAACTGTATTACAGAAATAACTGCACAGCCTGTTTTTTTATGTTGCAGGCAATTTAGCCTTTTTTTCCCTCCCTATGTTGGGTGATTACACCAATATGCTGTGAGGGCAGGATTTAACCAGTGGCCCTACTAGATTTCAGATTAAAGTGGTTGTAATCCCCATTCATGAAATATGACCTAGGCACATATATCTGTGTTGTTTACTTATCTCTCTCCAAAGCTCTAAGTACTGTATCTTTCTGCTGCTCTGTTCCTCTATTATCAGCAGAGTTCTCCGACTCACGAGATAGAAGCTAGAAATTTGTGTTGGGGAGGGAGATTAGCAGAGAGCTTATCTATTCAGAGTACAGCTCTGCATGTTCCTTCGTTTCTCTGCCTATGGGGGGGGGTGCTTTTCCTCCAATCAGCTCTCACGCAGTGTAAGCCCAGACTCCCCACCGACTGCTGAGTGAGGAAACAAGATTTTTAACATGATCTGCACTTTCAAAAGAGTGTAGAAACGGCACAACAGAAGATATACATGTACAACTTATGTTGGAGGATTTGTTTCATCTGAGGCTATTCACTTCACTGGATATAAGAGAGGGTTTACATCCACTTTAAAGCTACCAGTTAACAACATTCATTGTTATGTCAACACTGGTGAAACACTTTTTTTTTCTTTCCTTTAAAATTTTGAATTGTTTCTTGTTTTTTCAGGGGATCATACAAAAATCAGCTTGAATACTCATAATGTCTTCATAGAATGCACTGCCACAGATCTGACAAAGGTAATGGAGAACTCAAATTTCTGTGACTTGCATAAGGAAATATGGGAACTGTAATTCCTGACCTTGATCTTGTAACTGCTTGCTGCACACCTGTTCTGCATTAGGCAGTAAATCAGCAGGTCAGCCTGGCATACAGCATATGCCAGAAAGAGGTCCGCAATGGCAGAGCCAGGGATTTCTTTTACACCAGGTTTCCAAGTGGTTGTAAAGGCAGAAGGCTTTTTACCTTCATGCATTCCACCTTGATTTAAGACTGGATGCAAAGTGCTTATAGAATCTCCTTAGGAAATAAAATTGCCTCAATGTGAACCGGGAACACTGTCAGTTGGATGCATGTGACCAGAGTTTTAGTATAATGGTTCATGTAAAGCAAGAGAAAAGAGCCTCTCCACAGTGTAAAAACCTTTTAAATGCTTTATTATATAAAGATGTGCAACTTGCACAAAGTTCAAAGACACGCGCATGTATAAATATTCACCAAACCGGCATAGACCTCTACTTCCTGGTGCGTGATGACGTCAGTAGGAGGCTCCGCCCAATGTGTTTAATTTTTAAAAGACATCTTCCAGGGCAACGGGCGCCATTCTGCATCATTGCATGTAAATACAAATAATGTTACACCTTAATTTAGGGTATGACATGTAACATGGTGCTAAGAAGCTTCCCCCACCCCCAGATTGCAACTCCCACCCAACAGCTTGCAGGGTTTACTCCCCCACAGATGCTGTCACTTTTAAAATGGGCACCAATCAGTCATTTGTCCACGTAACAACCTCATTCATTCAGGGATATCTGTGAATGAATGATCTCAAAGTCCTGCCTGCCACAAGTGCAGTGATCACCACACACTTAGTCCATTGACATTTCCTCCTGACAGGCTCCTGTGAAAAAAAAAAAAATAAATGCATTTTTTTTTTCTCTGAAGAGAAAAAATAAAACCCAAATGATCACTATAGGCAACAATTCTACTTTCTTTCTCGTACATCACGGGACACAGAGCGACATAGTCATTACTATGTGGGTTATATAGATACCTTCAGGTGCTGGCACTGGCAACTTCCAAAACCGGAAGTACCCTCCCCTATATAAGCCCCTCCCATCCGGGAGTACCTCAGTTTTTTGCCAGTGTCTAAGGTGTTGGCCAAGAAGTAACATGTGTTTCACTGAGCTTGCGTACAGGTTCTTTTGGGCCTCAGTAAGCTATTCCGGATCCGACCAAAAAAGCTTCATAGCTAAACGGTCGGTACCCGGGCCTTGCAAGAGAAGAGCAAGGTTTTGCCTGTAATGCCTCTCTTAGGAGGGCTGGACCCTGGGATCCAGAGCTCTGGTCATACCCACGACCAAGATGTTTTCTGTGCAGGGTGCTATACAGGTCCAGGGGAGTGGAATCCTTGGGAACCCGGTCCCTGAAGGTTTGATTACAATGCCTGCCGTGATAGGTGAAGTTTGGGCTTCTGTGGACCAAACAGAGTCCTGCGGCGAGGAAAAGGTAAGTGGGGGCCCCCAGGAACTTGGTTCTATTGGGGGACCCCAAGCCTATTTTGTCTTTCTGCCTGTTACCTAAGGTATTCCCGCTAAATATTCTGTGCATGCCTGTTACTACTGAGAAAATGTAAATTTTTTTATAGTAGGCAAGAAAAAAAAAAAATGTGTAAGACCGCGGTACCTGTGTTAAACACTAGAGGCCGCTATGGTTCTTTTTTCTTGTAATGTGGATTTTTTTCTTCTGAAGTCAAATCCAGGCAGTTGGTAAGTTCTCTGCTGGGAAGCTGTCTCCTCTGCCCTGTTGCTGCGCTCATCCATCCCCGGGCCCTGCGGCAGGGACCCTGGCTCCCATCTAGCTCCTTGTTTTTTCAAAAAAGGCGCCGAAGGCGCACGTGCCCGCGCGCGTGCACGCGCCTCTCTATATAGAGGCGATCTGGAAAAAGGGGCGGAGCGGGTGGATGACGCTCGGTGTGCGCCGCGGCGCTACTGCGCATGTGCGGGCGTCCAGCATGTTTAAAAACAATCAAGCTGGCTATTGAAGTGCACAAACAGAGCTAGCAACAGTAAAAAGGCACACAGAGGCGGTTGATGCAGGCATCCCCTAGAAAGGCACTTTAGTAGACACCAACTGATATATAGCAGCAATTGTGCTAGACTATTCTCAGTAAAAGGGGTGTATTACGGCTGGAATACCTCAGCTTTGGGCTTAGGAATATGCCGTCCAGAAGCTCCGGAACTAAATCTTCCAGGAAGCGAAAGGGGTCTCCATCGGGCTCTGAGGATCTTGGGCATGCTTCTGCTGCACCAGTCTCCCCTGAAAATTCAGAGGTTAGTGACCGTAGAGACCCTGCAGGAGTACCTGGTACTGTGGCTGTCCTCAGTTCACCTGCTCCTGTGTATGTAACAGAGGAGGTTTTTTCCTCAGCTCTGGGAGGATTGGAAGAGAGATTGTCAACATTGATCGCTGCCTCCCTGTCACAGGGAAAGCACGCCCGATCTCCGTCTCCTCCTTCAGAGTACCTGTTAGCGGAGCAACAGTCCCATACAGGGATCGACCTGCCTGAAGGGGATCAGGATGAGGTTGATTCTGTTATAGAGGAATCGACAGTGGAGGAACCTTTCTCAGCATCTCAAGCTGAAAGATTATGGGTTCAGTCTCTGACTAACATGGTCCGATCAGCATTTAAAATGCACCTTACGGAACCATCAACCACTACTGTCTCCTCGCTGGGGTCGCTAAAAGCTCCCCAGACTGTCTGTTCCTTTCCACTTCACCCTTTACTGGAAGGGCTCATTTACCAGGATTGGGAACATCCTGATAAAATATTTACTCCCCCCAAGAGATTTCCGGTGGTCTATCCCATGGAGGATAAGTTCATCAAAAAATGGAGGGTCCCTACAGTGGACGCAGCCATCTCTTATGTGAATAAATCATTGACATGTCCAGTGGATAATGTCCAAATGTTCAAGGACCCAATAGATAAAAAATTGGAGTCCTTATTAAAATCTGCTTTTTCTACAGCAAGCTTGGTGACACAACCAGCAGTAGCAGCTATTGGGGTCTGCCAAGCAGTGAAGGATCAGTTGAAACAGGTCTTAAGGGACTTGCCAGATCAGCAGGCTCTTGCCCTAGCTGATCTACCTAGAGCCTTATACTTTGCGGTTGACGCCATAAAGGATTCAATCCATCAGGCCTCCCGCCTTACGCTGTCTGTAGTACATATGCGCAGGCTTCTATGGCTCAAAAACTGGTCTGCTGAAGCTCCCTGTAAAAAATTGCTGGTTAGCTTCCCATTTCATGGTGAACGCTTATTTGGGGAAGACCTGGACAAATATATCCAGAAAATTTCCAACGGTAAAAGTACACTCTTGCCGGTTAAAAACAGAGTTAGAGGTCCCTCTTTTAAGAGGCCTGCTTCTCCAGTCCCTGGGGCATCGGCTGTGAAACCGTTCCGACGGCCTCCTCGGTCAAATCCGGGGGTAAAAATCAGGGACAATCGCAGGGTAATAAAAAACCCTGGGTCAGGAGAGGTACAAAACCTCCCCCAAAGTCAAATGCATGAAGGGTTGCCCCCACTCAATCGGGTGGGGGGAAGACTCCAGTTGTTCGCGGAGACCTGGCGGGACACGATCAGAGACAGATGGGTGCTCTCCGCAGTAAGTCTGGGATACAGATTGGAGTTAAAAGACTCTCCTCCTTCCCATTTTATGAGGTCAAACGTGCCAAGGGATCCTCGGAAGAGAGAGTCCCTCCTGTTGGCACTAGAACAACTATTGCTCCAAGGAGTAATTATGGAGGTTCCCCTGGAAGAATGGGGGTTCGGGTTTTACTCAAACCTCTTTACAGTCCCGAAGCCAAACGGGGACGTGAGGCCCATATTAAATCTAAAAGGGCTAAACAAATTCCTGCATATCAGGACTTTCCGGATGGAGTCGATCCGATCGGTGGCCACTGCCCTACAAGGGGAGGAATGGTTAGCCTTGATCGACATCAAAGATGCTTATTTGCACATTCCCATCTTTCCAGTCCACCAAAAATTTCTACGCTTTGCAGTAGAAGGGCGCCATTTTCAGTTCAGAGCCTTACCCTTCGGTCTGGCCACAGCACCACGAGTGTTCACAAAAATTCTGGCCCCATTATTGGCCAATCTAAGAACGCAAGGTGTAACGATAATGACATATCTAGACGACTTGTTGCTGATAGACCACTCAGTGAAAAAACTAGAAGTGGTTGTTCACGAGACAATCAAGTATCTGGAATCTCACGGTTGGATTATCAACCGAGACAAGTCAGCCCTAAAACCAGTCAAAAGTCTGGAATACTTGGGGCTAAGGCTAGATTCAGGCCAGAGGAAAATATTCTTGCCTCGAAAAAAGGTGTTGTCTTTGAGAGAATTGATCCACTTAGTGGGTACAAAAAGACAGCCCTCCATACGCCTGTGCATGAGGCTGCTGGGAAAAATGGTGGCATCATTCGAAGCAGTACCCTACGGTCAATTCCATTCAAGGAATTTGCAAAGGGCCATACTGTCAGCCTGGAACAAGAAAGTTCAGGCCCTAGACTTACCACTGTCCTTGTCCCCTTCCGTTCGCAAGAGCCTCCGTTGGTGGTTGGTTCCCCAGAATCTGGAAAAAGGGAAATCCTTCAGTCCGATTTCTTGGAAGGTGGTCACTACAGATGCCAGCCTTATAGGCTGGGGAGCAGTACTGGAGCAATGGTCTCTCCAGGGCAGATGGTCGGATGCGGAAAAGGCCCTGCCCATCAATCTCTTAGAGATACGAGCAGCCCGGTATGCCCTAGTAGCATGGACATCCAAACTCCAAGGGTCCCCTGTCAGAATTCAATCGGACAATGCCACGGCAGTGGCATATATCAATCATCAGGGTGGCACCAGGAGTCGTGCAGCCCAGAGGGAAGTAAATTGCATCCTGAAATGGGCAGAAAGATATGTCCCAGCCATATCCGCGGTATTCATTCCAGGAGTGGAGAATTGGAAGGCGGACTTTCTAAGTCGCCAACAATTATGCCCAGGGGAATGGTCCCTTCACCCCGAGGTTTTTCGGACAATATGTCAGCGGTGGGGAACACAAGATGTAGAACTGCTAGCATCCAGATTCAACGCAAAGGTGGACAGGTTTGTCTCTTGGACAAGGGATCCCCTAGCTTGCGGCTCGGATGCCCTAGTGTTCCCTTGGGATCAGTTCAAGCTGATATATGCATTCCCACCGCCACAATTGTTACCTCGATTACTCCGCAGAATCAGGGTAGAAAAGAAACCAGTGATTCTGGTGGCTCCAGCGTGGCCCCGAAGAGCATGGTACGCGGAGATTGTAAAAATGTCAGTGGGGAGTCCTTGGACTCTCCCACATCGTCCGGACCTGCTTTCGCAAGGACCGATATACCACCCTTCCTTACCAGCCCTAGGTTTGACGGCCTGGCTATTGAAGCCCACATTCTAAAAAAGAGAGGGCTCTCTAATCCTGTGGTATCTACCATGATCAATGCCAGGAAGCCGGTATCCAGGCAGATCTACTATAGAATCTGGAAGGCGTACATCGCCTGGTGTGAGGCCAAGAAATGGCATCCACGTAAGTACGTAATAGGTAGGATTCTGGACTTCCTACAGTGGGCTGTGGATAGGAAGCTTGCCTTGAGTACTATCAAGGGTCAGATTTCGGCCTTGTCAATATTTTTTCAGAGGCCCTTGGCTTCGCATTCACTAGTCAAAGCCTTTATACAAGGAGTGATGCGTATTAGCCCTCCGGTTAATATTCCCATATGTCCATGGGACTTAAACCTGGTTCTGTCGGTTCTACAGAAACAACCATTTGAACCATTACAGCATATTTCCCTGGTTCTTCTCACCAGGAAATTGATTTTTCTAGTAGCCATTTGTTCGGCTAAAAGAGTGTCGGAATTAGCAGCTATGTCCTGTAAGGAGCCATATCTGGTTATCCATAAGGGCAGAGTAGTGTTACGTCCTCATCCAGCCTTTCTTCCTAAGGTGGTATCGAGTTTTCATTTGAACCAAGATGTGGTTCTTCCTTCGTTTTTTCCCAAACCTAGTTCGGTAGAGGAAAAGTTATTACATTCTTTGGATGTAGTAAGAGCAGTTAAAGCTTATCTAAAAGCCACTGCTACTTTGTTTATTCTGCCGGAAGGCCCCAGAAAGGGTCAGGCAGCGTCAAAATCTACTTTAGCCAAGTGGATTCGACAGGTCATAATGCAAGCCTATGGCTTGAGAAGGAGACCGCCTCCGTTCAAAGTTAGAGCGCACTCCACGAGAGCAGTTGGAACTTCATGGGCAGTGCATCACCAGGCCTCCCTGGCTCAAATCTGTAAGGCCGCAACATGGTCTTCGGTACACACGTTTACTAGGTTCTACCAGGTAGACGTTAGAAGTCAGGAGGATGTCGCCTTTGGGCGCAGTGTGTTGCAGGCCGCAAAAGATCCTCATGTCTGATAGCGCTCAGCTTATGTATGGTGTATCCCCCCCCCCCCCCCTCATTGGGCATTGCTTTAGGACATCCCACATAGTAATGACTATGTCGCTCTGTGTCCCGTGATGTACGAGAAAGAAAATAGGATTTTTATAGCAGCTTACCTGTAAAATCCTTTTCTTGGAGTACATCACAGGACACAGAGCTCCCACCCCTCTTTTGGGGACACTTATTGCTTTGCTACAAAACTGAGGTACTCCCGGATGGGAGGGGCTTATATAGGGGAGGGTACTTCCGGTTTTGGAAGTTGCCAGTGCCAGCACCTGAAGGTATCTATATAACCCACATAGTAATGACTATGTCGCTCTGTGTCCCGTGATGTACTCCAAGAAAAGGATTTTACAGGTAAGCTGTTATAAAAATCCTATTTTTGCATACATTTTGTTTTGTGTTGTTCTAAATAGCCCCTTGTTCTGCCATAGCCACCTGTAGTTTTCTGTCATTCAGCCTCATGGGCCGAAAGGGACAAATCTGTCACTTTTCCATCTACACTGAACAACGTGCATGGAGGAATCTGCATTGTAGAGGAATCTGCATTGTAGAGGAATCTGTATTGTATCCGGGGGGTTTCTGAATACCTGAACAGTGCCTGCATTTGTATGGATGTGATCACCGTTGGTCCGCTTTTGTCAAGCTGACAGGACCATCCAGGGCTCTAATTTTGGTGGATATGGCAGAAACTTGGCAGAAATTCAAATCGTGTATTGCTAGTTTTAGCTTTAACAAATAATTTAACAGAATGCTCATTATGCTGAATATTAAAATGAATTTATCTTCCATATTGTATAGGCTAAAATAGTCCTGGATATTATGGTCACCATGTTCAGTGAATACTGCGATGAGCCTTTCACGTAAGTAAAATGTGCCAAAGGATTTCTCAACCCAATTTAGACTTCTGTTACTTTCAGCTAATTGTGAAACAGTTGCACAATGCCTTGTCAGCAGTTTCTGTAGTGTCATTTGGGCAACCCTTTTCCCCTGACAGACATCTTAGACACATAGACAGCTGCAATAACCAGTTCTAAAACACTAAGGAGAAGAGCAGTCATGTCAAATGTCACAAAACGAAGCCACAGGCAATAGAAATGTGCAACTAACTAAAACTTGTTCAGAATATTGAAAATTTAGCTTGCTTAGTGGATATGCTAACAATGTTGACCTTACTTTATGTTTAAAATGTCACAAACAATATAGTTACCGCTTGCAAAATTGTGTGTGGGTGTGTATCTATAATGTGTTTTGTGTATTTGTGTGTATGTAAATATACACTAGGGGTTATTTACTAAAGGCAAATCCACTTTGCGCTACAAATGCAAAGTGCACTTGGAAGTGCAGTCACTGTAAATCTGAGGGGTTGATCTGAAATGAGGGGAAGCTCTGCTGATTTTATCATCCAATCATGTGCAAGCTAAAATGCGTTTTAAAAAAAAAAAAAAAATTCTTGCATGTCCCCCTCGGATCTACAGCGACTGCACTTCCAAGTAGTGCAAAGTGGATTTGCCTTTAGTAAATAACCCCCAGTGTGTACGTATATGTGTACGTATTTGTGTATGTATAGTTATAGGATAAATCAATCTCCGCATATCTTCGTTATATCCATCAACCCCTGACTCATGTCACATCCTATTTTGCAAACCGTTATTATTATATAATATATACTGTGTGTGTAAAATATAATAAATAAATATATATATATATTTGGTCCACTGAATGAATCTTTCCCAGTGCATTTTACAGATCTGATTCATCGGGAGAGTGATTCTAAGATGTGTGATGGTGGTTAGATGAGCCGGTGATCATTTCTGAGAATTGGTGTATAAACGTGTACACTTCTATCAGCTAATTATGTGTAGCACTACCCCTGTAGGAGCTGTTGGTTTCGTTTTGGGCCTGCACTCTGCCTGTCAACCCCCAATATTTGACTCGATCCCCTCTGGCACAAATGGGCAATAATATGATTGAGGACCCCAATTGGCTGTCAGGGACCTCAATGATGTATACACAACAATATAGGCAATTAAAGTAAATGTTACCTTGATGTTGTTCACCTGTCACTCAGCTGCAAAGACAGAGTTCCACACAAATTGTAGCTTAACCAAAGGCGATATTTTTACTTGGTAAAGAAATGAGATAATGATTACACAATAGGCATTCAATACATACAGCTCCCTATATAACTCAATGAAGAAAACACCATTGATCCAAAATACCTTTAAGATCCGACCCTGCTAACATAGCCTGGAGACCAGATCTGAGCGAGGGTATGGTGGAGGAATCTCCCAGTGTGATAACATCAACACTGGGGCACCTCTCCACCAAGTCTGACACAAGCAGCAGAACACAGTGACACAAACAGCTATTATTAATATGCAAAATCACAATTCTATGTCTCCCCCTAGTGGATAGTTCGATTGGTGCGTGTCCTATAGCAACCACTTGCAAGGGTAGGAAATTAGATGACTATCCCTTTAAGAGTCGGGTATCTTCAGCTAAGCCACGTTGGTGTATGTAAAGATTTGTAATCCAAACGATAGGGCACAGAAATAACTAATTGAAACACACGGACTCGCAGCACAAGGGGTAATAGTTTTCCCAAGGCATTGAGTTCCTATGTGCAACGATGCAAACGCCAGCAGACTCAAGTGAAGCTTGCTACAGTCACACACCTGACAGTCGGTTAACTTAATTGATGGGCAGGTGCCCACTCACCAGATGAGACGTTGTCTTGCTGCTTTTCCTCTCTGTCCCGAACCCTCCGTGTCACGAGGCTCCTGGTCCTTCACCCAGCCATCCTCTGAATGGCGGTGGACACAAGGCTCTAGATGCTGCAAGCTGCAGGCCGATCTTCCTCCGGTTGGTCAGCGAGACTGTTACGCAGGGATCCCCCTTTGGCTAGGCGATCCGCTCTGTTTCTGTAGGCCCAGGCTTCTCGGGCCTATGTATCTTCACAGCAGGTCTTAACACAGGCCTCCTGCCGGCTTGAAGATGGCGTCCAGAGAGAGCGTGCTATACGGCGCGTTGGCCTTAAAAAGGTCCTCCCATCAGGCTCTGCGTGGCGCACTCCCCTCTGGTAGCACAGTGGCCTTGTGGGCAATGTAGTCTCTGTGCTACTTACTGCAACAGAGTCTGTCTCTTAATAACTGAATCAAACAAGTTGTAACCAATTGGTATGAAATAACCAATAAAAGAACCGAGTTCATATTCACAGCACAGATTGCAGTCCTTAACGATACTTGCAATGGTAATACCTTGCTACATATGCACTGTGCGGGTACTGTTACTTCCAGCCTTGTCCTGGGGTCACAGTAATGGGGGGGGGGGGGGGGGCATTGGGCCAATCACCTTTGACATTGATGAGAAAGAGGGAGGCTGCTAAAGTCTCACAGTGCCCATAGATATCTGAATTTCTCTCATTCTAGCTATCTACTGCAGTGCCAACAGTGGCCTTACACAAACTATGTGCATCATACGTATCTAGGCATTTCATACATATTATTTTATGATATGGAATGTAATACATACCGCACCATGTCATTTGTTTGTACTCTTTTAGTTATTTGTACCTTTTTGTTTATTTACAGTGCTGAAGCTGCTGAGGTTATTTATCCAGATGGAAAAAGCTATTTCTATCCGGTAAGAGGTAATTTTATTAACTGGACAAGTTTTTGCCTTGTGCTAATACAACCTGATTACAGTATGTTCATCCTCAAAAGTCATGTATTAGAGAGAGATTTCCAATATGTGGCAACAGAGGGTCTCACTTTATGCACCTTGCTGTAACTGATCTCTGTGGGAATTCCTTTATATCTACTATCATTTATCCCTAAATAAAGCAAACTAAGCTGTATCTGAGCATCACAAATCAAAAAGGATATTTTATTGATGTTATTCAGAACAAACTTACCCATCTGTCCATGTCTCCATGCTTTATTTTGTTGAGAAATCACTTTGAAAAACACCCCCCCCCCCTAGCATGTCTAGCCATGGCCATCTAGAATAAGGGCAGAGGATTAAGAATGTCCAGTTCATGAACGAATCTTTCTTTTGAATCAATTATTTTCAGTGAACTGGATAAATCGATTCATCTGACTGAGCTGATTCATTTGAAACAGTTCACTATTGACTCAAGAGAAGAGTAGGAATGGTAATGTGATCCTAGACTAGAGTGAGAGCTCATCCCCTCCCTGCAACCATTCAGCCAGCTCACATTACACTGGCAATCAATATATGGATACAAACACAACAGTTGTGAGTCAAGAGTACACCAGTACACCAAGTCTAAGGCCCCTTTCACACGGGCGGCTGTTCTGCCGCAGTTAAAAGCATGTTTCTTTCTTTTGAAATTCAAGACCCCAGGCACAGCGATCAGCTGCATTTGTACACTGCGTTTAGCTGCGTTCGGCCATTATTGTCATCCCCATAGCAACCATTTTTATTTTGATGTGCTTCCTGTTGTTTTTTTCTTTTGTTCACGCTGCTATCCGCAGCTGACACAGTGCACTGCGATTACCTGCAGTTATGTGCAGATAGCTGCGCTACATCGCACCTGGACGCATTCAATTCTATTTTTTCTATTTGCACCTAACCGCATGTAACAAAATCGCAGCTAAACGCTGTGTGTGAATGGGGCCATAGGAAAGCATTGTGTGCTTTTAGCTGCGGTAGAAAACTAGAAAATCCGCAGCTAAAAGCACCATTCTATCCGTCCGTGTGAAAGGGGCCTAAGAATCATGAGTCTCAGTTAGAACACAGTACACTGAAGGAATGAGTCACCACCAGTAGAACAATACACTAAAGCAATGATCAGATAGCAGCAGTGATGAGGTACAGGCAGCCTTAGGCTTCGTTCGTACCATGGCATTTTTGATCGCCAGCATAATCGCCGTGATTCTGCCCTCAATCTTGAATCGCTGCAAAGGGCGGGACGCACTTCCGATTCCCGTTACTTTTGCCCAAAAAGAAGTTCACTAAACTTCTTTTGGGCAACAGGCGTCCCGCGATTCTGTTTGTGTGATTTTTACCGCGATTCATCAGGCAATTGGGGTGCCATTGAAAGTAACGGGGATCTCAAGAGCGTCCCGCGTTTGCGTCGATTCAGAATCGTGGGCAGATCACGCGATTCCACCCACGATCCAGAACGCCATGGCGTGAACGGAGCCTTAAAGACAGCGGGGAAGCAGAGTCTGGATGAGAGGAGATCCTCATTCAGATTAATTCTTTAACCTTTTTTTATTTTTATTTTTTATTACACTTGTAATAGTTATAGCACAGAACCCTATGATCCGATTGATTATAACTCTGATCAAAGCTGATCAAAAAACTGAAAGGGTTAAATACACATAGGTGACGATTTCAAAGCCTGTAGAGGACATCCGTTTAGAATTAACCATGAATTTGGTTTCTAGAACTTTTGCTCTCACTCTGACGACACCTAACGTGTGAAGCAATCATCGTTAATGTACACGTACACGCCCTATGCATTGTTTGTTCACATGCAGATATAAGGGTTGGTGGGGATGGTTTTCGTTTTTTATTTTTTTATTTGTTTTTTGCTCATTTCAATGAGTAGTTTGAAATGAACCGATTCACATAAAAGATCCAAACTTTCCATCCCTACAGGGGATTCATGTAGCATTTACTTCCTGGAATCCATCTGTGCTTTGCTCAGGCATGCAGGCATGAGGGCGTGTTTGGCTGAGAAAGCCCCTTCTCCCCTCCCAAATGAAAGAAGAAAAAAAATGCCCATGAAGACTCCTAGGATGTATGACATAATTTTGGCCTAGGCCAGAAACCAGGAAGCAACAGAAATTTTTTAAAATAAAAGGTTAAAACGTAATTATAATATACTTTTCCCATTTTGTATTAATGATAGCAGCATAAAAATTAAAAATGGGTAATGTTGATTGAGAGAGTTTATTTCTGCTTTAATATCTTTTCTTTTTCTTTCTGCTGTATATTTAACAGTTTTTATCTCTGTTGCTTTTTTATTTTTTGCTCATTGTTATGCCCATGTGTAATACAATTCAGTGAGTTAATTTTTTTCCACTTTAGTGTTTGTAGACTTTTTTTCTCTTGTACGATCTCCTGGTCAGTAATTCTCCATTCACAGTTCATGTAGTCTAAGCAGCTGCAATGTTTTTTTTAATTGTAGGAACTGCCATACAGGAAAGAAACTCTTTCTGCTGAGAAGATGAACAGTAAGATTGGCATCAGGTAGGAAAATCAGATTGCATTTTGGTGTCACGTCGGTACACAGTCAGTATTTAAATTTTTTTTTAGAACAGGAGGCACATCTTTTCTCTTGTATGTCTTAAACAAAACGGTTGATCCTCAAACAAACAAATTAGGTCACGTTGTGTACTATAATTACAGAAAATGGCAATCATTTATGGGGAAAAGGCGAGAAGCCTACTGAACAATAAAGAATAAAACATTCACCAATTTGCTGCAACAAATACCTAATTATTTATATCACAATTTCATCTTATCAAGATATGCCAATTGAAATAAAAACGCTCATCACCTGGCCAATACCATCCCTACAGTGAAGCATGTTGGTGGCAGCATCATGCTGTGGGGATGTTTTTCAGCAGCAGGAACTCGGGGACAAGTCAGGATCGAGGGAAAGATGAATGCAGCAATGTATAGAGACATCCTTGATGAAAACCTGCTCCCGAGCGCTCTGGACCTTAGACTGGGGTGAAGGTTCATCTTCCAACAGGACAATGACCCTAAGCACACAGACAAAATAACAATGGAGTGGCTATGGGACAACTCTGTGAATGTCCTTAAGTGGCCCAGCCACAGCCCAGACATTATTTTTTTAATTTGCAACGATCTCAAACAAACTTCTTTCACGTTGTCATTCTGGGGTACGGTTTGTAGAATTTTGAGGAAAATAATGAATTTAATCCATTTTGGAATAAGGCTGTAACATAACAAACTGGAAAAAGTGAAGCGCTGTGAATACTTTCCAGATGTACTGTAACTCTGCACTTTCAACCCACTGTGATAGAGTACTGGGCAATCTTGGAGCATACTCTTATTGATCCGAACCAATGTATTTATAATTTACTATAGGCTTTATGTCAGTTGTATTTGATATGCAATTAGTCACCAAAGATGCAACTCAATGGCAGTTTGTTTCTAAACATGTTTTAATTTGCTCAATTCTCTTTTACCACAATGTTGCTAACAGAAATAATTTTAAAGCAAAATGTTATCCCTTTTGTTTCATATTGCAAAACCACAAATGCATTTGTATTATGAACCTTTTATTATATGCCCTCTTGAGTTTTACAGAGAAGAAATCACAATTTATAGTATCAAATAAGTTGTATGACCCAAAGGGACCCATGCATAAGATCCAAATAAAGCTGAATAATCATAGGCAGCCTATTATGCAGTTAAAGGGTTCTAAGGTCAAACGGGATAATATCCAATAATCTTATCATGCCGTAATTGGCAAAGCTCTTAATGACCTGTAAATATATCCACTTTGATAAATCATATCAGCCTATTGCTGCTTCTTCATACTCCAATTACAAGCCGGGGTAGGGAAGTGGCATGGCTATATTATTTTATTTTTAAAGTGATTGTAAAGGCAAAAGGTTTTCTCTTTTCATCCATGGACGGACACAGCTCCTTAATTCTTGACAGTTGGGTTATGTTCCTGTTCTATAGGAGAGGACTAGGCAGAACATGTTAGACATTTAATACATATTTTAACAGAGTTGAAACGGCCCCACCCAGGGGGCAGTCCCTCAGTACATAACCCTCCACCCTGCAGCATGCAGCCTCAGTTTTTTTTTCTGCCTAGTAGAGAAGGACGTGGCTCCCTTTTTGGGCCCAGCGTCCTGAGGAGATTTTTACTTTTATTTTATTTTTGAGAATCTTCTATCAACTGCCGGCTGGACATGACAGGCAGGATATTATAGATCCTTGTAGTCCCGTCCCCCCCCCCAGTCCGGCCAGCGAGCGTGTTACAGTCCCTTGCAAATAGGTGTAGGGTCTGTCACGACATACCCCATGGCTCCAGGGGTGGCCGGTGAGCTTTGCTCCAGGGTTCACATATGATCGAGCGGCTTGCTGTCTCAGTCCCAGTAGAATGGGCCGACAGCTACTCCGTACTGCTCGGTTGTAGGTCTGTCAGGAACGCACCAGCAGGTTCTCGCAGGGACGGTTAAGTACAGTTCCTCCTGCTTCGGTGGGATGGAACAGCTGGGCATTCCTAAGGGGGTCGTTAGGTTCTCCTACCTTCCCCTTTCCCCCTCTGTCACCCTTTTTCCCTCCTCCCCTTCAGGGCTACTGCGACCGGGGAATACCTTTTTTAGGAGGGCTCCTGGTCCCGGCGGGGGGCTGTGGGGGTGTCCAGGCCCGCTCTCTGTGGTGGTGGGGGGTGGTATTTTCTTACGAGCCTCCGCTGCTGGCCTTCTCGTCCACCTCGCTTGCTGGGCGCCAAATTTTGAAGCACTGGCGCCATTTTTCTGGGGTCTATGCCTTGCATTGTATTTTCCATTGGCGCCCATTTTGCTGTGGTCGCACCATAGTTATGTAGTGTACAATTTAGGGGAGTGTCTGAGAGGTAGTTGGGCTCAGACACACTATTGTTAGGGTTAAGGAACCATTTGTGTACCATGGGAGTTGATATTGGTGTGTATTGTGATATTGGTGTGTAGTTCCCTGGGACCTACAGGTGGCGCTGTCGCCCTGGGTAAGGGTTGAACCGCAATACAGGATTGCGCCTTTTCTTGTCCCCTTTTGGCAGCAGTACGGCGGGGTGGGGAACCTGCTGTGCCTGTCGGGAGAGGGTATAAAAAGGGGCGGCCATCTTCCATAGGGGTTTGTCCACGCCCAGGCACCTTCAGCCTGGGTGTGTGTGGTTCGTCCACGCGCAGGCACCTTCGGCCTGGGTGTGTGGGTGGTTATGTCCGGGTGCACTAGGCCCGGAGGCCTGGTTCCTGTTCCATCCCAGACACCTTCAGTCTGGGGTGAGGTACTATTTTGAAGGTCCAGGGCCCAGCAACCTTCGACTGGGGTCCGCTGAGGATAAAGAGCTCCCAGGGTGCCGCCTTGCGAGGGGACCCGTATCTGAGATGAGGAGGCCAGGGAGGTAACCCTTTCCGAAGACCCAGCGCAGAGTCGTGGTGACGGTGAGGGCCTCTGGTAACTCTCCGGAGGGATGGTTTTCTCCTTGACATGGGCCAATTCTTTGAGAAGGAAGTTCACCAGGTCAGTGGCAGTGACCCTACTCGCTCCAAGTCGTGGCAGTGACTTCATAGGGCAAGGGCCCTATTCACCAGGTCAGTGGCAGTGACCCGTTCTCCAAGTCAGTGGCAGTGACTTTCTATTCACCAGGTCTGTGGCAGAGACCAACTTCACGGTCTGTGGCAGAGATAATGCGCCAAAGCTGTTTGTGAAATCTAAACAGTAAAAGAACATGATTCAAGTTTGTGCCTGGACCTCCTCCCACCTAAGCTTCCTGTGTCTTGTCCCAACCTGTCTGCTTTCAAAGAGGCATATTTATTATCTGCGTGAAATAAATATAGAAGTTAGACTTTCAGTTGGTGTGGACAGTTAGATGCAAGTCCTTATGTTTCCCCAGGAATATATCTACAGTAGAGGTGAGAATCATCCTCGGGAGGATTCAACTCCAGCCGCAGGCAGGCCCAAAAAGTAACACCGCTCAACCTCCTTACTCAGGAGGGTACGGGCTTGTGGTGCTGTGTGCCTCTCCCCTCCCTGCGAGGAGCCGAAAACACATACAAAAGGGCAGGTAGGGGGAGAGGTGGAAGGGCGCTATAGTTACATAGTTAGGTTGAAAAAAGACACAAAGTCCATCCAGTTCAACCATAAAAAAATAAATAAAATAATAATATCATACAATCCCATATACCCAATTCTATACCCACAGTTATTCCAGAGGAAGGCAAAAAAAAAACCCAGCAGAGCATGATCCAATTTGCTACAGCAGGGGAAAAAATTCCTTCCTGATCCCCCGAGAGACAATCGGATTTACCCTGGATCAACTTTACCTATAAATGTTAGTACCCAGTTATATTATGTACATTTAGGAAAGTATCCAGGCCTTTCTTAAAGCAATCTACTGAGCTTTCCTAGAACCACCTCTGGAGGGAGTCTGTTCCACATTTTCACAGCTCTTACTGTGAAAAAACCTTTCCGTATTTGGAGATGAAATCTCTTTTTCCTCTAGACGTAAAGAGTGCGCTCTTGTCTTTTGTGTTGACCGTAAAGTGAATAACAACACCAAGTTCACTATATGGACCCCTTATATATTTGTACATGTTGATAATATCCCCCCTTATTCTCCTTCTCAAGAGTGAATAAATTCAGTTCCTCTAATCTTTCCTCATAGCTGAGCTCCTCCATGCCTCTTATCAGTTTGGTTGCCCTTCTCTGCACTTTCTCCAGTTCCCTGATTTGTCCTTTTTGAGAATTGGTGCCCAAAACTAAACTGCATGTTCCAGATGAGGTCTTACTAATGATTTGAACAGGGGCAAAATTATATCTCTCTCTCTGGAGTCCATACCTCTCTTAATACAAGAAAGGACTTTGCTCGCTTTGGAAACTGCACCATTTTCTTGTGGTCCGCGCGCTTTCTCTGAAGTACCCGGCGGCCATTTTGGAGGGGGTTTTGGCCTCTAGTGCTGACTGGCTTCCTTTGCTCACTTCCTGAACGGCGCGAATAGCGCCATTCACCCCACACAGTCTTTTCAGTCACACGCAGTGTGAGGATGGAGAGCGGGCGGTGGCGCTAGGTGTTCTTGGGCTGGCGGTGAGTCCCCTGGGTATTCCCCCCTTGGTCAGTGCAGCTAGGAGGGTGGACAAAGTTTTGTGTCAGGTACTGACTAAGTCCCTAAGGGTGGTCAGTGGGTGATCTGGAGCCAGAGGCTGGCGTTTTTCCCTCACATTCCAGTGGCAGCATCCGATGCTCTGCACCTGCGGTTCCCATGGGCACTGTTTAGGCAGTCCTGGAGTCCTTGTTGCCAAGGTGGAAGAGGCGTACGAGCGTAAGAAGAGGGTTGCTAAGCGCTCCCTCCCCCTGCCATCGCCTGGGAAATTGCTCCGACCCAGTCTCGGGCCAGGCTGCGACGCAGGTACCTGGTTCTGATATGTCAGAAGAGGCGGACAAGGACCTTCCCTGTGTGGAGGACCCCTCGTCCGGGCCACCTCAAGACAGCATCACTGCTGTGAGGGACACTCTCAAGCTGGAAGTTCAGTGAGGGCTGCACTTCATCCGGGGGGGCTTCCTGCGTCCTTGGATATCAGGGACGCATACTTGTATGTCCCCATCTGTGTCAGGCATCAGAGGGTCCTGCGCTTTGCGGTAGGCGAAGACCACTATCAATTGTGGCTCTTCCCTTTTGGCCTATCTTCGGCACCAAGAGTTTTCTTCTAGGTTCTTGCCCCGATTCTAGCTTTGCTGAGACAGCGCAGCATTGCCGTCGTGGGCTACTTGGACAAACTTTTTTTTTTCTGAGAGCTGCTCCAAACTCAGAATTAGAGGACGTGTCTATAGCCAGTCAGACTCTTCGGGAGTTTGGTGAATACTGAACCTCCAGAAGTCGGGGTTGGTACCGACCCTGAGCCTGGAGTACCTGGAGTTGATCCTAGACTCCTCGAAGGCCAGAGTCTTCTTCCCTTGGGGTAGTTGCAGGCACTCCAATCTGCAGTGAGGTTGTTGACATCCCGCACATGATCGTCTCTTCGTTTTTTGCATGCGAGTCCTGGGCCTCATGGTAGCCTCTTCAAGGCAGTACCATGTGCCCAATTCCGCACTCGGGTGTTGCAGGCGGAGATTCTCAAAAAACTGAAACGGATCTCCTTTGTCTCTGAATCATCAGATTCAAATAAGTCATCTTGTCAGGTCCTCTCTGAGTTGGTGGCTGAGATTCCTGGCTCTTCGGTCCGGGAAGTCGTTCCTCCCTTTTCACAGACTGCGATCACGACGGGCGCCTTGTCTGACCAGTTGGGGGGGGGGGGGGGGAGTCTGGGGGTTCAGCCGGCCCAAGGCCGCTGGACTCCGTCCGAATCCCAACTGCCGATCAATGTTACGGAACTCTGGGCGATCAGGCTGTGCCTTTCCAGGTGGTCTCAGGGACTAAGAGGGTGTCCAGTCAGACAACGCCACGGCTGTGGCATACGTCAATCGTCATGGAGGAACGAGAAGCTCGGCTGCAACGTCGGAGGTCGCTCACATCCTGCGGTGGGCAGACAAGAACGTGCCAGCCTTGTCGGCAGTTTACATTCCAGTGTGGGAAGCTGACAGGCGGACTATTGAGTCGCCAGATGCTGGACCATGGGGCATGGTCGTTACATCCAGAGGTTTTTTTTTCAACTCCTTTATCGGAGATGGGACACGCCAGATGTGAATCTCCTGGTCTCTCGTCTCAATCGCAAGTGTCGAGGTTCGTTACCAGGTCCAGAGATCCCTGGGCAGTCGCCTCAGACGCGTTGGTGGCCCCGCGGGGTCAGCTCGGCTAATTTTATGCCTTTCAACCACTGAAGTTGCTTCCTCGTCTACTCCGCAGAGTAGAGTCTGAAGGAATTCCGGTGATTTTAATCACCCCAGATGGCCCAGGCGTCCCTGGTTCGCCGACCTCGTGTGACTGGTGGCGGATATGCATTGGCGTGTGCCACTGGGGGGGGGGCATTCTCTCGCATGTTCCCATTCTTCATCCTGCTTGCAGTCGCTGGCTTAGCGGCATGGCTATTTGAAAGCCAGGTACAGGGGGGCCGAGGCCTGTCGGATTCGGTCATTTCAACCATGTTGAGAGCATGGAATTCTTCTTCCAGGAAGATCTACCTTCGCACATGGAGAGCCTACATCTCTATGTGAGGCGATAGAATGGCGTCCACGGACTTATTCGTTTTCCAGGATCCTGCTGTTTTTACTGCGCGGAGTGGATCAGAAACTTGCCTTATGCACCATTAAGGTGCAGATTTCAGCCTTAGCTGTTTTCTTTCAGTGACCCCTGGTGTCTCTTTAACAAGTAAGTACGTTTTGCGCAAGGGGTCCAACATGTGGCTCCCCCCGGTACGGCCACCACTACCTCCATGGGTTTTGAATCTGGTGCTCTCGGCGCTTTAGAAACCTCCTTTTGAGGACATTAGGGAAATTCCTCTTTTGTGTCTCTCTCAGAAGGTGGCCTTCCTGGTAGCCATCGCATCTGTCAGGAGGGTTTCTGACTTGGCGCCTTGTCTTGCAAGTCCCCATATTTGGTCCTCCAATGGGTCAAAGCGGTGTTACGCCCGCAGCCTTGCTTTTCTTCCGAAGGTGGTTTCGGCCTTTTATCTGAATGAGGACATGGTACTTCCACGTTGTGTTCTCGGCCATCGCATTCCATAGAGATTGCGCTACTTTCTTTGGACGTGGTACGTGCCCTGTGGGTGTACCCGTCTGTATCGGCTCCGTTCCGAAGGTCTGACTCACTGTTTCTGTCGGTGTCTGGTCCGCAGACGGGCCTGGCGGTCTTGTCGGCCACCATTTCTCGTGGATCAGGTGGACCGTCATCCAGGCCTATGCTCTTGAAGGGCGGGCGCCTCTTTCCCGTTATGGCGCATTCAAACTGGGCTTTTGGTGCCTCTTGGGCTTTCCGGCATCAAGCATCTGTGTCACAGGTGTGTAAGGCGGCGACCTGGTCGTCCGTTCACATTTTTTCACAATTTTACAAGGTTGATGTGAATGCATCTTCGGATGCTAGTTTCGGCCGTAAAGTTTTGCAGGCGGCTGTTTGAGGTTGCACCTCCATTGAGGAGCTCTGCTTGTTTGGGGTGAAAATGTTTTTTGTTGCTGTGCCCACCTCTCGTTTTTTTGACACTGCTTTGGGACGTCCCAACTGTCAAGAATTAAGTAGCTGTGTCCGTCCATGGACGAAAAGAGAAAATAGGATTTTTTGTACTCACCGTAAAATCCTTTTCTCTGTCGTCCATGGACGGACACGGCACCCAGTTCCTCCTTTTTTTTAGGTTTGTACTGCTTTTTACAAACTGAGGCTGCATGCTGCAGGGTGGAGGGTTATGTACGGATTGACCGCCCCCTGGGTGGGGCTGTTTCAACTCTATTAAAATAACATGTATTAAATGTCTAACATGTTCTGCCTAGTCCTCTCCTATAGAACAGGAACATAACCCAACTGTCAAGAATTAAGGAGCTGTGTCCGTCCATGGACGACAGAGAAAAGGATATTACGAGTACAAAAAATCCTATTTTTTTTATCTTAATGCATTCTATGAATTGAGATGATAAACCTTCTGTGTATAGCAGCCACCCAAAAAGGTACTTGGGCCCATCTCTAATCAGCGATGTGCACGAGTGCTTCGCCTGCCCTGGACTCTTCCTCCTGATTTGGCTGAGAAACAGCAGCGGTGCCATTGGCTCCTGCTGCTGTCAGTCAGTTAGCCAATCAGAAGAGAGAGAGAGGATGGGCCGAACCACGACTCCATGTCTGAATGAGCACACAGAGCTGTGGCTCGGACCGGGTGCCCCCATAGCAAACTGCTTGCTGTTGGGGCACTTGACAGGAGGGAGGGGCCCAGGAGCACCTAAGAGGGACCCAAGAAGAGGAGGATCCAGGCTGCTCTGTGCAAAATCATTTCACAGAGCAGGCAAGTATAACATGTTTGTTATTTTTAAATAAAATAAAAAAATGGGACTTTAGTATCACTTAAGGTAGAGAAAACTGAGCGTGGCTGTGCTGTCTGGCATGGCTGCATAAATCTTAGGATTAGCTAGATAGGAATACAAATCTTTTGGCAGGTAGAGCTGTTTCCTTTTATGTCTTTCAACTGTGTGCTTAGGGGTTTACATTTTTTTTTTATTTTCTTGATGACAATTTTCTGCACATTATCATGTACACTATGCTGTTAAGCAAAAGTGGAGAGTTGACACAACCTATACCACCATTATTTTATTATTAATTATGTTTTTATTTTTTATTCTGAAGCATTTTTGACTTTATGTAAATTAAAGCTAAACGTTTTTTTTTTTTTTTTATATGTTGAAGGATACATATGTGTGTTCTGTTTCAACAGGGAGACACCAGCAAATTTAGCCAAGTTACTCACCCGGATGTGTTTGAAATCACATGTGTTAGAGGATGGCAAACAATTAGAAATTGAGATTCCTCCAACAAGAGCGGACATTATTCATGCCTGCGACATTGTAGAAGATGCAGCTGTAGCGTATGGCTTCAATAATATTCCAATGACCATCCCAAAAACATACACCATTGCTAACCAGGTGAGAGATCCATCCCTCAGATTAGCTAGTGTTAAAAAGCTTGTGTGGTATAAGGAAACAGACATTAGTTAGGGCATTTCATAAATCAGTGCAAAAAAGAGATGATTTGCAATATGCATTCGGCCAAAGCAACCAATTAGGTTTTTACTTTACTGAAGTTTTATCACTGAAGGATGAATCTGATTGCGCATTACTGAATCCTCCATTAAAAAAGCCTGAACAGGGAACTTTCAGCAGAATATTGGAGGAACGTGGAAGGCTTTATGGCCTATCCTCTATAAAGTATTCTTAAATTATTTTCTGTGTAATGCTGGCTGATTACCCCTCTGCTGTGTGAATGTATTGATGATTAGTATGCTGGATAGCGGCAGCTTTCCCACCATACTTCTTTGTAAAATACTTATATAACCTTTTTGTCTTTTTTTTTTTATACGCATTTTTTTATTTGCATTAATGTTGTAACAGAAATGCATATTTCTTTTCTCTAGTTTCCTTTAAATAAGCTGACTGAATTGCTGCGACAGGACTTGGCTGCTGCTGGGTTTACAGAAGCCCTGACTTTTGCCCTGGTATGTTCTCTCTTTTCCTTTTTTTTTTTTTTTTGTGTTTTTTTTTTTTTTTTTTCCTTTCCAAGATATAGGGGAACACAGTTTTTGTATAACTGTGATGTGATGTTTGTAAATATGAGATGCAGTGTAATGCTCAGTTGACATATATGCAAATTGGATGTGTTTTGAACCGCATCCGATTCACATGACATGTGAAATAACATTGATTTCCATTGAAGCTGTCCACATGTATGCGGTACATCCACAGTGCGAATTTAAAGAGTCCTGTGCATTTTCTAAACACTGCGGTGCCGTTCAGGTGCCAATTTCAGGCTCATTGAGCTCTATGGGAACACTTCTGAATTGTACATGTGTTCAGGATTTCAGCACGGATTGCTCTCCTACTACAGAAGTTGACACCCTTTATCTACTGTGTATTGGCCAGCACTGAAATCGTAGCTGTGACAAAAATCTGGTCCTAAGCCTTGCAAATTCGCATCAGAACTGAATCAAAAAACGCACCTGAACCGCTGAACAATTTTTTTTTTTTTTATTCGCAGTGAAAAGGGACATACAATCCACACGGGACATGTGTGAACCCAGCCTAAGGGGTCTTGCACATGGGGCGCTTGAGCTCGTTCAGCATAAATGTAGCAGCATTTCCTTTGCCCAGGCAGCCAAGGTGCAGCACACAGTCTGTCATTAACATGAATGGCTGTGTGTTGCTGTACTTGTGTATATGACAATGCTAAACAAGAGTACAGTGTACAAGCGTTTTGCCCAAAAAAAATCCCATGGTAAAAGTCACTTAAAGCAGTATAACCCGGAAATAAATGAAAAAGAAAAATTTTTTTTTATATATATATATATATATATATATATATATATATATATATATATATCAGAATGGCTCTTCTGCAGTAAGAAGTTGTCTGCTTGCAGTTTTTAAAAGTTAGGCTTAATTTCACTTTGTTAAATCAGTCTAGAAAGTGTATAATACAGTATTGTATTTTATTCATCATTCTGCCCTGTATGACTATTGTATTTGATGTCTTGTACCTGCAGTGCTCAGTGGAGGACATCGCTGATAAACTAGGTGTTTCTGTCTCCTCCACCAAAGCAGTCCACATTGCAAATCCCAAAACTGCAGAGTTTCAGGTTAGTCCTCTTTGAGCAATGTCAGCACTTTTTTCTCTGTAGCTCATCATGTATGTATAATGTATATGTGGATGAGCGATGATCTAGATCAGCCTTTTTTAATCAGGTTGCCGTCTAAGGTGTGCCTTGTACAAGCCAGGGGTGGCTCAAGTCTGCCTTTTAGTTACACAAAGGCAAAGGTTTTCATTGTGCACCATCGCAACCTTCCAGCCACTGGCATCCTACCAACCAATGATGTCAGCGAATGCTCTGCAGGTGCCCATGTCATACCTTGGATGTTGGGTGCCTGTAGAGTATCCTTGTTTTCCCCTCCTCTGCCCCACTCTGTGGGGTCTTGTTAGCTGAGTAAGGGAGAGAAACTAAGAAGAAAAACGCTGGAATACTAGTCAGTACCAGTGTGCAAAGGTTTATTTACTTTGGAAGAATAAATCACCTGTAACATTGGGTATCCTAGGTGTGTGGCTGTTGCTTTGCTATATAGAACTATTTGTTTGTTTTTTTACATTTTAGAATGGGGTGCCTTAAAATTGTTCATAATTTTAAATTGTGTCTTGAAAAGGTAAAGGAACACTGATCTATCTAGAATTGTGGTGTTTTTTATGGGTACAGTCAGTTTTTAAATGTAATTTTAGACTGAAAGTGAAAATTTTATGTATTTTCAGTGGGTACACATTTTGGGTATTTACAGTGCCTTTAAAAAGTATTCATACCCCTTGAAATTTTCTACATTTTGTCATGTTACAACCAAAACCTAAATGTATTTTATGTGATCGACCAACACAAAGTGGCACATAATTGTGAATAAAGTGGAAGGAAAATGATAAATGATCATAATTTTTTTTTTTTTTACAAACAAATATTTGAAAATTGTGGGGTGCATTTGTATTGAGCCCCTCCCCCTGAGTCAATACTTTGTAGAACCACCAGCTGCAAGTCTTTTTGGATATGTTTCTACCAGCTTTGCACATTTAGAGTGACATTTTTGCCCATTCTTCTTTGCAAAATCCCTCAAGCTTTGTCAGATTGGATGGAGAGCATCTGTGAAAATCAATTTCCAAGTCTTGCCACAGATTCTGAATTGGATTTAGGTCTGGCCTTTGACTGGTCCATTCTAACACATTATTATTCTTTGATCTAAACCATTCCATTGTAGCTCTGGTTGTATGTTTAGGGTCATTGTCCTCCTGGAAGCTGAACCTCCGCCCCAGTCAAGTCTTTTGCAGACTCAAATAGATTTTCTTCTAAGATTGCCCTGTATTTGGCTCCATCCATCTTCCCATCAACTCTGACCAGCTTCCTTGTCCCTGCTGAAGAAAAACATCCCCACAACATGATGCCGCCACCACCACATTTCATGGTGGGGGTGGTGTGTTCAGGGTGATGTGCAGTGTTAGTTTTCCGCCACACATAGCGTTTTGCTTTTAGGCCAAAAAGTTAAATTTTGGTCTCATCTGACCAGAGCACCTTCTTTCACATGTTTGCTGTGTCCCCCACATGGCTTCTCCCAAACTGCAAAAAGGACTTCACATGGCTTTCTTTCAACAATGGCTTTCTTCTTGTCACTCTTCCATAAAGGCCAGATTTGTGGAGTGCATGACTAATAGTTGTCCTGTGGACAGATTCTCCCACCTGAGCTGTGGATCTCTGCAGCTCCTCCAGAGTTACCATGGGCCTCTTGGCTGCTTCTCTGATAAATGCTCGCCTTGCCCGGCCTGTCAGTTTAGGTGGACGTCCATGTCTTGGTAGGTTTGCAGTTGTGCCATACTCTTCATTTTCAGATGATGGATTGAACAGTGCTCTGTGAGATGTTCAAAGCTTGGGATGTTTTTTTTTTTTTTTTTTATAACCTAACCCTGCTTTAAACTTCTCCACAACTTTATCCCTGACCTGTCTGGTGTGTTCCTTGGCCTTCATGATGCTGTTTGTTGTTTGTTGAATGAGGTTCTCTAATAAACCTCTAAGGGCTTCACAGAACAGCTGTATTTATACTGAGATTAAATTATACACAGGTGGACTCTATTTACTAATTAAGAGACTTCTGAAGGCAATTGGTTTCACTAGATTTTAGTTAGGGATATCAGAGTAAAGGGGGCTGAATACAAATGCACACCAATCTTTTCAGATATTTATTTGTAAAAAATGTTTAAAACCATTTATCATTTTCTTTCTACTTCACAATTATGTGCCACTTTGTGTTGGTCTATCACATAAAATCCCAATAAAATACCAGTTTTTGGGCATAACATGACAAAATGTGGAAAATTTCAAGGGGGTATGAATACTTTTTCAAGGCACTGTATTGCGGTAAAAAAGGATCGGAGGCTGTGCTGTGGCTCCGTCTCATGGTCCGTATGTCGCTTCTATGTCCTGTAGTGACATAGGGACCAGCAGGAGATACTGAAGTGCTATGGAGGATGCAAGATTCCAACACACTGGGAAGGTGACACAGTTGCCAGCAAGGGAGCATCTGTTGGCTCCCCTGGTGACATTTTCACAAAAATTTTCTCGGATTCAGCATCTTCAACCACTGCGATTGGGTGGCCTGAGATGACATTACTCCTGCACATGAAAGTTAATTCTTCCTGTCTCTAAGGCAAGCTGAGAATTTACACTAAGCCACGCATGTGTGGCTCAGTCTACATTTTGAAGAAGAGGAGCTGGCAGGCAGAGGAAGAGATTTCATACAGAGTCTCTATTACAATACAAGCCTACCTGCCATTAGGATTGTAGTTCTGCTTAAAATATATTTAGCTTGGCCACCAGAGGGAGCACTCTGTGCAGTTATGCGGTTTAACTGTTGAGATTAGATAACTCCCACACAGGGGTTCAATGTTTTCTTTTAGTTCATGACTTATTCACTTGCATCCTGGTAAGGAGCAGTGAAACACAACTACTACAAAGTACTACAAAGTAAGCCCTGCATTTGTAATGTACACCATATACATAAAAATAAGAATTCTAAAAAATAAATAAAAAAAAAGCGCCTGCTTAAGCCCCGGACCATTTTGTAGCTAAAGGACCAGGCCACTTTTTGCGATTTGGCACT
Source organism: Rana muscosa (assembly GCA_029206835.1). Taxonomy (NCBI): domain Eukaryota; kingdom Metazoa; phylum Chordata; class Amphibia; order Anura; family Ranidae; genus Rana; species Rana muscosa. Next base: position 795,915,242 of record CM055122.1, on the reverse strand, counting down.
GCGTCGCTTTAACTCACAATTGCGTGGTCGTGCAACGTGGTTCCCAAACAAAATTGGCGTCCTTTTTTTCCCACAAATGGAGCTTTTATTTGTTGGTATTTTTATTTTTTGCGCTATAAACAAAAATAAAACGACAATTTTGAAAATAAAAATCAATATTTTTTACTTTTTGCTATAATAAATATCCCCAAAAAATATAAAAAAAAACAAAACCTGAGGGTCTGTCCGCCACACCCCATAAAATTAGCTGACTCCAAAAGCTTGTACAAAAAGTACCGTTTTCAATCAGTGGCGTCACTAGGGTTGGTGCCACCTGGTGCGGTAAGACATGGTGTCACCCCCCCATATTTTATTTTTTCCCATATAACCCTGCATATAATGGCAATAGTAGTGCCGTTAACAAGTATAAAGCAAATTTAACTAACAATATGATATGAAAAAAAATGAGAACTCCCCCATCCAGATCAGTGCCCGTTTCAGCAATAATAGATGCCAGCATTGGTGTCAGTTTCTGCAATGATCCCCAGCATTGGTGTCCGCTTCTGCGATGATCCCCAGCATTGGTGTCCGCTTCTGCAAAGATCCCCAGCATTGGTGTCCGCTTCTGCGAAGATCCCCAGCATTGGTGTCCGCTTCTGCGAAGATCCCCAGCATTGGTGTCCGCTTCTGCGATGATCCCCAGCATTGGTGTCCGCTTCTGCGATGATCCCCAGCATTGGTGTCCGCTTCTGCGATGATCCCCAGCATTGGTGTCAGCTTCTGCAATGATTGATTCCAAGCATTGATAGTCAGTGGCATTTAATGCTTTTTTAAAGCCCTACAGCACAAGGAGTTAATTAACACTGCAATGGATCACTAATGCAGTAGTGGCCAGTGGCTGTTTTAATTAACCCCCTTGTGCTGTATTAGTGGTCAGTGTTAATTACCCCTTTGTATTGCAGCATGAATGGGTTAATTAACACTGACACTGACCACTAATACAGCACAAGGGGGTTAATTAACTTCTACTGGGCGCACTACTGCATTAGAGATCAATGGCAGTGTTCATTAACTCCTTGTGCTGAATTGGATATTAACCAGTCTTGTGCACTGGAAAAGAGTCACTGCAACATATATTTTCCTCTGTCTGCTATTGCTCACTTACCTAATGCCAGCAACATGCACGTTCCCTCGCGGTGGCTCTCTCTCTCTGTCTCTCTTCCTGTCCCGGCCTCTGAATGACATCATGTCAGAGGCGGGGACTAGAAATAATCTGTCGGGTGCAGTGGAAGTGTAATGGATATCTACTAATGCTGAGTGTAGGAGCGCAGGGAGCATTCCAGCACTCTGCACCTCGCTTGTAGCTCTGCAAGGGCACTGCAGGGTCTGACTTTGGCAGTGATCGGCTACTGTGTACAGTACCGATGTGCATGCCATGTTCATCTGCCATCGGGCACAGTTAAGCCTGCACTGTCATCTCTTCACGCTCCCCCGTCCTGGCCTTCGTGTCACCCCTCTGGTGGGTGTCACCCGGGTGCGGCCCACACCCCCCGCTGGCAACGCCAATGTTTTCAATTCCTTACGAAATTTCAGAAGGTCATTCTCAAATCTCAGTTTTGGAGGCAAGGAGTTCCAAAATTCAGCTCCTTGTACTTCACTCGTTCTTCCTCCACATTTTTTCATTTTAAATTTTGGAATATTCAATTTGGCCAGATTCGCCAATCTCGGGGATCGGGTAGGCGTATACTTGGTGAATTTTACCTTCGGGTACTCTGGACCACATCAATGCAATGCCTCATGGACAAGACATCCAGTTTTGAACAAAATTCGTTCTTTCACGGGCAGCCAATGTAGGGCTCTAAGGAATGGAGTGATGTGGTCACGAAGGTCAGCACCCATCGGTAACCTTGCTGCGGCATTTTGAATTGGCTGTAGCTTGTGGATGGTACAAGCAGGCAATCCCAGGGCTGTGGACCGATTTATCTTTAACTTTTCCTGGAGCAATTTTAATGTAAACCAGGGTCCAATCTACAACCCTTGATTCCTGCACGTTGCGCACCAAAGAACAAACTGGTATGAAGCAGAATGGATTAATGCACACAAGCAGCTAAGCACAATATTGGCTTAATTTACACTCTGTGGCTGCATACCCTTCTTCATTGTGTTGCGTATAAGGTCTGTTATGTCATCTTGGGTTATAGCTTTCCAGAGTAGACTGCAGTGAACATTTAGGAGTTGCAGATTTCCCAGTAACCCTATAGACATTGCCCTATACTTCAAATGCAAGAGTTACAAGACTACTAGTAAAGAAAAGAGGAAAACCGCATAACCCTGAAGCACTGATTACAATGTGCAAGCGACTGCTTACTTCTAATGCTGGTTGTAACTTCAGAAATATAGAAGACTGATGGCAGAAAAAAGACCAAGTGGTCCATCGAGTCTGCCCAGTTTTTCTTTTTTTTTTTTCTGTCTAAATATAGATCTACCGTATATACTCGAGTATAAGCCGAGATTTTCAGCACATTTTTTTTGTGCTGAAAATGCCCCCCTCGGCTTATACTCGAGTCACCTTTTTGCGCCTGATCTCCCGGATTTTGGGGACCCGGTACTGGCCGGCCGTAGGTCCTCTGGACCCCAAACTTGGCACACATGTAGCCCCACTCTTCCTCTACAAGTGTCTACGGCCGGGGAGCACCAATTTTTCAAAACCGGGCCCCCCTTCCATAGACTCCCATGTTAAACGTCAGTCTAGTCATCGACACAGTGAGGCATGCAGATGGACACCCTAGGCTTATACTCGAGTCAATAAGTTTTCCCATTTTTTGTGGTAAAATTAGGTGCCTCGGCTTATATTCGGGTCGGCTTATACTCGAGTATATATGGTAGCTTGTCCCTCAGCATGTTTGAATCCACAGTAAGTTGTTTTCCTTGTTAAAGTACTTCTATCTACCCGTACAGGAAAACAAGACAATTGCGATGGCACTGTTTTCCTTTTTATTCTTATTTTTTATTTATTTTTTAAATGTCACAAAGAGACATTAATTTCTGTGTACTGGAGCTCAACTACATTACATAGAGATACAGACGGGGGCTCCGCTGCAGTGCAGAAAAATGCAGACATGCCGCACCTGCGTTCTAATGTTAACAGGGCACATGGTAAATAATTGTTTTCTCTTTGCCTGTGTCAAGATCAGCGTTTTACTACACACAAGTGTGAACAAACCCTAATTATTTTTTTTTTTACCAGGGCCGGGATGTCAAAAACGATAAATTGGGTAACTTGTACATTTTTACTGCTATGTCTGAAAAGTGAGGGCAAAATTGTAAATTTCTCTGTGGCATTCTATTATGTGTTAAATTATGTAACAAATTTCTAACCTAATCTTGCATCCTGATTGATTAGGTGGCACGTACAACCTTACTCCCAGGCTTACTGAAAACCATTGCTGCAAATCGCAAAATGCCGCTCCCTTTGAAACTGTTTGAGATCTCAGATGTGATAACGAAGGACCCCTCTAAAGGTAAACATCAGTCTACTATCTTCTACCCCAAGACAGAGAGATCATGTTGTTTTTATATTATGACACCCTTTTATACTGGCCACATCCATTTCATCACCACCAGTATTGTTATTCATGTACCCTTTAGGCCTTGCACCAGCTATCTAATATCAATACAAACAATAGATATGATTGTCAATCCATCATAAGATTACTTGAAAAATCTCCTTTCATGTTGTAAGTGCTGCCTTTCTGCTGGCCGTCTATTTTCACAACTTCCTGAATTCCCTTCATGCTTTGCAGCTTTTCCTCTGCTGCTTACCTTCAATTTCTAAGGACTATATATCCCATTGTACTTTGCTGCCTGGAAGCGGTCATTCCCGTATTGACTTTGCCTCCTGAAACTCCTTCTGTAGTTCAGAAGGCAGGCTCTGTGAATTCTATGACACAGCAGTGCCTACTCACAAGGCATAGTAATACATGAAATAATTGAAATACCATGTGAATACAAATATTTGATTTTACATTTTGAACCTAGGTGCCCATTGCAACACATGCTTTTTCATACATTGAGACACATTGCGGCATGCTGTATTATGCAGCTAATTCAGAATCCGTTTCAATAGATGAAAAAAACAAAAACACTTTTGTCCATGGACGGACACGACTTCCTTAAGTCTTGACATTAGGGGTATGTTCCGTCTATTAGGAGTGGACTAGGCAGACATGTTGGATATTTAAAAACATGTAATTATACCAAAGCTGAACAGCCCCGCCCAGGGGGCGGTCCTTCTGGTCATAACCCCCTCACCCTGCATTCAGCAGCTCAGTTTTTTTCTACCTAGTGTAGGAGAAGGACCTGGCTCCCTAGGGGCCCATTGGTCCTGGAGAACTTTTTACTTTTATTTTTACTTTTTGATCCTGAGATCCACTATCAACTGCCGGCTGGATCATATAGATCCTTGTAGTCTCCCCAGTCCAGCCATCGAGCGTGAGCAGGCCTTTAGCTACACGCTGGGTCGGCCACGACATACCCCGTTTGCTCCAGGGGTGGCCGGTGAGCTATATGCTCCGGGGCCCACGTATGACCGGGCTACTGATGTCTAGTCACAGTGGGCCGTGGCTGACAGCCACTCCGTACTGCTCGGTAATGGGTCTGTCAGGAACGCGTCCAGCAGTCCTCGCAGGGACGGGTAAGTAAGGTTCCTCCTGTCTTGGCAGGATGGAACAGCTGGGCATTCCTGGGGTGGTCGATTAGGGGGTCTCTAGTCCTCCCTTCCCTCTCTCCCCATCCATCCCTCCTCCCCATGCTTTGCTGGACCTGCTGTGTACCTCACCAGGGGGGCCCCTGAGGGGGGGCTCCGGGTCCTGGCTGGGGGCTGTGTGTGGTGTCCGGGTCTGCTCTAGTGTGGGTGGTCTGCCTTTTGGGGGGCCTCTGTTCGGGTATCCAGTGTTTTCGTGGCCTTTTTTATTTTTACCTCAGAAACGAATCAGCGCCATTTTGGATGCGTCTGCGCCATTTTCTTGTAGCCGCGCTGTTCCTATTGCTAATAAAGCGGCGGCCATTTTCTTGTAGCCGCGCTGTTTCTATGGCTAATACAGCGGTCGCCCATTTTCTTGTAGCTCGTGCTCTTTTTTTCCTGAGGCAGCCGGCGGCCTTCTTTTTGGGGCTTTTAACATTGGTTTTGGCCTCTAGCACTAGTTTGTCAATCTGAACGGCAGATCACCTCAGAGAAACCTCAGGCACACACTGTGCAGGAGTTAGAGCGGACGGCAGCGCTGGGCAGTGCCTGGGTCAGGGCGGTGAGCGCTCTGGGAATACCCCTCGGTCTGGGCAGCTAGGAAGGGCCTTTCTTGTACCTTGACTTAGTCCCTGAGTGGCTGTCAGGTGAGCGGGTCAGCATGGCGTCAGAAGCTGGCGTTTCTTCCCCAGACATTCCGGTGGTAGCAACCGGTGCCCCTGAGGTACCTGTGGGCGCTTTGTCGGCGGTCCTGGAATCATTTTGTTGCCATGGTGGAGGCGGTGTGTGGGCAAAAGGGGGGTAAAAAAATGCCCCCCCCCCACCATCTTCTGGGGAAAGCTCTGACTCAGACTCGGGCCTGGCTGTGACACAGGACCCCTCTTCTGAAGTGTTAGAGTATGCGGACCAGGAGCATTTGGACAGTGAGGAAGACTCCGTGTCCGGGTCAGCGCAGGGCAAGGTGCTTGTTGGAGCGCTTATCACCGCAGTGCGGGAAACCCTCAAGCTGGAGGATGCGGCTGGGGCATCTTCTGAGGTGTCGGTCCCTTTTGGGTCCCACAAGCCGACCCGCACTACTAAGGTGTTTCCTTATGTACCTTATTTTGATAAGTTTATAGACAAAGAATGGGAACGACCACAGAGGACCTTTTCGGTCCCAAAACGCATGGCGGTCCGTTACCCTTTTGAGGAGAGCCTTCTGAAAAAATGGGCATCTCCCCCGGTTGTGGACCCCCCGGTATCCAGGTTAAACAAGGTAACCACGATTCCGGTTGAGGGGATCCCTGCATTTAAGGATCCTGCAGATAGGAGGTCCGAGGCAGTGGCCCGGTCCATGTTCATCATGCTGGGGTCAGCATTACGGCTAGTTTTGGCTGTGGCCCTGGTGTCACAGAAACTGAATGGGCAAAATTGTTACACTGGGAGTTGGAGAAGCAACAGGTTTCCCCGGTCTGCGTAGAACTGGCTGACCAGGTGGTGCATGGCCTCAAATATGTCTGCGATGCAGCCCTGGACACCGCTCCCCTGATTTCCAGAGCCTCAGTATCTGCTGTGGTACTGCGTCGCCTGATTTGGCTAAAATGCTGGTTCGCGGACCAGACTTCCAAGAAGGCTCTGGCTGATTTACCTTACAGGGTGAGAGGCTATTTGGAGCCTCGTTGGATGACATTATTAAGAATGTCACTGGGGGTAAGAGCATGCTGCTCCCACAATCCAGAAAAGGTAAGGAGCCACGCCGTAGGCCAGGGCCCTCCTTTCCCGTGGGGTAATAGTACCTGTGCCGCCGCCGGAAAGGTTTCAGGGATTCTACTCCAATCTGTTTGTAATCCCAAAGAAGGACGGGGTCTGTCCAATCCTGGCCCTCAACTCCTTTTGTAAAATTCCGAAGGTTCAGGATGGAATCAGTTCGCTCTTATCCGGAGGATTTGCTGGCGTCCTTGGACATCAAGGACGCATACTTGCATGTCCCCATATGTCGGGCATCAGAGATTTCTGCGTTTTCCAGTCGTGGACGATCACTACCAATTTGTGGCTCTCCCTTTTGGCCTGGCATCGGCACCAAGGGTTTTCACCAGGGTGCTCGCCCCGATTCTGGCCTTGCTGAGACAGTGAGGAATCTCTATCGTGGGCTACCTGGACGACCTCCTTCTGAGGGCAGTTTCAGACTCAGAATTAGAGGAGGATGTGGCGATTGCCAGTCAAACCCTTCAAGAATTTGGTTGGGTACTGAACCTCCACAAGTCGGTGTTGATGCCGACTCAGCGCCTGGAATTCCTGGGCTTGATTCTGGACTCTTCAGAGGCGAGAGTTTTTCTTCCTTTGGAAAAATTGCAGACTCTTCAGGCGGCGGTGAAGCTGTTTGGCATCCCGCAGGTGGTCGTCGCTGTGCTTTTTGTATGCGAGTCGTGGGCTTCATGGTAGCCTCCTTCAAGGCAGTACCGTATGCTCAATTCCACACTCGAGTCTTGCAGAAGGAGATCCTGTCCAAGTGGGACAAGTCTCCGTTGTCCCTGGATTGTCAAATCTGGGTGAGCCAACTAGTCAGGACTTCCCTGGTCTGGTGGCTGAGATCTCCGGCCCTTTTAGTCCGGAAAGTCGTTCCTTCCCTTTCACTGGATGGTGATCACGACGGACGCCAGCCTGACCGGTTAGGGGGGAGTTTGGGGTGTTAAGTCGACACAAGGTCGCTGGACACAGGAAAAATCCCGCCTGCCGATCAATGTACTGGAACTTCGGGCGATCGGGCAGTGCCTCTCCACATGGTCACAGAGGCTACAGGGGCGTTCAGTCAGGATCCAGTCGGACAACGCCACGGCGTTGACGTATGTCAACCATCAAGGAGAAACAAGAAGCTTGGCTGCAGCATTGGAGGTCACTTGCATCCTGCGGTGGGCAGAACGGAGCGTGCCGGCTCTAACGGCCGTATACATTCCGGGCGTAGAAAACTGGCAAGCGGACTACCTAAGTCGCCAGATGCTGGACCAAGGAGAATGGTCACTACACCCGGATGTGTTTCGACTCCTTTGCCTGAAATGGGGCACGCCAGACGTGGATCTCCTGGCTTCTCGACTCAATCGGAAGGTATTGAGGTTTGTGGCCAGGTCAAAAGATCCCTGGGCGGACGCGACAGACTCGTTGGTGGCCCCGTGGGGACAGTATCGGCTAATTTATGCCTTTCCCCCACTGAAACTTTTTCCTCGTCTGCTCCGCAGAGTGGAGATCGAGGGGATTCCGGTGATTGTAATTGCCCCAGATTGGCCTCAGCGTCCCTGGTACGCCAACCTAGTGTGCCTGGTGGCGGATGCCCCTTGGCGACTGCCGATGCGAGAGGACCTTCTGTCGCAAGGTCCTAATACTTCATCCTGCTTTACAGTCGCTGGCTTTAACGGCATGGCTGTTGAAAGTCAGGTTCTGATTGACCGAGGCCTGTCGGATTCAGTAATTTCCACCATGCTGAGGGCACGGAAGTCATCTTCTCAGAAGATCTATCATCGTACATGGAAGGCCTACATCTCTATGTGTGAGAAGATGAGGTAGCATCCACGGGCATATTCGGTTCCCAGGATCCTGCTGTTTTTACAGCGTGGAGTGCATCAGAAACTTGCTTTAAGCACTATTAAGGGGCAGATTTCAGCTTTGGCTGTTTTCTTTCAACGACCCTTGGCGGCTCTTTCACTGGTGAGTACGTTTGTGCAAGGGGTCCGACATGTGGCTCCTCCAGGTTGACCATCACTACCTCCGTGGGATTTGAATCTGGTGCTCTCGGTACTTCAGAAACCTCCCTTTTGAGAACATCAGATTCCTCTTTTGACTCTCTCTCTCCGAAAGTTGCCTTTCTGGTGGCCATTACATCTGTCAGGAGGGTTTCTGAGTTGGCGGCCTTGTCTTGCAAGTCCCACTACTTGATTCTCCATAAGGATAAGGTGGTGCTACGCCCGCAGCCTTCGTTTCTTCCTAAGGTGGTTTCGGCTTTTCATCTAAATGAGGACATTGTACTTCCATCCTTGTGTCCTCGGCCGTCACATCCCAAAGAGGTTGCGTTACATTCCTTAGATGTGGTACGTGCTCTGCGGGTGTATCTGTCTGCTACGGCTCCGTTTCGGAGGTCAGACTCACTGTTTGTGTCAGTGATTGGTCCAAAGAAAGGCCTGGCAGTCTCGTCGGCCACCATTTCTCGGTGGATCAGACAGATTGTGATTCAGGCTTTATGCCCTTAAAAGGCAGGCGCGTCCCTTTCCTGTCGGGGCGCATTTGACCAGGGCAATTGGTGCCTCCTGGGCTTTCCGACATCAAGCGTCTGTCTCATAGGTGTGTAAGGCAGCGACCTGGTCGTCCGTTCACACTTTCACTACGTTTTACAAGGTTGACGTGCATGCCTCTGCTTGTTTCGGCCGCAAGGTTTTGCAGGCGGCTGTTTTAAGGTTGCAACTCCTCCGTTAAGGAGCTCTGTTTGTTTGGGGTGAAGTTTGTTTGCTGTTCCCACCCCTTTTTTTTTTACACTGCTTGGGGATGTCCCACATGTCGAGACTTAAGGAAGCTGTGTCCGTCCATGGATGAAAGAGAAAATAGGATTTTTGTACTCGCCATAAAATCCTTTTCTCTGAAGTCCATGGACGGACGCAGCACCCACCCCTCCTTTTTAAGTTTGTACTGCTTTTTAACGAACTGAGCTGCTGAGTGCAGGGTGAGTAGTTATGACCAGAGGGACCGCCCCCTGGCCGGGGCTGTTCAGCTTTGGTATAATTACATGTTTTTAAATATCTAACATGTCTGCCTAGTCCTCTCCTAATAGACAGAACATAACCCTAATGTCAAGATTTAAGGAAGCTGTGTCTGTCCATGGACTTCAGAGAAAATGATTTTTCGGTGAGTACAAAAATCCTATTTTTCCGCAATATGGGTGTGTTGTGGAGGTGTGTTGTAGTAATGCGTACATGTTGCATAGTAGGCGAGGTTGAAAAAAGACACAATTCCAACCTATGTGTGTGATTATAGGTCAGTATTACATTGTTTATCCCCTGTATGTTGCGGTCGTTCAGGTGCTTATCTAATCGTTTTTTTAAACCATCGATGCCCCCCTGCTGAAACCACCGCCTGTGGAAGGGAATTCCACATCCTTACTCCCTTACTCCTCTTACAGTAAAGAATCCTCTACGCAGTTTATCCCTTTCATGACTAAGCCTATTTCTGACATTTGGTGTTTACAAGTTCAAATCCATATTTTTTACTAGAAAATTACTTAGAACCCCCTAACATTATATATACACATACATACATACATACATACATACACACACACACACACACACACACACACACACACACACACACACACACACACACACACACACACACACACACACACATATATATACACACACAAGTTAGCCCAATTTTTTTGTATAATGTGAAAGATGTTACGCCGAGTAAATATGAATGGCGACAAACTACCGTGCCAAAAAATCTCCATATGCGACGCTTTAATATTTTTTTGCGGTTACCAGGCTAGAGTTACAGAGGAGGTCTAGAATTATTGCTCTCGCTCTGACGGTCGCGGCGATACCTCACATGTGTGATTTAAACACCGTTTACATTTCTTTTTCGTACATCACGGGACACAGAGCGACTTAGTCATTACTAATGGGTTATATAGTTTACCTTCAGGTGCTGGCACTGGCAACTTCCAAACCGGAAGTACCCTCCCCTATATAAGCCCCTCCCATCCGGGAGCACCTCAGTTTTTTGCCAGTGTCTAAGGTGTTGGCCAAAGAGTAACATGTGTTTTCCTGGGCTTGCGTACAGGTTCTTTTACGGGCCTTAGTAAGCTGTTCCGGATCCCACCAAAAAAGCTTCATAGCTAAACGGTCGGTACCCGGGCCTTGCAACAGAAGAGCAAGGTTTTGCCTGTAATGCCTCTCTTAGGAGGGCTGGACCCTGGGATCCAGAGCTCTGGTCATACCCACGACCAAGATGTTTTCTGTGCAGGGTGCTATACAGGTCCAGGGGAGTGGAATCCTTGGGAACCCGGTCCCTGAAGGTTTAATTACAATGCCTGCCGTGATAGGTGAAGTTTGGGCTTCTGTGGACCAAACAGAGTCCTGCCGTGGGGAACAGGTAAGTGGGGGCCCCCAGGAACTTGGTTCTATTGGGGGACCCCCAAGCCTAATTTGTCTTTCTGTCTGTTACCTAACGGTATTCCCGCTAATATCTGTGTATGCCTATAACTACTGGAAAATGTAAAATTTTAATAGTAGTCAAGAAAAAAAAAAAAAAGAGGACCGCGGTACCTGTGTTAAACCACTAGAGGCCGCTGTGGTCCATTTTTCTTGTCATGTGGATCTTTGGTTTTCTCAAGTCAAAAGATCCAGGCAGTTGGTAAGTTTCTCTGTGGGAATCCAGTTCCTCTGCCCTGTTGCTGCGCTCATCCACCGCACAGGCCCTCCGGCAAAAAGGGCCCTGGCTCCTAGTCCCTGCTTGGTTTCAAAAAAGGGCGCCAATGGCGCACGGGCGCGTGCACACGCCTCCTATGAAAAAAAAGGGGCGGGGCGGGTGGATGACGCTCGATGCGCGCCGCGGCGCTTCTGCGTATGTGCAGGCGTCCCAGCATGTATAAAAGACACAGTACAAGTGTCAGCTGGATGCAAACAGAGCTAGCAACAAAACGGTGGCACACAGAGGCGGTTGATGCAGGCATCCCCATAGAAAGGCACTTTAGTGGACACCAGCTGGTATATAGCAGCAACTGTGTTACCAGCAAAATTGGTGTATGACGACGGGAATACCTCAGCTTTGTGCTTAAAGGATATGTCGTCCAGACGCTCCGGAAATAAGTCTTCCAGGAAGCCAAAGGGGTCTCCATCGGGCTCTGAGGATATTGGGCATGCTTGTACTGCACCAATCTCCCCTGAAAATTCAGAGGTCAGTAGCCGTAGGAACCCTGCAGGAGTGCCTGGTGCTGCGGCTGTCCCCAGTCCACCTGCTCCTGTATATATAACAGAGGAGGTTTTATCCTCAACTCTGGGAGGATTGGAAGAGAGATTAACAGCATTGATCGCTGCTTCCCTGTCACAGGGAAAGCGCGTCCGATCTCCGTCTCCTCCTTCAGAGTGCCTGTTAGTGGAGGAACAGCCCCACACAGAGATCGACCTACCTGAAGGGGATCAGGATGAGGTTGATTCAGTTATACAGGAATCAACAGTGGAAGAACCTTTCTCAGCATCTCAGGCTGAAAGATTATGGGTTCAGTCTCTGACTAACATGGTCCGATCAGCATTTAAAATGCCTCTGGCGGAACCATCAACCACTACGGTTTCCTCGCTGGGGTCGCTGAAAGCTCCCCAGGCTGTCTGTTCCTTCCCAATCCACCCTTTATTGGAAGGGCTTATTTACCAGGATTAGGAGCATCCTGATAAAATATTTACTCCCCCCAAGAGATTTCCAGTGATCTATCCCATGGAGGATAAGTTCATAAAAAAATGGAGGGTCCCTACAGTGGACACAGCCATCTCTTGTGTAAATAAGTCACTGACATGTCCAGTAGATAATGTTCCAATGTTCAAAGACCCAATAGATAAAAAATTGGAGTCTTTACTAAAATCTGCTTTCTCTACAGCAAGCATGGTGACACAACCTGCAGTAGCAGCGATTGGAGTCTGCCAAGCAATGAAAGATCATTTGAAACAAGTCTTAAGGGACTTACCAGATCAGAAGGCTCTTGCCCTAGCTGACCTACCTAGAGCCTTGTGTTGCGGTGGACGCCATAAAGGATACAATCCAACAGGCATCCCGCTTTACGCTGTCTGTAGACATATGCGTAGGCTTCTATGGCTCAAAAACTGGTCTGCTGAAGCTCCCTGTAAGAAATTGCTGATTAGCTTCCCATTTCATGGAGAACGCTTATCTGGAGATGATCTGGACAAATATATCCAGAAAACTTCTGCCGGTAAAAGTACACTCTTGCCGGTTAAGAACAAGGGTAGAAGTCCTTCTTTTAAGAGGCCTACTTCTCCAGTCCCTGGCACATCGGCTGTGAAACAGTTCCGACGGCCTCCGCGGTCAAATCCAGGGGGCAGAAATCAGGGACAATCACAGGGTAACAAGAAACCCTGGGTCAAAAGAGGTACAAAACCTCCCCCCAAGTCATGAAGGGTTGCCCCCACTCAATCGGGTGAGGGGAAGACTTCAGTTGTTCACAGAGACCTGGCGGGACACCATCAGAGACAGATGGGTGATCTCCGCAGTAAGTCTGGGATACAGGCTGGAGTTAAAAGACATTCCTCCTGCCCATTTTATAAGGTCAAACGTGCCAAGCGATCCCCAGAAGAGTGGATCCCTCCTTCTGGCACTAGAACAACTATTGCTCCAAGGGTAATCATGAAGGTTCCCTTGGAAGAAAGCGGGTTCGGGTTTTACTCGAACCTTGTCACAGTCCCCAAACCAAATGGGGACGTGAGGCCCATATTAAATATAAAAGGGCTAAACAAGTTCCTACATATCAGGACTTTTTCGGATGGAGTCGATCCGATCGGTGGCCACCGTCCTACAAGGGCAGGAATGGTTAGCCTCGATCGACATAAGGGATGCTTATTTGCATATTCCCATCTGTCCGGCCCACCAGAAATTTCTACGCTTTGCAGTAGAAGGGCGCCATTTTCAGTTCAGAGCCTTACCTTTCGGTCTGGCCACAGCACCACGAGTGTTCACAAAAATTCTGGCCCTACGATTGGCCAAACTAGGAACACAAGGTGTAACGATAATGGCATATCTAGACGACTTGTTGCTGATAGACCACTCAGTGAAAAAAACTAGAGGTGGTCGTTCACAAGACAATCAAGTATCTGGAATCTCACGGTTGCATTATCAACCGAGACAAGTCAGCCCTAAAACCAGTCAAAAGTCTGGAATACTTGGGGGCTAAGACTGGATTCAAATCAGAGAAAGATTTTCTTACCTCCAGAGAAGGTGTCGTCTTTGAAAGATTTGACCCACCTAGTGGGTACAAAAAAGAAAACCATCCATACGCCTGTGTATGAGGCTGCTGGGAAAAATGGTGGCTTCATTCGAAGCAGTACCCTACGGTCAATTCCATTCAAGGAACTTGCAGAGGGCCATACTGTCAGCCTGGAACAAAAAAGTTCAGGCTTTAGACTTACCAATGTCCCTGTCCCCTTCCGTTCGCAAGAGCCTCCTTTGGTGGTTGGTGCCCCAGAATCTGGAAAAAGGGAAACCCTTCAGTCCGGTTTCTTGGAAGGTGGTCACTACAGATGCCAGCCTCATAGGCTGGGGGGCAGTACTGGAGCAATGGTCTCTCCAGGGCAAGTGGTCAGAAGCAGAGAAGGCCCTGCCCATCAATCTCTTAGAGATACGAGCAGCCCGGTATGCCCTAGTAGCATGGACATCCAAACTCCAAGGGTCCCCTGTCAGAATTCAATCAGACAATGCCACAGCAGTGGCATATATCAATCACCAGGGTGGCACCAGGAGTCGTGCAGCCCAGAGGGAAGCGAATTGCATCCTGGAATGGGCAGAAAGATATGTCCCAGCCATATCCGCGGTTTTCATCCCAGGAGTGGAAAATTGGAGAGCGGACTTTTTTAAGTCGCCAGCAATTATGCCCGGGGGAATGGTCTCTTCACCCCGAGGTTTTCCAGACAATATGCCAGCCGTGGGGAACACCGGATGTAGATCTGCTAGCATCCAGATTCAACGCAAAGGTGGACAGATTTGTGTCTCGCACAAGGGATCCCCTAGCTTGCGGTTCGGATGCCCGAGTGTTCCCTTGGGATCAGTTCAAGCTGATATATGCATTCCCACCGCGATTAATCCGCAGAATCAGGGTAGAAAAGAAAACAGTGATTCTGGTGGCTCCAGCGTGGCCCCGAAGGGTATGGTACGCGGAGATTGTAAAAATGTCAGTGGGAAGTCCTGGGACCCTCCCACATCGTCCGGACCTGCTTTCGCAAGGATCGATATACTACCCTTCCTTACCAGCCCTAGGTTGACGGCCTGGCTATTGAAGCCCACATTCTAAAAAAGAGAGGGCTCTCTAATCCTGTGGTATCTACCATGATCAATGCCAGGAAGCCGGTATCCAGGCAGATCTATTATAGGATCTGGAAGGCGTACATCACGTGGTGTGAGGCCAAGAAATGGCATCCACGTAAGTACGTAATAGGTAGGATTCTGGACTTCCTACAGTGGGCTGTACATAGGAAGCTTGCCTTGAGTACTATCAAGGGTCAGACGGCCTTGTCAATATTTTTTCAAAGGCCCTTGGCTTTGCATTCATTAGTCAAAGCTTTCCTACAAGGAGTGATGCGTATTAGCCCTCCGGTTAGTATTCCCATATGTCCATGGGACTTAAACCTGGTTCTGTCGGTTCTACGGAAACAACCATTTGAACCATTGCGGCACGTTTCCTTGGTTCTTCTCACCAGGAAATTGATTTTTTCTTAGTAGCCATTTGTTCGGCTAAAAGAGTATCGGAATTAGCCGCCTTGTCCTGTAAGGAGCCATATCTGGTTGGCCATAAGGACAGAGTAGTATTACTTCCTCATCCAGCCTTTCTTCCTAAGGTGGTATCGAGGTTCCATTTGAACCAAGATGTGGTTCTTCCTTCCTTTTTCCCCAAACCTAGCACGGTAGAGGAAAAGTTATTGCATTCTTTGGATGTAGTAAGAGCAGTTAAAGCTTATCTAAAAGCCACTGCTCAGATTTGCAGAACGGATACTTTGTTTGTTCTGCCGGAAGGCCCCAGAAAGGGTCAGGCAGCGTCAAAAATCTACTTTAGCCAAGTGGATTCGACAGGTCATAATACAAGCCTATGGCTTGAAAAGGAGACCGCCTCCGTTCAAAGTTAGGGCGCACTCCACAAGAGCAGTTGGAACTTCATGGGCAGTGCATCACCAGGCCTCCCTGGCTCAAGTATGTAAGGCCACAACATGGTCCTTAGTACACACGTTTACTAGATTCTACCAGGTAGACGTTAGAAGTCAGGAGGATGTCGCCTTTGGGCGCAGTGTGTTGCAGGCCGCAAAAGAGCCTCATGCCTGATGGCGCCCAGCTTATGTATAGTGTATCCCTCCCCTCATTGGGCATTGCTTTGGGACGTCCCATTAGTAATGACTAAGTCGCTCTGTGTCCCGTGATGTACGAAAAAGAAAAAGGGATTTTTATAACAGCTTACCTGTAAAATCCTTTTCTTGGAGTACATCACGGGACACAGAGCTCCCACCCCTCTTTTTGGGACACTTATTGCTTTGCTACAAAACTGAGGTGCTCCCGGATGGGAGGGGCTTATATAGGGGAGGGTACTTCCGGTTTGGAAGTTGCCAGTGCCAGCACCTGAAGGTAAACTATATAACCCATTAGTAATGACTAAGTCGCTCTGTGTCCCGTGATGTACTCCAAGAAAAGGATTTTACAGGTAAGCTGTTATAAAAATCCCTTTATGCGGGCGCGACTTCCGTTTGCGATTTTTATTTTCTGCGCGAGCTCGTGGGGACGCTTTTTAATTTTTTTTTTTTTTTTTATATAATATAAAATTGTGTTTTTAAAAAAATGTAAACATCTCTTGTGACAGTAATAAGTGGTGACAGGTACTCTCTATGGAGGGATCGGGGGTCTAAAAGACCCCCGATCCCTCCTTTGCACTTCAAAGTATTCAGATCGCCGAAAACTGCGATTCTGAATACTGTGTATTTTTTTAAATCCGGCGCCATTCGCAGCCGAGTAACCCGGACGTGACGTCATGACGTTGCTTCTGTGTTTACTTTGAAGAGACTGAATCACAGCCGTTCGCGGCTTTGTTTCAGTCTCTCTAGGCGCCGGAGGTGGCGCATCGTGGATCAGGTTTCCCGGTGGGACGGGAGGCCCGGTAAGAGCGGCGGGGGAGGGGATGTCCCCTCCCGCTCCTCCGGGATAACAACCGAGCGGCTTTTAGCCGCATTGGTTGTTATCCCTGGAAAGCCAATCGCCGGCTCTAAAAAATTATACCGGGATGATGCCTGCAGCTGCGGGTATCATCCCGGTATAACCCCTGAAATTTGAGGACGCATATCTGCGTACGCTCGGCATGAAAGGGTTAAGGTTAAACCTCTTTTCTTCTAATTTTAGTGAGTTGCCACATGTCTTATTAAACTCCCTTCCGCGAAAAAGTTTTTTTTATCCCTATTGCGGGGTCACCAGTATAGTATGTGTAAATTGAAATCATATCCCCTCTCAAGCGTCTCTTCTGCAGAGAGAATAAGTTCAGTGCTCGCAACCTTTCTTCATAATTAATATCCTCCAGACCCTTTATTAGCTTTGTTGCCCTTCTTTGTACTCGCTCCATTTCCAGTACATTCTTCCTGAGGACTGGTGCTCAGAACTGTACGACAGCATACTCCAGGTGCGGCCGGACCAGAGTCTCTTGTAGAGTGGGAGAATTATCACTTTATCTCTTGAGTTAATCCCTTTTTTAGTGCATGCCAATATTTTGTTTGCTTTGTTAGGCTCAGCAATAGCATGCAATGCCATGCTGATGCTATCATCTACTAGGACCCCCAGGTCCTTATCCATCCTAGATTCCCTCAGAGGTTCACCCCCTAGTGTATAGATTGCATTAATATTTTTGCCATCCAAATGCATTATTTTAAATTTTTCTACAGTAAACCTCATTTGCCATGTAGTTGCCCACCCCATTAATTCAGATCTTCTTGCAAGGTTTGCACATCCTGCTGAGAAGTTATTGCTCTGCTTAGCTTTAGTGTTGTCTGCAAATACGGAGATTGAGCTGTTGACCCAATCCTCCAAGTCGTTTTATGAACAAATTAAACAGGATTGGTCCCAGCAAATAACTCTGGGGTACCCCACTTCCCACCCCTGACCATTCCAAGTATTTCCAATTTATCACCACCCTCTGAACTCGCCCTTGTAGCCAGTTTTCAATCCATGTACTCACCCTATGGTCCATGCCAACGGACCTTACTTTGTACAGTAAACGTTTATGGATTTGCAAAGTCCAGATACACCATGTCTACAGGCCTTCCTTTATCTAGATGGCAGCTCACCTCATAGAAGGCTAAGATTGGTTTGGCAAAAGCGATTCTTCATGAATCCATGCCGATTGCTGCTAATGATACTGTTTTCATTACTAAAATCTTGTATATAGTCCCTTATCACCCCCCTTCAAGAGCTTGCATACTATTGATGTTAGGCTAACTGGTCTGTAATTCCCAGGAATGTATTTTGGCCCTTTTTTTAAATATTGGTGCTACATTGGCTTTTCTCCAGTCAGCTGGTACTATTCCAGTCAGTAGACTGTCAGTAAAAATTAGGAACAATGGTCTGGCAATTATTTGACTGATTTCCCTAAGTACCCTCGGGTACAAGCCATATGGTCCCGGTGATTTATTAATGTTAAGTTTCCCAAGTATATATCTAATTCTGTCCTCTGTTAACCATGGAGGTGTTTCCTGTGATGTGTCATGAGGACAAACACTGCAGTTTTGGTTACTGAAGCCCCCCAATTCCTTAGTGAATTCAATACCTACGCCATCTCCCCATCCTTTGTAACCAGATGTCCGTCCTCATTCTTTATGGGGCCAATATGGTATGTCCTCCCTTTTTTACTGTTGATATACTTAAAGAATTTCTTGGGATGTATTTTGCTCTCCTCCGCTATATGTCTTTCGTTTTCTATCTTAGCCGCCCTAATTGCATCCTTCCATATCTTGTTGCATTCTTTGTAAAGTCTGAATGCTGATGATGATCCATAAGCCATGTATTTTTTGAAGGCCTTCTCCTTTGCTTTTATATGCATTTTTACATTGGAGTTAAGCCATCCAGGACTTTTGTTCACTCTTTTAAATGTATTTCCCAATGGGATGCGCTGGCTAATGCCCCTATTTAATATGTTCTTAAAGCAAACCCATCCCTCCTCCGTGTTCTTTGTTTCTAAGATTTTATCCCAATTTATATCTTCTAGCAAGGTTTGTAGTTTAGGCAAGTTGGCTCTTTTGAAATTCAGTGTCTTTGTTTTTCCTATTTGTGTGATTTATACTGAAGCCAATTGACCTGTGATCGCTGTTTACTAAATTGCCCCGTATTTCCACATCCGCGATCAGGTCTTTATTGTTGGTAATCAGTAGATCTAGTAACACCTTGTTTCTAGTTGGTGCGGCTACCATCTGACCCATAAAATTGTCCTTCAAGACATTTAATAACTGGCGAGCCTTAGATGCATGCGTGGTTCCCTCCGCCCAGTCTATGTCTGGATAATTAAAATCCCCCATTATGATAACACTTCCCATCCTTGCTGCTAATCCAAGTTGTAAACGAGCCCTTCAGTGAAAGTGCAGTTCCCTGCATGCTATCTGAGCTACAGATAGATGGCTTGTTAGCAACCCTGTATCCTCGAGGGAATCCTCCAGTGCTGAATTTTTACCACAAAACGGCCAGACAAAATGAGTAAGGGCAGATGGTTAAAGTGATACCAAACATACACGGTTTTAATTTACATTGTCCCTTCTTTTTCTGTATATGAATGATGGCACTGTAATTATTTTAATAATAAAAAAACTCTAAGTACCCTTTTTCCTAATCGATATACAGCTGCCACATGACCAAGCTCTTTCCCAGCCTGTCTGCAGGGAAACTTAAGCAGGAGGAGTTTCTAGTCCTTTGCTGCTGGTCACATAATCAAAAAAAAAAAAAAGGACTTTTGGAGTACAGGAAAAAAATTATAATATCCATAAATATTTTTAAACTGTCATACATATATATCTTTGAATTGAAATCTTTATTATTCTGTGGAAATAACATGGTGTGGGGGGATTTCTGCCAGTCACAGACTTTCATGTCCCTCCAGCCTGTCTCTTAGAATAAGAGGGAGGCGAAGCCTCTGTTAATCTACATGCAGTATCCCACCCCCCGTTGTGTATAGCTGGTTAGTGGACATGGAGGAGGGAGTGGGCTGTCATTTACCACTGGGTATACGCCCATGTGTGACTCTATGGTTACATGGGCTGCTCAGATGTGATGGGGAGGAAATGCTCAGCATAGAAACTCACTGAAAACTGAGCTTGTGCAGAGCTGCCAACACTGCTCTGCAAAATCACTAGCTGAATTGGAGACATGAACAGAACTGGGAGACAGAGACCAGGAGGATCAACCAGGTTTTTTTTTTGTTTCAGAATACAGAAAATGAATCTCATAGTGACTGAGTGAGTATGAAGAGCATGTAATACACCATTTACTGATGGTGTTTTATGATGTGGGTTGAGTGACACTTTAAAGCTGGGCTGCCCACGATATTGACTGCCTATACCATATGGGTAATCTAGTCCTGCATCTCCCCATTGCAAGAGGCACAAACTAATGCAGTTTTTTTTTTTTTTTTTAATCTGCCGTCTTTAGCTCCCACCTTTCTTTCTGTGACAGTTGCATTTTTATTTATTTTTTTGCATTAGACCCCTTTCACACTGGGGCGTTTTTCAGGCGCTTTGGCGTTAAAAAAAGTGCCTGTAAAGCTCCTGAAAGAAGCCTCATCTGCAATCCCAATGTAAAAGCCCGAGTTCTTTCAGAGCCCTTTCACACTCCCAGCGCCTGAAAAACGCTGGTAAAGCTCCGCTAAGACCCCTTTCACACTGGGCGTTTTTCAGGGGCTTTGGCGTTAAAAAAAAGCGCCTCAATCGGAAGAGGCGCTTTAGGAGCGGTGTATACACCGCTCCTAAAGCGCTGCAAAGAAGCTGCTTGCAGGACTTTTTTTGACACCCTGCCAGCGCAGCGCCTCAGTGTGAAAGCACTCGGGCCTTCACATTGGGATTGCAGATGAGGCTTCTTTCAGGCGCTTTACAGGCACTTTATTTTAGCGCTAAGACCCCTTTCACACTGGGGCGTTATTCAGGCGCTTTAGTGTGAAAGCACTCGGGCTTTCTCATTGGGATTGCAGATGCAGCTTCTTTCAGGCGCTTTACAGGCACTTTTTTTTTTAACGCTAAAGCGCCTGAAAAACGCCCCAGTGTGAAAGGGGTCTAAGAAATAACAATCATCTCTGTCAGTGTCCTCAGTTTACATTTTTTTAAATTCCCCTTTCTATAATGCCGATTGGACTATACACAGCAGTACATTCCAATGCACAATTTCCTACCACATTTCTATATAGTTAGGAAAGTGAATGTGACATTAAAATAAAAACTGAGCTAGAATCAGGACTTTGTGTTTTTAGTCTTTTTTTTTTTTTCTCTTCTCTCTCTTTCCACATGAAAGTCTCTCTACTTTTGTTTTCTAAAAAGGAAAGAAATTCTACAGCTGGGACAGTTGCCTGTAGGCTGATATTTGCGAAAGGGAAAACAACTAAATTGCTTATAAAGTCTCCAGATTAATTTTGCTTAGTTTGCTCATTTTATTTCCCTGCTATTCCTGTAATGACAGGGAGAGGGCAGCACCCTCCATGACATTGCTGTCTTACTTGGCTTTGCTTTTTGTTAATTTATGAGTACTTAAAGACTGTCTCATTATCTTATAAATAGTCTTGTTTTCTGTCACAACTTAGAATTTAAATTTCATTTTTTGGATTTCTTCCTGTAAGTGTTGTATAGTCAAAAAAAATACTGAAAACAATGTTCTCCCTTAACATTCCCTGGGGCCTATTCAATGTTGTGCACTTAAATCCATGTGTTTTAGATGAGTTGAAGTGCGTATTTACAAATATTTTCTGTTTATTTTCCAAGGGGAAAGAGAAAAGGGATGTGGTTGTGCACATTTGTGCAGCTGCATATGATCCAGCAGCCTACACGCCTTTTGTAAGTTCCTTCATGCACCATTACCTTGCTTTTGGTGCAGTTTTTAAGCGTGGTATAGTGAGTCTAAACACAATGGAATGAATAGGGTGACCCCATTTGGTCATGGTAAAAGTTCCTGAGCTTTTTACTGTTCACCACCAGGGGGCAACGTAACATAAGATGAATCCTATTTACGGAGGCTTGGACTGTTCTTGGAAGCTTGCAGAGAGCAGTGATTATATCCAAGATGAAGCAGCCCACAGCAACCAGTCACATTTTGGTTAATTAAAGTCATATACTTGAAAACTAGACTGGATCGATTCTCTCCAAAGCAATTGTTCTTTTACTTAAATTTTTTAATACATTTTCTTTCTCTCAATGCATATACGTTCTTATTCAGAAATTAATCAGAGTGCTTCAATTAAAAGGGAAGCCATGAATTCCCTTGGGTAACTACTATAGTTTGGCTCCAGTATTCTCTGCACCAGTCTTTGTAAATCAGTCCCTTTGTATACAAACATGCAGAGTGTATGAATAGTTCACTGAAGTGCACGGCTTGCTGCATGAACATAAGCGCTCTGGGCCCCCATACTCCGGACATGTTGGGTACGCTTGAGATACAGACCTTTTGAAGCTTGACAATGTACAGCTGGGTTGTGGCTTTCTGGGGTCTGTTACCAATTTCTTTCCTTACTTCTACAAAGACCAAGTCTGCAGCTCATTTGTGATTTTCCTTATCTTGTTTGTCTACCGTTTTATGCCATTCTTATATAATCCTCTTCTCTGTCTTCATCTCACTGCTTACCACTTTTCAAGCCTTTCTATATATCCTTTACATGCACAGTTCTGCTTTATAATCCACTTTTATACATTATACTGGGTGTAAAGGTAACTATAGATGTTCAAGACTGGTCGGATATATGGTGGTAATGATGCATGGATGGATGGGGAATATTTGGGCAACCTCATCTGTTGCCAGGTTATTTTGCCAGGTTATTTCTAGTTAATGGCAATCTGCTGGAAATATGGAACATTGACTAATCGATTTTTTCCCAAGATCCGTCACCTAATAGGTATCTGATGAGGGGGTCATCACCAGATAAAGCAACAACTGCCTTTCTTCTATGGCTGCTTCAGGCTTTTTAGAGTAATAATAATCATCTGTACTGTTGGCCAATCTGCTTTATGCTTGATATTTAAATGTCACAGACTCAGTACACATTAACCTGTATTTATTTCCTTCTCATACAAAGATGCACATTACATAAATAGGCACAGAAACGTCACATCTAGGGAGAATCTTTTACAAGATTAGGGAACGGTTCCCACTGCTATTATGTTCAGACATCGCATGTGATTTGCACCGTAATGCGGTGCAAATCACATGCGATGTCTGTGCGATGCAAATTCAGCCATACAGCTTGTATGGCTGAATTCACATCGCATTCGGACCAAACTCGCACAGGACCCTTTCTATGGTTCGCACCAGAATCCGATTGCATGGGTGTTCACACCCATATGATCCGATTTCTGTCCGAATTGACAGTTAACACTGCGATATGCGAACCAATCTGGGGGTGTCATTAACTTTCTATTGACACTCCCAGCGGTTTGCATAGGGCAGTCTGAACTGCCTGCGAGTTGTATGCAATGCGGGAACCCGCACTGGATTCGCAGGGTTCTCGCATCGCAGCAGTGTGAACCCAGCCTTGCACCAATATTTTCCTTGCTTGTGTTTTCACTTTGGAATGGGTTTCAAATCAGGATTGGCAAAAGTTTTGAATCTTTGAGATGGAAAATTCAAATCTGGTTGGTTGCCGCTGTTCACACCATAGTGTGTTCTCTGACATCGTGTTTTTGGTTTTATCCACCTAATGTACAAAAAGGGTGCAAAGCAGCTATATTTTCCTGCATTGATTTAATATTGTACTACAGATGTATTCTGAATGTCTGTCTGACATTGGGCAGGTTGAAACAGCTCTTTAGCGAAGTCTTTGTCATGGGATACAGCTCATTGGGAAATTAGCTCCCATTAAACTTAACTGTGTATATGCATGTCTAGTGAAAGCTAGCGCCCCTTTGAGATCCATGTAAAATCAGCATTATTGTGTAGACAATAGCTGGCTAAATCTCAGTGGACATGTGGTGAATTCACCTAAAACTTCATGCCAGTACTTAAAGTGACACTAAATGATATTCTTATTCTACAAAAATAATCCATACACATCCCTTACATAGTGGCCCTGTAATTTATCATAAAATTGTTTCTCACTGTGTATTTCGGCATCCTTGTAACGTCCTCTGTGAGCTCCCGAACCATTCTTTTCTCTTTTCGTCCATGGACGGACAAAGCTTCCATAATTCTTGACTTGTGGGTTATGTTCCGTCTAATAGGAGAGGACTAGGCAGACATGTTATATATATTAAATACATGTAACTTTAGCAAAGCTGAAACCGCCTCGCCCAGGGGGCGGTCCCTCCGGTCATAACCCCTCACCCTGCAGTCAGCAGCTCGTTTTTTTTTTTTTTGCCTAGTAGAGGAGAAGGACCTGGCTCCCTTTTTTTTTGGCCCATGGCCCTGAAGAACTTTTTTGTTTTTTATGTCCAATTTTGATCCTGAGATCTTCTATCAACTGCCGGCTGGGTGACAGGCTGGATAATATAGATCCTTGTAGTCCCCCCAGTTCGGCCATCGAGCGTGAGCAGGCCATAGCTACGTGCTGGGTCAGCCACGACATACCGCATGGCTCCAGGGGTGGCCGGTGAGCTATATGCTCCGGGGTTCACATATGACTGGGCTACTGCTGTCTAAGTCACAGTGAACCGTGCCAACAGCTACTCCGTACTGCTCGGATGTAGGTCTGTCAGGAACGCGCCAGCAAGTCCTTGCATGGACGGGTAAGCACGGTTCCTCCTGCCTCGGCAGGCTGGAACAGCTGGGCATTCCTGGGGGGGGGGTCGATTAGGGGGGCTCCTGTCCTCCCTTTCCTCTCCCCCCTTTCCCATTTTTTTCCCTCCTCCCCATGCATTTGGGGCCTACTGTGTGTGCCCGGGTCCGCTCTCTGGGGGTGGTCTGTCATTTAGGAAGCGTCCGCTCGGTGTCTCTGCGGC
Source organism: Rana muscosa (assembly GCA_029206835.1). NCBI lineage: Eukaryota > Metazoa > Chordata > Amphibia > Anura > Ranidae > Rana > Rana muscosa. Next base: position 795,890,648 of record CM055122.1, on the reverse strand, counting down.
CTTCTCGTTCACCTCAGCGTGTTTGGGCGCAATTTTTGGTAGCGCCGGTGCCATTTTCTTGTGGCCTGCTGCTGTGTTGTATTTCCCATTGGCGGCCATTTTCTTGTGGCCGCGCTGTAGCATAGGTCTCTATTGCGGGCGGCTATTTTCTTGTGGCCTGCGCCTTTTTTTTTTTTTTTTTTTATATCTGAGGCGCGCGGAAGCCATTTTGGTGTGGGTTTCCTGTACAGGTTTGGCCTCTAGCGCTGAATGGCTTCCTGAACGGCGCGAATAGCGCGGTTCACCTCAGAGGACACCTCAGACACACGCTGTGTTGGAGAGAGCGGACAGCGGCGCTGAACAGCCTTTTACCTGGGTGGTGAGTTCTCTGGGTAACCCCCCCGGTAAGAGCAGCAAGGAGGGTGGGAATTTTTTTGTGCAAGTACCTTGACTTAGCCCCTGAGGGCTGTCAGTGGGTCAGCATGGCGTCAGAAGCTGGCGCTTCTTCCCCAGACATTCCAATGGTAGCAACTGGTGCCCCTGCACCTGCGGTGCCTATGGGCGCTTTGTCGGCGGTCCCGGAGTCATTTGTTGCCAGAGTGGAAGTGGTGTGCGGGCAAAAGGGGGGTAAAAAGCGCCCCCTCCCCCCACCATCTTCTGGGGAATGCTTTGACTCAGACTCGGGCCTGACTGCGGCACAGGACCCCTGTTCTGGAGAGTCAGAGGAAGCAGACCAGGACCATTCGGACAGTGAGGAGGACTCCTCGTCCGGGTCAGCACAGGACAACGCACTTGTTGGAGCACTTGTCACCGCAGTGCGGGACACTCTTAAACTGGAGGATACGGCTGGGGCATCCACTGAGGTGTTGGTCCCTTTTGGGTCCCACAAGCCGTTCCGCTCTGCTAAAGTTTTTCCTTATGTGACTTACTTTGACAAGTTCATTGATAAGGAATGGGAACGGCCGCAGAGATCCTTTGCGGTCCCAAAGAGCATGGTGGTCCGTTACCCGTTTGAAGAGAGCCTTTTGAAAAAATGGGCATCTCCCCCGGTTGTAGACCCCCCCCCCAGTATCGAGGTTAAATAAGGTAACCACTATTCCGGTAGAGGGGACCCCTGCATTTAAAGGGGTCGTAAAGGTTCGTTTTTCTTTCTCGTACATCACGGGACACAGAGCGGCAGTCATTACTATGTGGGTTATATAGTTTACCTTCAGGTGCTGGCACTGGCAACTTCCAAACCGGAAGTACCCTCCCCTATATAAGCCCCTCCCATCCGGGAGCACCTCAGTTTTTTGCCAGTGTCTAAGGTGTTGGCCAAGAAGTAACATGTGTTTTTCACTGAGCTTGCGTACAGGTTCTTTTGGGCCTCAGTAAGCTATTCCGGATCTGACCAAAAAAGCTTCATAGCTAAACGGTCGGTACCCGGGCCTTGCAGAGAAGAGCAAGGTTTTGCCTGTAATGCTTCTCTTAGGAGGGCTGGACCCTGGGATCCAGAGCTCTGGTCATACCCACGACCAAGATGTTTTCTGTGCAGGGTGCTATACAGGTCCAGGGGAGTGGAATCCTTGGGAACCCGGTCCCTGAAGGTTTAATTACAATGCCTGCCGTGATAGGTGAAGTTTGGGCTTCTGTGGACCAAACCGAGTCCTGCGGCGGGGAAAAGGTAAGTGGGGGCCCCTCAGGAACTTGGTTCTATTGGGGGACCCCCAAGCCTAATATGTCTTTCTGCCTGTTACCGAACGGTATTCCCGCTAAATATCTGTGCATGCCTGTAACTACTAAAAAATGTAATAATTTTAAGAGTGGTCAAGAAAAAAAAAATGGTTAAACCGCGGTACCTGTGTTAAACCACTAGAGGCCGCTGTGGAACGTTGTTTTCTTGTCATGTGGATTTTTTCTTTCCAAGTCAAAATCCAGGCAGATGGTGAGTTCTCTGGATGGGAAACTGTTTCCTCTGCCATGTTGCAATGCTCGTCCATCCCCCGGCCCTGTGGCAAACAGGGCCCTGGCTTCTGTCCCTAGTTCCTTTTCAAAAAGAGCGCCGAAGGCGCACGTGCCCGCGCACCTCTATTTATAGAGGTGAGCTGGAAAAAGGGGCGGAGCTTGGTGGATGACGCTCTGTGCGCGCCGCAGCGCTTCTGCGCATGTGCGGGCGTCCCAGCATGATAAAAAGCACAATCAGGTGTTGTCAGCTGGTTATGGAAGGCAGAAACAGAGCTGGCAACATTTAGAAAGGCATACAGCAGGCGGTTGATGCAGGCATCCCCATAGAAAGGCACATTAGTAGACACCAACTGTTTATATAGCAGCAATTGTGCTAGACTATTGTCAGTAAGTGGTGTATTTCGGCTGGAATACCTCAGCTTTGGGCTTAGGAATATGCCGTCTAAAGTCTCCGGGATTAAGAATCCCAGGAAGCATAGGGGGTCTCCATCGGGCTCTGAGGATCTTGGGCATGCTTCGGCTGCACCAATCTCCCCTGAAAAATAAGAGGTTAGTGACCGTAGAGCACCCTCAGGAGTACCTGGTACTGTGGCTGTCCTCAGTTCACCTGCTCCTGTGTATATAACAGAGGAGGTTTTTTCCTCAGCTCTGGGAGGACTGGAAGAGAGATTGACAACATTGATCGCTGCTTCCCTGTCAAAGGGAAAGCGCGCCCGATCTCCGTCTCCTCCCTCAGAGTGCCTGTTAGCAGAGCAACAGTCCCATACAGGGATCGACCTACCTGAAGGGGATCAGGATGAGGTTGATTCTGTTGTAGAGGAATCAATAGTGGAAGAGTCATTCTCAGCATCACATTCTGAAAGATTATGGGTTCAGTCCCTGACTAACATGGTCCGATCAGCATTAAAATGCCCCTTGCGGAACCATCATCCACTTCTGTCTCCTCGTTGGGGTCGCTAAAAGCCCCCCAGACTGTTTGTTCCTTTCCAATCCATCCTTTACTGGAAGGGCTCATTTACCAGGATTAGGAGCATCCTGATAAAATATTTACTCCTCCCAAGAGATTTCCGGTGGTCTATCACATGGAGGATAAGTTCATCAAAAAAATGGAGGGTCCCTACAGGGACACAGCCATTTCTTGTGTGAATAAATCACTGACATGTCCAGTAGATAATGTCCAAATGTTCAAGGACCTAATAGATAAAAAATTGGAGTCCTTATTAAAATCTGCTTTCTCTACAGCAGGCTTGGTGACACAACCAGCAGTGGCAGCTATTGGGGTCTGCCAAGCAGGGAAGGATCAGTTGAAACAGGTCTTAAGGGACTTGCCAGATCAGCAGGCTCTTGCCCTAGCTGATCTACCTAGAGCCTTATGATTTGCGGTTGACGCCATAAAGGATTTAATCCACCAGGCCTCCCACCTTACGCTGTCTGTAGTACATATGCGCAGGCTTCTATGGCTCAAAAACTGGTCTGCTGAAGCTCCCTGTAAAAAATTCCTGGTTAGCTTCCCATTTCATGGTGAACGCTTATTCGGGGAAGACCTGGACAGATATATCCAGAAAATTTCCAGCGGTAAAAGTACACTCTTGCCGGTTAAAAACAGAGTTGGAATTCCCTCTTTTAAGAGGCCTGCTTCTCCAGTCCCTGGGACATCGGCTGTGAAACAGTTCCGACAGCCTCCTCGGTCAAATCTCGGGGGTAAAAAATCAGGGACAATCGCAGGGTAACAAGAAACCCTGGGTCAGGAGAGGTACAAAACCTCCCCCCAAGTCAAATTCATGAAGGGTTGCCCCCACTCAATCGGGTGGGGGGAAGACTCCAGTTGTTCGCAGAGACCTGGCGGGACACGATCAGAGACAGATGGGTGCTCTCCACAGTAAGTCTGGGAAGAGATTGGAGTTAAAAGACTCTCCTCTTTCCCATTTTATGAGGTCAAACGTGCCAAGGGATCCCCGGGAGAGAGGATCCCTCCTGTTGGCACTAGAACAACTATTGCTCCAAGGAGTAATTATGGAGGTTCCCCTGAATAGGGGTTCGGGTTTTACACAAACCTCTTTACAGTCCCGAAGCCAAACAGGGACGTGAGACCCATATTAAATCTAAAAGGGCTAAACAAATTCCTACATATCAGGACTTTCCGGATGGAGTCGATCCGATCGGTGGCCACTGCCCTACAAGGGGAGGAATGGTTAGCCTCGATCGACATCAAAGATGCTTATTTGCACATTCCCATCTTTCCAGTCCACCAAAAATTTCTACGCTTTGCAGTAGAAGGGCGCCATTTTCAGTTCAGAGCCTTACCCTTCGGTCTGGCCACAGCACCACGAGTGTTCACAAAAATTCTGGCCCCATTATTGGCCAATCTAAGAACACGAGGTGTAACGATAATGGCATATCTAGACGACTTGTTGCTGATAGACCACTCAGTGGAAAAACTAGAAGTGGTTGTTCACGAGACAGTCAAGTATCTGGAATCTCACGGTTGGATTATCAACCGAGACAAGTCCAGCCCTAAAACCAGTCAAAAGTCTGGAATACTTGGGGCTAAGGCTGGATTCAGACCAGAGAAAAATTTTCTGCCTCAAGAAAAGGTGTCGTCTTTGAGAGATTTGATCCACTTAGTGGGTACAAAAAGACAGCCGTCCATACGCCTGTGCATGAGGCTGATGGGAAAAATGGTGGCATCATTCGAAGCAGTACCCTACGGTCAATTCCATTCAAGGAATTTGCAAAGGGCCATACTGTCAGCCTGGAACAAAAAAGTTCAGGCCCTAGACTTACCAATGTCCCCTTCCGTTCGCAAGAGCCTCCGTTGGTGGTTGGTTCCCCAGAATCTGGAAAAAGGGAAATCCTTCAGTCCGATTTCTTGGAAGGTGGTCACTACAGATGCCAGCCTTATAGGCTGGGGAGCAGTACTGGAGCAATGGTCTCTCCAGGGCAGATGGTCGGATACAGAAAAGGCCCTGCCCATCAATCTCTTAGAGATACGAGCAGCCCGGTATGCCCTAGTAGCATGGACATCCAAACTCCAAGGGTCCGCTGTCAGAATTCAATCGGACAATGCCACGGCAGTGGCATATATCAATCATCAGGGTGGCACCAGGAGTCGTGCAGCCCAGAGGGAAGTAAATTGCATCCTGAAATGGGCAGAAAGATATGTCCCAGCCATATCCGCGGTATTCATTCCAGGAGTGGAGAATTGGAAGGCGGGCTTTCTAAGTCGCCAACAATTATGCCCAGGGGAATGGTCCCTTCACCCCGAGGTTTTCCGGACAATATGTCAGCGGTGGGGAACACCGGATGTAGATCTTCTAGCATCCAGATTCAACGCAAAGGTGGACAGGTTTGTCTCTCGGACAAGGGATCCCCTAGCTTGTGGCTCGGATGCCCTAGTGTTCCCTTGGGATCAGTTCAAGCTGATATATGCATTCCCACCGCCACAATTGTTACCTCGATTACTCCGCAGAATCAGGGTAGAAAAGAAACCAGTGATTCTGGTGGCTCCAGCGTGGCCCCGAAGAGCATGGTACGCAGAGATTGTAAAAATGTCTGTGGGGAGTCCTTGGACCCTCCCACATCGTCCGGACCTGCTTTCGCAAGGACCGATATACCACCCTTCCTTACCAGCCCTAGGTTTGACGGCCTGGCTATTGAAGCCCACATTCTAAAAAAGAGAGGTCTCTTTAATCCTGTGGTAGCTACCATGATCAATGCCAGGAAGCCGGTATCCAGGCAGATCTACTATAGAATCTGGAAGGCGTACATCGCTTGGTGTGAGGCCAGGAAATGGCATCCACGTAAAGTACGTAATAGGTAGGATTCTGGACTTCCTACAGTGGGCTGTAGATAGGAAGCTTGCCTTGAGTACTATCAAGGGTCAGATTTCGGCCTTGTCAATATTTTTTCAAAAGCCCTTGGCTTTGCATTCACTAGTCAAAGCTTTTATACAAGGAGTGAGGCGTATTAGCCCTCCGGTTATTATTCCCATATGTCCATGGGACTTAAACCTGGTTCTGTCGGTTCTACAGAAACAACCATTTGAACCATTACAGCACATTTCCTTGGTTCTTCTCACCAGGAAATTGATTTTTCTAGTAGCCATTTGTTCGGCTAAAAGAGTGTCGGAATTAGCCGCTATGTCCTGTAGGGAGCCATATCTGGTTATCCATAAGGACAGAGTAGTGTTACGTCCTCATCCAGCCTTTCTTCCTAAGGTGGTATCGAGGTTTCATTTGAACCAAGATGTGGTTCTTCCTTCCTTTTTCCCCAAACCTAGTTCGGTAGAGGAAAAGTTATTACATTCTTTGGATGTAGTAAGAGCAGTTAAAGCTTATCTAAAAGCCACTGCTCAGATTCGCAGAACGGATACTTTGTTTATTCTGCCGGAAAGCCCCAGAAAGGGTCAGGCAGCGTCAAAATCTACTTTAGCCAAGTGGATTCGACAGGTCATTATGCAAGCCTATGGCTTGAGAAGGAGACCGCCTCCGTTCAAAGTTCGGGCGCACTCCACGAGAGCAGTTGGAACTTCATGGGCAGTGCATCACCAGGCCTCCCTGGCTCAAATCTGTAAGGCCGCAACATGGTCTTCAGTACACACGTTTACTAGGTTCTACCAGGTGGACGTTAGAAGTCAGGAGAGGATGTCGCCTTTGGGCGCAGTGTGTTGCAGGCCGCAAAAGATCCTCATGTCTGATAGCGCTCAGCTTATGTATGGTGTATCCCCCCCCTCATTGGGCATTGCTTTGGGACGTCCCACATAGTAATGACTATTTTGCTCTGTGTCCCGTGATGTACGAGAAAGAAAATAGGATTTTTATAACAGCTTACCTGTAAAATCCTTTTCTTGGAGTACATCACGGGACACAGAGCTCCCACCCCTCTTTTGGGGACACTTATTGCTTTGCTACAAAACTGAGGTGCTCCCGGATGGGAGGGGCTTATATAGGGGAGGGTACTTCCGGTTTGGAAGTTGCCAGTGCCAGCACCTGAAGGTAAACGATATAACCCACATAGTAATGACTATGCCGCTCTGTGTCCCGTGATGTACTCCAAGAAAAGGATTTTACAGGTAAGCTGTTATAAAAATCCTATTTTTGGTGAACATGGAACGGCTCACTGCCTCGGACCTCCTATCTGCAGGGTCCTTAAAGGGGCTTGTAAAGGTTCGTTTTTTATTTTCTAAATAGGTTCCTTTAAGCTAGTGCATTGTTGGTTCACTTACCTTTTCCTTTGATTTACCTTCTAAATGTTTTTTTTCTTTGTCTGAATTCATCACTTCCTGTTTCTCCTCAGTAAACTTCACACCATCATCCGAGCCGTGTTTAGTCAGCCAGAACAGCTTACTGAACAGCTTACTCTGGAGGAACAGGAAGTGAGAAATTCAGACAAAGAAAACAAAGAAAAAAAATATTTAGAAGGGAAATCTAAGGAAAAGGTAAGTGAACCAACAATGCACTAGCTTAAAAGAACCTATTTAGAAAATAAAAAACGAACCTTTACAAGCCCCTTTAAGGACCCTGCAGATAGGAGGTCCGAGGCAGTGAGCCGTTCCATGTTCACCATGCTGGGGTCAGCATTGCGGCCTGTTTTGGTGTCGCCGACACTCACTGAATGGGCAAAAATGTTGCACCGGGAGTTGGGGGAGCATCACGTCTCCCCAGACTGCGTGGAACTGGCCGACGAATTGATACAGGGCCTTAAGTATGTCTGCGATGCACCCCTGGATGCGCCCCCTTTGATCTCCAGGGCCTCAGTATCTGCGTTTGTATTGCGCCGCCTGATCTTGTTAAAATGCTGGTCCGCAGACCAGGCTTCCAAGAAGGCTCTGGCGGACTTGCCCTTCAAGGGTTGGAGGCTCTTTGGTGCCTCGTTGGATGACATTATTAAAGATGTCACTGGAGGTAAGCGCGCGCTCCTCCCTCAGTCCGGAAAGGGTAAGGGGCCGCGCCGTAAGACGGGGCCCGTCTTTTCAGCGCAGAAGCGTTTTTTCGTCAGTCAGGGCCCGCTGGCGGACCTTCCCAGGCCAACAAGGGTCCAGCTGGGGGACAGAAGCGTCCCTGGGTTTGCAAGCCTAACAAGCCAGCGAAAAAACCTGCTACCGCATGAAGTTTTTCCCCCGCCCGACTCTTGGGTGGGGGGACGTCTTCGCGAGTTTGTAGCTCAGTGGACCTCCCTGCTTTCCGACCAGTGGGTTAGCATTTCTTTCTTGTCCACCGAACAGATTCTTTCCCTCAAACCTTCCTCTCCTTCCGGCTCGTCAAAATGCCCTGACTGGGGCAGTACAGGACTTGCTGAAATGTGGGGTGATCATACCTGTGCCGCTGCAGGAAAGGTTTCAGGGATTCTTTTCGAATCTGTTTGTGGTCCCAAAAAAGGAGGGGGTTCACCCAATCCTGGACCTAAAGGTACTCAATGCCTTTTGTGAAGGTTCGGAAGTTCAGGATGGAATCAATTCGCTCTGTGGTCGCGGCACTCCATCTGGGGGATTTTCTGGCGTCCTTGGACATCATATTTACATGTCCCCATCTGCGTCAGGCATCAGAGGTTCCTGTGCTTTGCGGTCGGGGAAAACCACTATTAATTTGTGTCTCTTCCTTTTGGCCTGGCGTCGGCACCAGAGTGCTCGTCCCGATTCTGGCCTTGCTGAGACAGCGTGGCATCGCTATCGTGGGCTACCTGGACGATCAATTTCTGAGAGCTGCTTCAAGCTCAGAGTTAGAGGAGGATGTGGCAATAGCCTGTCAGACGACCCGAGAATTTGGTTGGGTGCTGAACCTCCAGAAGTCAGTGCTAGTACCGACTCAGCGCCTAGAATACCTGGGATTGATTCTGGACTCCTCGGAAGCGAGAGTGTTTCTCCCTTTGGAGAAATTACAGACCCTTTGGGCCGCGGTGAGGCTGTGGGAATCCCGCAAATGGTCGTCGGTCAGGTTTTGCACGCGCGTCTTGGGCCTCATGGTAGCCTCCTTCGAGGCGGTACTGTATGCTCAATTCCACACTCGAGTCTTGCAGAAGGAGATTCTATCCAAATGGAACAAATCCCCATTGTCCCTGGATTATCAAATCCGGGTGAGCCACCTAGTCAGGGCTTCCCTGAATTGGTGGATGAGATCTCCGGCCATTCAGTCTGGGAAGTCGGTCTTCCTTTTCACTGGACTCTAATCACGACGGACGCCAGCCTGACCGGTTGGGGGGAGGAGTCTGGGGTGTTAAGTCGGCACAAGATCGCTGGACACGGGAAGAATTCCGCCTGCCAATCAATGTGCTAGAGCTGCGGGCGATCAGACTAGCCTCTGCGACCATATGGAGAGGCTCACAGGGTTGTCCAGTCAGGATACAGTCGGACAACGCCGCAGCGGTGGCGTATGTCAATCATCAGGGAGGAACAAGAAGCGCGGCTGCAGCATCGGAGGTCGCCCACATCCTGAGGTGGGCAAAAAGGAGCGTACCAGCTCTGTCGGCAGTTTACATTCCGGGCGTAGACAACTGGCAAGCAGACTACCTAAGTCGCCAGATGCTGGAGCAAGGAGAATGGTCGCTGCACCCGGAGGTGTTTCAACTCCTTTGCCAGAAATGGGGCACGCCAGACGTGGATCTCCTGGCGTCTCGACTCAATCGGAACGTATTGAGGTTTGTGGCCAGGTCCAGGGATCCCTGGGCAGACGCGTCAGACGCGTTGGTGGCTCCATGGGGTCAGTATCTGCTAATTTATGCCTTCTCCCCCCCACTAAAACTTCTTCCTAGTCTACTCCGCAGAGTGGAGGCCGAGTGGATTCCGGTGATCTTAATTGCCCCAGATTGGCCTCGGCGTCCCTGGTACGCCGATCTAGTGCGCCTGGTGGCGGATGCGCCTTGGCGACTACCGATTAGGGAGGACCTTCTCTCGCAAGGTCCCATACTTCATCCTGCTTTACAGTCGCTGACTCTAATGGCATGGCTATTAAGAGCCAGGTACTAAGGGATCGAGGCCTGTGGGATTCGGTCATTTCCACTATGCTGAGGGCACGAAAGTCATCTTCTCTGAAGATCTACCATCGCACGTGGAGGGCCTACATCTCTGTGTGAGGAGATGGAGTGGCGTCCACGGGTATATTTGGTTTCCAGGATTCTGCTCTTTTTACAGCGTGGAGTGGATCAGAAACTTGCTTTAAGCACCATTAAGGGACAGATTTCAGCCCTGGCTGTTTTCTTTCAACGACCCTTGGCGGCTCATTCACTGGTGAGTACGTTTGTACAGGGAGGCCGACACGTAGCTCCCCCGGTTCGGCCACCACTTCCTGCATGGGATTTGAATCTGGTACTCTCAGTACTTCAGGAACATCCCTTTTGAGAACATCAGGGAGATTCCTCTCGACACTCTCCCAGAAGGTTGCCCTTCTGGTTGTCATTACATCTGTCGGAAGGGTATCTGAGTTGGCGGCCTTGTCTTGCAAGTCTCCATACTTGATCCTCCATAAGGATAAGGCGGTGCTACACCCGCAACCTTCGTTCCTTCCGAAGGTGGTTTCGGCTTTTCACTTGAGGACATTGTGCTTCCATCCTTGTGTCCTCAGCTGTCGCACCCAAAAGAGGCTGCTCTACATTCCTTGGACGTGGTACGAGCTCTACGAGTGTACTTGTCTGCTACTGCTCCGTTCCGGAGTTCAGACTCACTGTTTGTGTCGGTGTCTGGTCCAAAGAAAGGCCTGGTGGCCTCGTCGGCCACCATTTCACGGCGGATCAGACAGACCGTAATTCAGGCCTATGCCCTTAAGGGGCGGGCGCCTCCCTTTCCTGTCACGGCGCATTCGACCAGGGCAATTGGTGCCTCTTGGGCGTTCCGACATCAAGCGTCTGTCTCACAAGTGTGTAAGGCGGCGACCTGGTCGTCCGTTCACACCTTCTCCAAATTTTACAAGGTTGATGTGAGTGCATCTTAGGATGCTCCCTTTGGCTGCAAGGTTTTGCAGGCGGCTGTTTAAGGTTACAACTCCTCCGTTGACGAGCTCTGGTTGTCTTGGGGTGAAGTTTGTTTAATGCTGTTCCCACCCCTCTTTCTTTTTTTTTTTTTTACACTGCTTGGGGACGTCCCACAAGTCAAGAATTATAGAAGCTGTGTCCGTCCATGGACGAAAAGAGAATAGGATTTTTTGTACTCACCGTAAAATCCTTTTCTCTGTCGTCCATGGACGGACACAGCACCCACCCCTCCTTTTTAAGTTTGTACTGCTTTTGACGAACTGAGCTGCTGACTGCAGGGTGAGGGGTTATGACCGGAGGGACCGCGGAGGCGGGGCTGTTTCAGCTTTGCTAAAGTTACATGTATTTTTAATATATACAACATGTCTGCCTAGTTCTCTCCTATTAGACGGAACATAACCCACAAGTCAAGAATTATGGAAGCTTTGTCCGCCCATGGACGACTCTGTATGGAATGAGCAGTGCACGTTAGTTGCAGTTATGTGCATAGCCCCCAGTCCCATCTCATTGTCCCCAGTCTCCCATCCTAGTCTCTAGTCCATCTCGGAAGCGAGCTAGAGAAGGTGTTTGTGCTCCTACATTCAGTGGGTCTAAGCAGAATGAACATAGTCACCATCTAACAGGAAATTTTGGATCACAGCAGCAAAAAAAAAATTCTGAGATTTGAGACTGAGAGCAAAAGAGGTGTGTTTTTTGTTTTTTGTTTTTTTGTTTTTAAAGTTCAGAATACATATTTAATTAGAATTTTGTTTTACAGCCAGAGTTTAGTGTCATTTTAACTTTGGGAACAATAACTTAGTGGACCGTCACTCAATTAACTTTGATTCGTTTTAATCCTCATGCTGTTAGCATTAGTAGATAGATGGGAAAGTATATCATATTTACTTGTTTTTAACTTTTTTTTTTTTTAAACACCACTTCAGTTACTTCCTGGTTTCTTGCCTAGGCAAATTATGTCATGCATCTCAGGAGTCTTGAGGAGAGGAGGGGTTTTCTCAACTAAGCACACTCTCCTGCCTGCATGCTCGAACTAAGGGCAGCAGATGGATTCTAGGAAGTAAATGCTACATGAATCATTTTGCCCTTGCTCAAGATGGCTGGGGGGGGGGGGGGGGGATGCTAGGGAGTGTTTTTCAAAGTGATTTCTCAACAAAAAGTATGGAGACACACATGGATAAGGAGAGGGGGGGGGGGACGTGCTTTGAATACTAAAATAAATTAAATAGTGTTTTTGGTTTGTGGTGCTCGGATGCAGTAAATAGCCGCTTTAAGTAACCATTTCTATTCTTAAATGTAATACACATTGTAATACACTTAGTACGTGTCTTAAAACCACAATGTAAAAAGAAACCTATGCTTCCAGTACATGTCAATACCACTCTTTCTGTTAATAAGCACTCTTTATGGAATGTGTTCCTCCTAGATGTTGGAGCCCGTAATCACCGACACCTATGTGCTGTGTACTACAATAAAAACCCTGGCTTTGAGGTGATACATGGCCTGCTGGACCGGATAATGCAATTATTGGCCGTGTGTCCCAGCACAGAGAAAGGATACCATATCAAGGCTGCAGAAGGTAAGACCTCATTCTGATACTACACAGCTATTTAAAATACATTAAATGGCAAAATATAATTGAATTCAGGAGCAGCCGAGTGTCTTTGGCTAATTTACCTAATGCGTGCCTGTATTCCTGACGTATAATCGCCACTTAAGGACCGAGCCTTTTTCTGGAATTTGGTGTTTTGTTTTTTTTTGCTAGAAAATTACTTGGAACCCCCAAACATTATATATATTTTTTCTAACACCCTAGAGAATAAAATGGAGGTTGTTGCAATACTTTCTGTCACACCGAATTTGCACAGCGGTCTTACAAGCGCACTTTTTTTGGAAAAAATACACTTTTTTTTTTAAATTAAAAAATAAGACAACAGTAAAGTTAGCCCAATTTTTTTTTATACTGTAAAAGATGATGTTGCGCCGAGTAAATTAATACCCAACATGTCACACTTCAAAATTGAGCCCGCTCGTGGAATGGCGACAAACTTTTACCCTTAAAAATCTCCATAGGCGACGTTTTAAAAAATTCTACAGGTTGCATGTTTTGAGTTAGAGGAGGTCTAGGGCTAGAATTATTTTTCTCGCTTTAACGATCGCAGCGATACCTCACATGTGTGGTTTGAACACTGTTTTCACATGCGGGCGCTGCTCACGTATGTGTTCGCTTCTGCACGTGAGCTCGGCGGGACGAAGTGCGTTTTTTAAAAAATCTTTTTTTTTCTTATTTATTTTACCTTTTTTATTTTTATTTTTTACACTGTTTAAAAAAAAGTGTCACTTTTATTCCTATCACAAGGAATGTAAACATCTCTTGTAGTAGAAAAAAAGCATGACAGGACCTCTTGAATATGAGATCTGAGGTCAAAAATACTTCAGATCTCATATTTACACAAAAATGCAATAAAAATAAATATATAATTTTTTATGTATTTTAAAAGAAAAAAGAAAAAAAAGTCTCTTTTAAAAGCATTGGGTGGAAGTGATGTGTTTTTTTATTTTTTTATTTATTTTTTATTGGAAAACCAACTTTATTGAAAATTACATGCGTGGTACACAAATTGATCTAAACCATTGTGGCCAAAAAAGTAATACGTACATAAACACATTGGAGTATATGAGTGACATAATATTAAATACCCAACGGAAGTGGAGCCAGCACACACGAAAGAAACTAAGGATATGATATGAAGGATAAACATATCAAGTACACGTTTCACCATCCGCCAACCATCTGCTCCAGACCTTCTCATACTTGAGTCGTCCACTTTCCCCATTAGGAGGGGAACCCGTCAAGGATGCCCACTCTCTCCACTGTTTATCCTGGCTCTGGAACCCTTGGCGGAAGCCATTCGATCCCATCCGGACATATCAGGGGTGGAAGTGGCAGGTGTCTCGCACAAATTATCACTGTTTGCGGATGACATTCTGTTGACCGTTACCAAACCCAGAACTTCCCTTCCCAATCTGCTGCCTCTTTTAGATACTTTTGCCTCATTTTCGGGCCTATCAGTTAACCTGGCTAAATCTAAAGCAATGTCTATTAACCACTTGAGACCCGCGCTATAGCCGAAAGACGGCTGCAGCGCGGCTCTCAAGTGCCGAGAGGACGTCCCCAGGACGTCCTTCTCTGTTTACAGGGCGCGCGGCGGGGAACAGCTGTGCTGCGCGCATCACGTGATGCCAAGGAGTGTGCCTGGCGGCCGCGATGTCCGCCAGGTACATTCGATCGGCAGTTACAGAAGCAGGACGTGGATCTCTGTGTGTAAACACAGAGATCCATGTCCTGTCAGGGAGAGAGGAGACCGATGCTGTGTCCCTTGTACATAGGGGCACAGATCGGTCTCCTCCCCCAGTCAGTCCCCTCCCCCCACAGTAAGAATCACAAATAGGGAACATAGTTAACCCCTTCCCCGCCCCCTAGTGTTAACCCCTTCCCTGCCAGTCACATTTATACAGTAATCAGTGCATTTTTATAGCACTGTTCGCTGTATAAATGTGAATGGTCCCAAAATGGTGTCAAAAGTGTCCGATGTGTCCGCCATAATGTCGCAGTCACGATAAAAATTGCTGATCGCCGTCATTACTAGTAAAAAAAAAATATTAATAAAAATGCTATAAAACTATCCCCTATTTTGTAGACGCTATAACTTTTGCGCAAACCAATCAATAAACGCTTATTGCGATATTTTTTTTGACCAAAAATATGTAGAAGAATACGTATCGGACTAAACTGAGAAAAAAAAACTTTTTAAAAAAAAATTGGGATATTTATTATAGCAAAAAGTATTAAATATTGTGGTTTTTTTTCAAAATCGTCGCACTTTTTTTGTTTATAGCGCAAAAAATAAAAACCGCAGAGGTGATCAAATACCACCAAAAGAAAGCTCTATTTGTGGGAAAAAAAGGACGTCAATTTTGTTTGGGAGCCATGTCGCACGACCGCGCAATTGTCATTCAAAGCGACGCAGTGCCGAAAGCTGAAATTTCGCCTGGGCAGGAAGGGGGTTATGTGCCCAGTAAGCAAGTGGTTAAAGTGGATGTAAACCCGAAAAAAATAAAAAATTTTGATGTCACAATGTACAGTATAAGATTTCCTATCATCTGTGCCCAGTCTTGCCACACAGTTAATCCAGCTCTGAGCAATCCTCTTTTATTGTTCAGTGAGATAAAACAGACAAACAGAGAAAAACTTTGTCCGTTCCGCCCCCTTGCTTTGAGTGACAGGTTATTTACATATCTCATGCACTAGCCTGAGACAGGCACATCCTGTGTAAAAAGTTCACAATTCACATCCCTCTCCCCTCCTCTCCCTTCCAGCTCTCACAGGATTGGCTGCATTTACTGTGTTTTGACTGGATGTTTCTCGTCATGGGGTGTGATGCACAGTTCAGTGTGACGAAGAAATGCATGTATAGTGCAGTGAAAACACAGAACAGAAAGCAGAATATACACAGACAAATGATCTGATTGAGTGGAGATGTATCTAGTCAGAGCTGGGCAGAGGAGAAGCTCCTGTGATCTGATGATTGTTATAGTGCAGTGTGTGTGTGTGTGTGTGTGTGTGTGTGTGTGTGTGTGGTCACCTGATCAGTTGCAACATTCCTTTTCATCACCAGGATGTGTTATGTGGGGGAGGGGTGGATTTCTCACTTTTTATAATTGCACCCAGCAAGGCTGAATGAGCTTAGGGCCGGTTCACACTGGTGCACTGTGCGAGATCACATGTGATTTGCACCGCACTGCAGTGCAAATCACATGCGATGTCCGTGCAGTGCGATTTCAGAAATACAAATAGTATGGCCGATATCGCACCGCATTCGGACCAAACACGCACAGGACCCTTTTTTTGGTCCGCACCAAAATTGCATAGGTGTTCACACAGCCTACAAATGTCACCTGACTGCTCCCACCAAGGCTCGGTTCACACTGGTGCGATGCGGGAACCCTGCGAATCCCCTGCGGGTTCCCACATCGCACAGCAGTTCACACTGCCATATGCAAACTGCTGGGGAGTGTCATACAATGTTAACGACACCCCCATTTCAGCTTGCATATTGCACTGCGAACTGACAGTTCGGACATGAATTGGATCACATAGGTGTGAACACACATGCGATCTGATTCTGGTGCGGACCAAAAAAAGGGTCCTGTGCGTGTTTGGTCCGAATGCGATGCGATTTCAGCCATACAGTTTGAATGGCTGAAATCGCATCGCACAGACATCGCATGTGATCTGGACAGCAATGCGGTGCGGATCACATGCGATGTCTGGCATGGCACCAGTTGAAGTCCCTACAAAAGTCACCTGACATTTTTTACAATTTATTTTTGTACTTTTTTTTTTCACAATGATGATGGGGGGGGGGGGGGGTTATTTTTAAAATATATTTTTTCACAGCCATTTCGGGAAAGGGGGTGGGGTAGTGGACGGTGTCGGCGGTCTGTTGTCGGTGTCAGTGGTCTTGGGGCTCTGGACCGTGTTCGTATGGGGGGGGGGGGGGGTGGTTGTGGTGTCTGTTTTTTTTATTTTCACTTTCATTTTTTTATCTTTTTTTTTTTTTTTTCAGTTTTTTTTATTTTGGAATTTCTTTTTTTTTTAATCAGCCCTGTTGGGGGCTTTGGAGACATGTCAGGGGTCTAATCTGAGACCCCCTGACATCGAGTAGGTGGCATAGTATTCAAGTGGTAAGCCGTCCGATCTTGGGGCCTTAGAAGTGGCCAAACAGGAGATGGCCTGGAAGAGATGTTTTGACGTCACTTCCGCCCTGCAGTGGTGTGGAGACGGATGGGGGCCACCTTCCTCTCACTCATCTCCATGCCACGGACGTGAAATGATCCGATCGCCTCCGCTGCTACCGACGGCTCCGGTAAGCAGCGGAGGGCATCGGAGAGCGGCAGAAGGGGCCATCTCCCGCCGCCGATAAGTGATCTTGTGGCGAATCCGCAGCAGAGACCACTTTTATCGGAAAGCGGACTGCCCGCTCTTGAAGATACTGGGGTTATGGCAGCTAGCTGCTGCCATAACCCCGGTATTCCTCTTCAAAGTAGGGACATAAAACGACGACGGGCGGTCCGGCATTGGCTAAGGACTGCGTCCTATGCACAGAATCTCGTGTGTGTGTGTGTGCGTGCGTGCGTACACACACACACACACGATTCTGCATTTTCAGGTAGGGGGCGCACGCTCCTCACAGCGCATGCCGATCACTGGAACCAGGCCAATGATTGACCGCCGGCACCTCGTGATCGGCTCTGAGCTTCACCGAACACAGCTCTGTGAATATAAACACAGAGCTGTGTTCAGCGACAGGAGATCTCATTGCTTGTTCATCCCTGAAAAGCAGGGAATGAAAACAACTAGATCCCCAGTAAAAGCAAAACACAGTAAATGCATAAACACTTGTTAGGCACATGTTTAACCCCTTGGTCGCCCTATACGTTAACCCCTTCCTGCCCAGTGTCAGTACAGTGACAGTGCATATTATTAGCACTGATCACTGTAATGTAATTTTGGCCAATACACTTTGGCCAGAATTTATGAGGAGTTTTTGATTTTTTATTATTTTTATGGGATATGTTTTATAGCAGAAAGTAAAAAATATTGTCCCCCCCCCCCCCCCCAAATTGTCCGTCTTGTTTTTTTCGTTTATATGATAAAAAAATAAAAAGTGGTGATCAAATACCACCAAAAGAAAACTCTATATGTGTGAAAAAAAATGATATACTGGTAAATTTCAATTGAGTACAGCATTGCATGACTGCACAATTGTCTGTTTAAATTGGCACAGTGCCACATAGCAAAACATGGCCTAGTCATGAAGAGTGTAAAACCTTCCGCAGCTGAAGTGGTAAAAAAAAATCCCTGATCTAATGGAAACAATGTTGAAATAAAATGAAGAATAAATTAAAGTGGTTCTAAAGACAAGGTTTTTTTTTTTTCTTTTGGACCTATTATGCATTCTATGCTTTAAAGTTGAAAAAGTGCAGTCCCCTCCAGCCCCTCCTTATGCTTATCTGAGCTCCATCTCAATCACGCAATGTGCATGAGAGCAGCAGCTCTGCTGGGATTTATTAAAGCAAAGGTACAACCAAAGCCTGTTTGGTTGTACTTCTGTTGATCACAGCAATGCAGATTGTTTTGCACTCCTGTGACCCATGCTTGGAACAGCACCCAGCTCAGGCTCTCAGCAAGCCGCTGAGAGCCTGAGCTGGCCACTCCCGCAGAGAGCTAGAGACTGACAGCCACCAGCTCTCTTCTCAGGGATCTCTGAGAACTGAGTTATCGGCTGTTTGATTACTTGGTTCTCAGCCTTAGAGCCGGCGGCAGACAGATGCAGCATCTACCTAGGCAAGTATGATTCATAAATAAAATTCCCATACTTCTCTTTTAATTACCCGACATCTCCTCTTTCTGTCCACATGACAACAATTGGGCCTCATTCACGTGGAGCATATGCACCCATGCCCAGTGTGATGGCCGTGTATCCCTGTGCAGGCAGCCCAGTCAAAATCAGTTGGGACACAGAAGCTGGATGATTTTGCCGAATGTCAAAATTTGACATGTAGATAGGAAGGGATGCATGTAGCCAAACGCACAGTGTCTATATTCGGATCTGTGCACCCACTTCTATAGGTGAAGCTTTCTGGTGGGTAAAGATGCAGCAAAAAGTGGCTCAATATACAGGACCTGTCTCAATGCCTGTCTGAATGAGCCCTTAGGGGAATTTATCAAAACTAGAGCAGACAGAATTTGGAACAGCTGTACATGGCAACCAATCAGCAAGAAGCGTTCATTACTCTTTCGTTCATTGACCGACACAGCTTCTCTATTGACATAGTGGGTATTATCCATTAATTAGGAGTGACTAGGCAGAAAACTTGTAAAAAGTGTTGCATCACACCTTCTACAGTACCGCCCAGGGGGCGGACCCTCCTGGTATATCCATCTTGCAGATCATTTTTTTTCTGTCTAGCAAGAAGTAGGACATGGCTCCCTTCGGGCCCATTGGTCCGGGGAAAAGATTTTTTTCTACATTTTTGTTTTTTTGTTTCCTGCAATCTTCAATCAACTGCCGACTGGGTGACAGGCTGGATCCTCGATCCTTGTAGTCCCTCCAGTTTCGGCCATCGAGCGTGTGCCGACCCTAGCTACATGCTGGGTTTTCCACGACATACCCGTCGTTCTACGGGTGGCCGGTGAGCCTACGCTCCAGGGCCTGCATCGGACCGCTCAGCTTCGGCTGACCTTACGGCCTAGTCGCAGCAGCCTGTCCGGTGAGCGTCGCGCTCCAGGGCATGCAGATGATCGTTCCCTAGGGTCTAATCACAGCATGCCTGGCTGACAGTCACCTTCCGTGCGCGGATGATGATCTGTTGTGGAATGTCTTCCAGCAGGATACACGCAGGAAGGGTAAGTAGCTCCCCTGTTTTGGCAGGGTGACTTGGCTGGACGTTCCTGGAGAGACCAAGTAAGTGGTTGTGGCACCTTTCTTTCCTCTCTCCCTGCCTTCCCTCCTCCCTGGGCTTTCAGTTAAGGTTGCTGGGTGCTAAGGGGTTCCATCTGGTGCAGGGCTGGCTGTAGCTGTCATTTAAAAAAATAATTCATTTTCTGCTTACCTGCGTGTGCTTCTTCCCCCTCCATGCTGTCGGCGGCAATTTTGCAGTGGTCCATGCCTGTTTCGGCCTCTAGTGACTGTCCGGTGGCCATTTTCTTGTGGTTTTGCGCCTATATGTATATATCACCGCTCGGCGCTATTTTCTTGTGGTCACACCCGCTTTGGCCTCTATCTACTGTTCGGCGGCCATGTTTCCTAGGATTCACACTGTATGTATATACCGCTGCTCGGCGACCATCTTTTTGTTGTCCACGGCCGCTTTTGCCCCTCTATTCGGCTCGGGGGCCATTTTCTTAGAGCCCACAGTGTTCCATACAGCCACTTGGTGGCCATTTTGCGATGGTCTCCCGCCTCTAGGGTGCACTACACTGGTGCGAAAACAGGAAACGCTGATAAACTATCACACTGACACAGCAGCGGTGGGATAGCATCACAGGCGCAGCACACAGCAGCATAACGGTACCGATCCAAAGGTGGTGAGTCCTCTGGGAGACCCAGCGTCTCTGTTCAGCATCTCTGATCAGCTAGGAGGGTGGCCTATTGATATCTTGCCTGGAGCCCTGTGGGTGTCAGCGCGTGGTCAGCATGGCATCTGAGCCAGATGTTTTTTCCCCTGAAACACCTGATTTGGCAGCTGGTGCCCCTGATGTATCTATGGGCGCTATGTCGGCAATTCTAGAGGCATTTGCTGCCCGGGTGGAAGCCGCACACAGGAATACGGGGGGTAGTAAACGCCCCCCGTCCCCCGCAATCTTCTGGGGATAATTCTGATGCAGAACCAGGTCCAGCTATTGGACATGACCCGGATCCTGATGCATCAGAGACTGCAGACCATGACCGATCGGACAGTGAGGATGACTCCAAGTCCAGGTCAGTACGCGAAAAGGCTTTGGTATCTGACCTTATTACTGCAGTGCGGGATGCGCTGAAATTGGAAAATGCTGCAGAGGCAGCAGAGACTCCGGTCCCCTTCGGGTTCCGTAAACCTGTCCGCACTGCTAGGGTGTTTCCTTGTGTGTCTTATTTTGATAAGCTCTTTATACAAGGAGTGGGAAAACCCACTAAGGGTTTTTACATCCCCAAAGAATTTTGCAGTACGGTACCCCTTTTGGGGAGAGTTTTCTAAAGAAATGGACCTCTCCCCCCTATAGTGGACCCTCCGTTGTCCAGACTTAACAGTGCTACCACAATGCCAGTAGAAGGGGCTCCTGTTTTCAAGGACACTGTGGATAAGAAAGCTGAAGCACTCGCTCGCTACCTATACTCTGTGGTAGGCTCAGCGGTGCGCCCGGCATTGGCGGGGGCCTTAGTGTCTCAGACACTTACTGAATGGGCAAAATTGCTACTCCAGGGGTTAAAGGAGCGAGATGCTCCTCCTAATGATATAACTTTGGCCGACCAGTTGGTCCAGGACCTTAAGTTTGTCTGCGAGTCAGACATGGATACTATTCCCCTACTGTCAAAAGCTTTGGTTTATGCAGTAGCAATAGGCTGCCTGATCTTGCTAAAAGGCTGGTCTGCGGACCAGGCCTCCAAGAAGGCCCTCTTGGATCTGCCCTTTAAGGGCGACAGACTTTTTGGGGCCTATCTGGATGACATCATCAAGGATGCCACAGGAGGTAAGAGCACTCTGCTTCCTCAAACTGAGAAGGGTAAGGGACCACGCCAAGGGCAAGGGCCCTCCTTTACTGTACGCAAGCATTTTTTTTCGTCCGCCCAGGGCGACAGCGAAAAGACTTCAGGCCGACAAGGCGCCTGCCCAAGGGCAGAAGCGTCCTTGGCCCCGCAAACCCAAAAAATCTGCAGACAAATCTGCTTCCGCATGAAGGTCCGCCCCCACCCAGCTTTCGGGCGGGGGGACGTCTTCACAAATTTGTGTCTCAGTGGACAGCTCCAATCTCCGACAGGTGGGTTTGCGAAGTAATCTCCTTAGGCTACAAGATAGAATTCCTCTCTTGTCCACCAGACAGATTCATTCCCTCCAACCTCCAGCTACAGCCGACCCCTCGGGAGGCCCTGCACAGGGCGGTCCAGGGTCTGCTGGAACGTGGGGTGGTCATTCCATTTCCAAAGCAGGAACGGGGTCAGGGCTTTTACTCGAATCTGTTCATTGTACCAAAGAAAGATGGGGTTTGTCCGATCTTGGATCTCAGGGCCCTCAATTGCTTTGAGAAGGTACAAAGATTTCGGATGGAGTCGGTTCAATCTGTAGTCACTGCCCTCCATCCAGGGGACTTTATGGCCTCCTTGGACATCAAGGACGCATACCTGCATGTTCCCATATACTCCAGACACCAGAGGTTTCTGCGATTCGCAATCGGGAAGAACCACTATCAGTTTGTGGCTCTCCCGTTTGACCTGGCTTCGGCACCCAGGACGTTCACCAAGGTGCTCGCGCCGATTCTGGCACTTCTAAGACAGCGGGGGAACCGCTTTAATGGGCTACTTGGACGACCTTCTTCTGAAGGCCCCTTCAAGCTGAGAATTAGAGGCAAGCGTGTCCATTACCTGTCAGACTCTTCGAGACTGTGGTTGGATACTAAATACGCAAAAGTCAGTTTTGGTGCCAACTCAACGCCTAGTGTACCTGGGGTTGATTCTGGATTCCTCAGAAGCAAAAAATATTCCTCCCTGTGGAAAAGTTGCAGACCCTTCGGGGTGTTAGGCCTCATGGTAGCCTCCTTCGAGGCGGTCCCATATGCTCAATATCACACTCGTGTGTTATAGTAGAAAGTTCTGTCCAGATGGAACAGATGTCCATCATCTCTGGATTATCAAATCCGGGTAAGCCACCTAGTCAGGAGATCCC
The DNA here is from genome assembly GCA_029206835.1 of Rana muscosa. NCBI lineage: Eukaryota > Metazoa > Chordata > Amphibia > Anura > Ranidae > Rana > Rana muscosa. Next base: position 795,868,280 of record CM055122.1, on the reverse strand, counting down.
TGGTATGGTGGCGGACATCACCGGCTCTTCTGGCCGGGAAGTCATTTCTTCCTGTTTACTGGATAGTGATCACGACGGATGCCAGCCTTACAGGTTGGGGGGGAGTCTGGGGTGTTCAGTTGACGCAAGGTCGCTGGACCCCAAAGGAATCCCGCCTGCCGATCAATGTCCTGGAAATCCGGGCGATCAGGCTGTGCCTCTTCAGATGGTCTCAGAGGCTGCAAGGGCGGCCAGTCAGGATCCAGTCAGACAACGCCACAGCAGTGGCATATGTCAATCAAGGAGGAACAAGAAGCTCAGCTGCAGCATCGGAGGTCGCTCGCATCCTGAGGTGGGCAGAAAGGAGCGTACCGGCACTGTCGGCCGTGTACATTCCGGGTGTGGAGAATTGGCAGGCGGACTACCTGAGTCGCCAAATGCTGGACCAGGGAGAATGGTCCTTACACCCGGAAGTGTTCCAGCTCCTCTGCCAAAGATTGGGCACGCCAGACATAGATCTTCTGGCTTCCCGACTCAATCAGGTGGTATTGAGGTTTGTGGCTCGGTCAAGGGACCCATGGGCAGACGCAACGGACGTGTTGGTGGCATCGTGGGGTCAGTATCGGCTAATATATGCCTTCCCTCCCTTAAGGCTTCTTCCCCATCTGCTTCGCAGAGTGGAGGCAGAGGGAATTCCAATGATCCTGATCGCTCCAGATTGGCCTCAGCGTCCCTGGTACGCCAATCTAGTACCAGACGTAACTTGGCGCCTACCACTACGGGAGGACCTGCTGTCGCAAGGTCCCATACTCCATCCTGCTTTACGGTCGCTGGCTTTAACGGCATGGCTATAGAGAACCAGGTACTGAGAGACTGGGGCCTGTCAGATTCAGTAATCTCTACTATGAGAAGTGCTCGGAAGCCGTCCTCTAGGAAGGTTTATCACCGCACTTGGAAGGCCTACATCTCCATGTGTGAGGAAATGAAATGGCATCCGTGTACTTATTTGGTCTCTAGAATCCTTCTGTTTTTACAGCGTGGGGTGAACCAAAGGCTTGCCTTAAGTACGATTAAGGGACAGATATCTGCCCTGGCTGTCTTTTATCAGCGACCCCTGGCGACTCATTCTCGTGAGTACATTTGTGCAGGGGGTTGGACATGTGGCTCCTCCGATCCGTCCCCCGCTACCTTCGTGGGACTTGAACCTGGTCCTCTCGGTGCTTCAGAAGGCACCGTTTGAGAATATTAGGGATATTCCCTTGTTGACACTTTCTCGGAAAGTGGTCTTCTTGGTGGCTGTTACGTCAGTTAGACGAGTTTCTGAGCTGGCAGCCTGATCATGCAAGGCTCCCTATTTGATCTTCCACACGGATAAGGTGGTGCTGCGGCCGCAGCCTTCCTTTTTCCAAAAGTTGTTTTGGCTTTTCATCTCAACGAAGACCTTGCACTTCCATCCTTGTGTCCTCATCCATCGAATCCTAAGGAGTCGGCGTTGCATTCCTTGGACGTTGTCCGAGCTTTGAGAGTATACTTATCTGCTACTTCCCGATTCCGGAAGTCAGACTCACTGTTTGTTTCGGTGGCTGGTCCCAAAAAGGGCCAAGCAGTCTCGTCGGCCACCATCTCTAGGTGGATCCGACAGATAGTAATCCAGGCTTACGCCTTAAAGGGTCAAGCGCCCCCCTTTACTGTCACGGCGCATTCGACCAGGGCAATAGGTGCCTCTTGGGCTTTCCGACATCAAGCGTCTGTTTCCCAATTATATAAGGCGGCGACTTGGTCGTCCGCTCACACTTTCACAAAATTCTACAGGGTTGATGTAGGTGCATCTTCGGATGCCTCTTTCGGCCGCAAGGTTTTGCAGGCGGTTGTTTAGAGTTGCAACTCCCCCGTTGGAGGAGTGCTGTTTTTTGTGTTTGGGGTGAAGTTTACTTTTATGCTGTTACCACCCCTCGTTTTTTTTTCTGACACTGCTTTGGGACGTCTCATTATGTCAATAGAGAAGCTGTGTCGGTCCATGGACAAAAGAGTAAATAGGATTTTTTACTCACCGTAAAATCCTTTTTCTCTGAGTTCATGGACCGACACAGCACCCACCCCTCCTTTTTAAGTTTGTACTGCTTTTTGAAGAACTGATCTGCGAGATGCAGAGTTAGGGGATATACCAGAGGGTCCGCCCCCTGGGCGGTACTGTAGAAGGTGTGATGCAACACTTTTTACAAGTTTTCTGGCTAGTCACTCCTAATTAACGGATAATCAGGGTTCGCACGGTCATAAAATTCCTGGAAAAGTCATGGGATTTTGACATGGTACTTTCCAGGCCTGGGAAAGTTTTGGAAAATGACTGAACCCCACTAAGTTTTGGAAAAGTCATGGAATTTTGAGTAGTGGTGCCAACAGATCGTAAGCGATCCGTGACCCGAACGGGTCATCATGTTCGGATCATCACACGGCGCGATCCGCGGAGCGCTCCGGAGCCTTGGCCATTAGGAAAGGCCGCGGCTTCGGCCTAGCTCCGGAGCCGCGGCCATCTTTGGTGCACCCGGCGGCGGCCTATTAGCGGCTTAGCGGCACGCTGACGTCAGCAGGAACAATAAGCAGCATACGGAACGAAGCCGCCTCCCCCTCCTCTCTGTTTACATCCACAGAGGAGGAGCCCGCGCTCGAGGGACACACACCGCGCCGTGTATTGCGGTTCTGAGGTCTGTAAGGGGGTGTCTGCCTGCACTACTGGGGGGTGTCTGCCTGCACTACTGGGAGTGTCTGTACTACTGGGAGGTCTACACTGGGGGTGTCTGTACTACTGGGGGTGTCTGCACTGGGGGGTCTGCACTGGAGGTGTCTGTACTACTGGAAGGTCTGCACTGGGGGTGTCTGTACTACTGGGAGGTCTGGAATGGGTGGTGTCTGTACTACTGGGGGTCTGTACTACTGGGGGTCTGTACTACTGGGGTCTGTACTACTGGGGGTCTGTACTACTGGGAGGTCTGTACTACTGGGAGGTCTGCACTGGGGGTGTCTGTACTGTACTTGCGTCAGTGCTACAGTTTGAATTTATTTGTGTGAACTGTGAAGTTAAGTCATGGATTGTGGAAACTAACTAGTGTCGGGTGATTGTATATAGTGTATACCACATTTGCCACTGACTAATGCAGAGTTGCAATGCAAGGAGATCAGCTAAAAGTAGTTGGATCTGTATGTGCGTTATAATTAATTATTCAAAATTAGTCGATTAATCGATTAAAAAAAAAAAAGTATCGAACACAAAAATTTTAATCAGTAACAGCCCTAATTTATATTAGTAAAAATATGCTGGGTGTGACATGGATTTTCTTCTTATTTAACATGTATACGTAGACATTTCATGAAACATTAAGTCATGAATATTTACGTGAAGTCATGGAAAAGTCATGGAATTTTATTGGTAAAAATGTGTATGAACCCTGGATAATACCCACTATGTAAATTTTACGGTGAGTAAAAAATCCTATTTTTTAAGCCCTGGTTCACACTGGTGCGTTTTGACATGCGATTTCGCATGTCAAATCGGTGGTATTTGCCGCAAATTGTCGGCAATGGCACTGTACTAATCGGTGCGACGCAGTTTCTGTACTACTTTTTGTGATTTTTGGCCCGCGATTTACATTGACATCTGAGCAGAAACCTGCCAGATGTCTCTGTAATCGCGGCCGAAATCGGGACTGACCAGCGGGAGTGAAATCGTGCGAGTTAAAGCCGAACAAGCTGCAGATAAAAGCTGATGGGTTGTCATGCGCAGCGGTTTCAGATTCTGACTGCACCAGTTTTGATAAATTCCACTCACTGTGTTTTACGTTTCTTAAGCCTGACTACTGCATTCTAAGTACAGCACATTCTTTGTTAAAGGGGTTGTAAAGGCACAAGCTTTTTAATCTTCATTCATTCTATGCATGAAGGTAAAAAACCTGTGTGCAGCAGCAACCTGAGCCTCCTTTCAATCCAGCGATGTCCACAAGAGCCTTGGCTGTCTAGGGACTCGCACTTCTGATTGGCTTTTGGCAGCAGCAGGAGCCATTGGCTCACACTGCTGTCAATCACAGCCAGTGAGCCAATCAGGGGAGGGAGGGAGTGGAGTCGAGCGATTTGGGGGGGGGGGAGGTGCAAAAAAAATGTCTAGCCCCGGGTTCCAGATGTGCTAGCTACGACCACTGGTGCGTCTCACTGGTCTCCTTACTGGAGGCTCTGACATGAAGCAAACTCCTGCCTCTACCAAGATGGCCACCTTCACACAGCAACACAGTACAGAACAAGGTACAGTAAGTCTGCAGTGGGGAAAGATTTTCTAAAGTGGGACCACAGGCAATACTGGTGACAAGCCCTTTGCATTCTACTGCCTTATTTTAGGCACAGCTTTTAGAGATCAATTTCTCTATACGTTTGCCCTCTGAAATAGAAGGTAAACACAAAAAAAAAGCAGGTATCCTACTGTGGCTAAGTGGGTAACAGGCGGGAGTGAAATCGTGTGAGATCAGCTGAACTTGCACTGCTTCACTCCCGCAGCCCAGTGTGAACCTGGGCTAAAGGTGATTTCTCAACAAAATACAGAATGGAGACATCGATGGATGGGGGAGTTTTTTTTTTTTTAATATTTAAATGAAAGTCTTTTTGGTTTGGGGTGCTTAGATGCAGTGAAGATCTGCTTTAATGAATCTACATTCCTAAACTTGCTATAAATGTTTAGTCGCGGTTCTTTAATATGTTGACATGTAAAAAGACCAATGTAGACTCCAACAAAGCATGCCTTTTTATTGCTAGAGGTACTGCTATCCAAAGTTTTTCCTCCATCGTGACATAGTTCTGAAAAAGTGTATAAACGTATATGCATGATCCTGCCAACAGGGTAGGAAGGTATAAGAAGTACATCCTCCTAATAAAGATAATGTTTAACAAGTAATCAGGGATTCTAACTGGTATAGAACGGCTGCTTTGTTTCAGATTTTGACAAGAGTTTCCAAAATGAATACTGTCCACCAGTGTCAACCCAAAATTGTAATATAAATGTTTTGTGGAGTTGACTGTAATCTCATGTCATGTTTGAGTACAACAATGGAAACCTTTTGAACCATAATTGTAGAGGTAAATATATATTTCTGGCTACAGCCTGACTAAGCTCTGGACATTGTAACATTGGTGTGCTGGAATTGAAATGCCCACTCCTAATGTCTTTGGTTGTGTTGCACTCTAGATTAGCCCCACTGATCCCCATATGTTTACAGCTGCTGTGTCTATAAGCATATGTATAATATTCAGATTTCCACGCACCTTCTGTCCCTTTAAAACACTCAGGGAGTGTACACCTGACCCAGGTCACAACCTCTGCTAGTCTCTATGGGCAGGAGCCGTGAAAAATTAGCACAGTGAAATAGTGATGTTTTGGCTTGGAATTTACAGGAGAAATCATTGTAACCCAAGCTGTGTTTTCGCTGTTGTCTTATTCTTATAGGGATTTGGATTATTATCAGCAAGACTGAGCTCTCCAAGAATTGCTTGTTATGAATTACATTAGCTCTTCTGCCCTACAGAGCCCCAGAAATCATTTGTGATAAACTGACATGGAAGAAAAGTGGATGTTAAAAACCACTCTGATACTTATACGATCCAAAAGTGTATTTTTTTTTTTTTTTTTCAAATCAGTGTACATTGATAGAATGGGTATCATAGCACATAATTTTTCTTTTTTTTTTTTTTTTTTTTTTTAACAGTTTCATTACTACTAATTAGGGATTGTGACAGGCTAAATACAGAATTTTATCTGAAAATGTCTGTATTATTGCAGAAGCAAGTAGTAGAGCATTGAGGAGGCCAAGCAAAAAAAGGCAAGTGTTTTTTAAACTCAAACCTTTTTATTTCTTTGGATAGAATAGGAAAAGGTTAGGACCCCATCCGGTTTTCCCCTCACCTGGGAAACAACCTTTTTACCAGACGGAAAGTAAAGGAATCTCTCCAATGGAGTTCTAATCATTCCATGCTCTGTCCAAAACTAAAAATTAAAGTTTGGGCTATGGATACACTTTAAGTTCTCTTTCACACACCGTGTGTGCAATGCATAATAAGAGAGCTGCATTTGATCCAGAATGATGGAAAAAAAAAAAAAAAAACTTAAGCCGGCGATAGTGTAAGCTCTAACGAGCAGAGCTCCCTGATTCCTCCTGTATTGAATTGTATTGCAGCTGTACTGTCTGCCCTCATGCTGTAAAGCGCTGCACAGACTGTTGGCACTATATAAATCCTGTATAATAATAGACGGTTTGAATTCCTGCTGAACCGGCTGGGATACAAAGCATGTATGGGCAGGCTGAGTGTACCAAAGTTGATTGATCGTTTTACTTGGGTACAACCAGCCTGGTGGATTTTATATGCAATTATCGCTAGCAGCTGTTATGACCACTCGCAATAATCACTGTGTACACAATGGCTCCTTGGGAGGGATTCCCCCATCAACACTGTCTGTGTGGTTGCAGAAAAGCAATTTGTTCAGTCTATGGCCAGCCTTTTAAGGCATGACCTGATTTGCTCAGGAAAAAAATCCTTATAAATTAAAAAAGGTACCAAAAGTTCTACTGTGTGTAAAATGGGGTTCAGAGATGCATATAATGATCCCCAAAGTTTAAAATTTATGTCCAGACAACCTTTTATTCGTTTTGGTTTTCGAGCTGGGAAGAATTCGAGTTCTTGACAGCTTTTACTGCTATCCAGGGCTCCATTAGAAAGATTTTCCTTCCTTTTCTGTCCCAATTTTTCCAAACAGCACAGTGAAATTGTGATGTTTTGGCTTGGAATTTGCAGGAGCAATCATTGTAACCCAAGCTGTGATTTAGCTGTTGTCTTATTCTTATAGGGAATTGGATTATTATCAGCAAGGCTGAGATCTCCAGGAATTGCTTGTTATGCATTCCAAACAGGAAGTGAAGGAAAAACCTCCAACACCAATATAGACAAACGTATTTTTATCAGTGAAGTAGAGGAAGACTAGAACCTTCACCTGCTTTTTTTTATCTCTGTGTCCTTGTTGCAGGTGAAACTGTTGTCCACATGACTATTAGATTCATGTTGCGATCTTGCCACAGTCGACTCACCAGTGACAGGATCCCTTTAGGACAGCAGAGAAATCCTCACCTGCTTCCTGGCCTAATGGCCAGATGAGCAAGACATTGCTCAGTTGCTTGCAAATGACATCCTGCAGCAGAGGGCGCGACACAATGCAAGCAGAGCTAATCTATGCTATTTAGCTATCCTGCCACTTGTAAAATGTTGCCAGTGACAGATCGTAAGCGTGCCATGGGGCTTATTGTCTGATGTTGTTGTCTGAGCTCAGGTTCCTGGGTCTGCACACCTGCTGTGGCCATTATGTGGGTTTTCAGTCCCCCAGTTGGCCTTTTTATATATATTTATTTTATTTTTTTTAGGAAGAATGCGACAGAAGTGACTGAAAATTTTATAGATAGGCGTATACGTGGACAGAAACTGATTTGAGAACCATGGCAGTTAAAGCCAGGGGCTGATGCAGCCTAATAGGCTCAACTTATAGCCAAAATATCACTTTTGAATGGACTAATTATTATTGACTGGCAGATGACTTGCTTTGAACCCTGAGCTCTTTCATTCTAACATTTTCCAAGCGACTTCTTGTAACAATTGCACAGGTGTATACAAGGTGTTTGCACCTGCTGACATGCATGTGTGGATAATTGTTTCAAGCCCTCCACCCTTACACGCTTTAATATGTGCTGTACTTTAGCAGGCTGGGTGGCACCCCCTGGTGCATTAAGCGTATCACAATTTCCTGGAGTCATCAGTCACCCGAATGTTGACTGCACCTGTAACTACTACTTTTCCTGGAAAATCTGAAGTCCACTAAGCGGGCATGAAATGCAGGGAGTGTTTTAATTAATAATTAAGAAAAGCTAGTAAAACCCAGAAGAGGAAATTAATTGATGTCTAAGGCATTCAATTATGTCATCACAGCTGGAGATTTTGCCTGAGTGTAGATACAGTTTGATGGGTCATTATCCGCTCCCTGTGAGGTCCCTTGTGTAACCAGTGCCTTTAATCTGCACTGTATATTGCATTAATAATAGTCTTGTTATACTTATACCATACCTATCTGTTCCTGCTGTGTACAGAACATGCACTGCCCTTACCTGCATGACCCTACCTGGTCTGGGTATTGTTCCGTTTTTGAAGAGAAAATCACAGTTTAGCTTATGCAAGAATTTACATATACACCAAGTTATCATGAAAGTGCAGACTTTTCGATGAAAGGGCTATATTTATGTCTTTTTAAATTACTCTTTCCCCTGAGAAATATGATGGACACTTTATGGGTCAAGGGAACCAAATACATAGACTTAAATTATTTCACAGAGTTAGTAAAAACTGTTGGTAGGTTGCACTCTTTTTTTTTTTGCAATGAAAAACTGGTTGACATTGTGTTTAAACTTGCCATTTGTGTGGCAACATTAGAGGTGAGTGGTCTCTTGAAATCTGGTGCTTCTTTGCACAGTTAATCAAACCCTTTAGTTAAGAAGAATGTAAACAATTAACCACAATGTCATTTTTGTTTAAAGGATAAATTCACCTTTTAACAAAAATAATAAATGCACCTTATTTTTGCAGGCAAAAAAAAGTTCATTTACCATTTTTTGTTTTAGAAGCCTGGAAAGCATTGCACCTGCTAACAGCCGATGGCTGATGACATGCAGGTCTCTTGCAGACTGTCAGAGTAAACTGTCTGCCCATACGTCGAACAGGCAGGCAGTTTTACACTGACGGGAAAAATCGTGAACTACCACAGCGCTCAACAGCGTCGTAGTAGTGCATTGAGAACTAGAAGTAGACAGCCGCAAAGGCTGTCGGTACTACTTGTTTTCCCATTCACAAATCGCTGTGACTGGATGACACGGGCGGAGAAGGTCCCCCACTCGCTGCCAGATGGGGGGTGTGGGGGTCAGTAAATTTTGCAACATGTTAATATTACACCCTGAATATGGGTGTAACCTGTTACAAAAGATGAACTTCTCCTTTAAAGTGGTTGTAAAGCTTCGTGTTTTTTCACCTTAATGCATCATATGCATTAAGGTGAAAAAACACTTTGTACTCCCCGCCCCGCCCCAGTTTTACTCACCTGAGCCCTGAACTTCCGTGGGCTTGTTCCCGCGTCGCTTTCCAACCGGCCCGTCGGCTGTTCATTGGTTAGATTGATAGCAGCGCAGCCATTGGCTCCCACTGCTGTCAATCAAATCAATGACCTGGGGGGGTGGGGCCGACTCATACACTTGGCGGTCATGGCCGCCAAGTGTATCACACGAGAACGCTTCCCAGAGGGGGTTAGCTCTTGCAGGGAGGAGCCGCCGTGGGACCCCAGAAGAGGACTATCGGGGCCCCTCTGTGCAAAACAAACTGCACAGTGGAGGCAAGTATAACATGTTTTTTTTTTTTTTCAAAACTGAACCCATAAAACCCCTTTAATGCTGTTATGGTTACTAAGGAGCTGGAAGACCAAGTTTAATTATTCAATTAAATTTTGGCAAACAAACCTGGAAGCGTCATCAGATTTTGCACTCTCCAGTTTTAGTAAATCAACCCCACTGTGTTACAAGCATGAGTTTGGTCATCTAATTGTCAGACCTTACTGGTCCTCACACCTATGACTCTTTTTCAAAATTATTCTTAGATTTATGTTCCCCCCATTTAGCATTACTTTACTGCTTCTATTTTTATGTAATAATATATGTAATTTTATATATAAGCATATAAATGTTCACAAATATTCATGCATAAGCTCAATCAGGACTCATTATTTAAGAACTAACATAAAAGAAAAACTTTTAGCTTCTCCATGCTGCTGTAATTTTAAAAATTAAAAGCATCCAGACCCTGTGACTCTCCACTTCCTTTAATTTTACTTCAGTTTGGCTGAAACAGCAGCAACCACTCAATACTTCTGCCTCGCACATAGCCACAGCCAAGAGGTGTAAGTTGATTTTAATGCAGTTTCACAGCTGATATCTCAGGATTCCTTGAAAGCTGGGACAGAAGAGATCTTGCAACCTTTTATGCACAAGTACCATTAGATGGGATTGGACGATGAGAGGGATGGCAAGGTCACATTGAGGGGGCTGCTAAATGAGGCCCTTTAAGGCCTGTTTTACTCAGCAGTGTGAACAGCAAGCATGGACAAAGTATTAGCAGAACTTTCAGCAAACTTTGTTTAAGCGTTTAAAGTACCATTCAGCTCCAGTTTGTAACTGTTGAACAGAAATCCTAATGGAATTGCTGATTGCCACTTTAGGCAAGATGCTGGCAGGGTTCAGCACTTCTTGAATCTTGTTGAAGCGGTTGACTGCTGAAGCCTGCTAGTTCTGCCTCTTAGGTCCCTTTCACACTTGTGCGACATGTCCTGAGTCTTGGGACTGCAAAGTCGCATGACAAGTCGTACCCCATGATTTCCAATGAAATACCGTTCATATCTTCAATATGCAGCGACTTCAAAGTAGTCCCTGCACTACTTTGGTCCGACTTTGATGCCACTTGAGGTCCATAGACCTTAAGATTACACAGGCATTGCTTCAAGTCGCATCAAATCGTGTGACTTTTAAGTCGCACAAGTGTGAAAGGAGCCTTAAGCTGATAAAGCAAAAAAATCTATAAAAACTGGATGCGTTTATGGTTACCAAGCTTTGTTTTGACAGTCGCAACATCTTCATTGAGCAAATGTGGAAGGTGGCAGCATAGCTTGCATCACACAAGATTATTTTTTTTTTTTTTGGAATACAAACATTTTTATTGGAAGATCACTTTACACACACAGTGAAAATAACATGTTGTTACATGGGTATTATTAGTCCGGAAAGAATAATATACACTTTAGTATAAGATAGAGAGGGAGAAGTCTATCAAAATCACTAAGGAAATAATGTAACGTATAAGGGGCTCCAGATCATAGATGCCATGTTCTAGCAACCCAACACATAATGTAAACAAAAGAGAAAATTTAACCACAAAACATTGTATATTAATGTCTGAAAACAAACTTCATAATATCACATATAGCGCTCAATATATTAAAAGGGGGAATCCCAGTGCTCCCACTTTCATGTTAAATAGATGTCTTGTATCATATAGGGTGTGGTGGATTCTTTCTGAAAGCTTGATTGTCTCTATTCTGGCCAGCACCTGAGACCAGGAAGCAGCGGAAGAACACCAATTTAGAGCAGTTACCCAGTGAATGGCCACAAAGAGAGTGTGAATTAATCTGACAGGGAATAGGAACATCTCGGATAGGGGCAAAATAAAAAGGCACATCTGTACCATCAATGTTATAAGGCGACCTGCTATAGTGAATTATTTTGTGGCTGCTTGTTGCCCAATAGGTTTGAGGTGTTTTCAACTTCAGAAAATGTGGAGAAAGGAGCCTGGGTCTGGGCAGCCATGAAATCCTTCGGGGGGGGACGTTGTGGGGTACATAATATGAAGCTTAGCAGGTGTTAGGTACCATCTGGTGTGAAGTTTTTTTTTTTTTTGCCTTTTCCCGTATAGATAGTGCTTTTGTGTTTTTATATATATTTTCTAACGATTCTTCCCACTCAAAGGGAGAGAAATTTAGATCAGCTTCAATTTCCCATTTGACCATTGGTTTGGTTTTCTGAGCAATAAACGTTTCGTTTAGGTATTTATAGATACAGGAGATGACACCTTTTTATCCCTGGACATGCTCTTGCATATATGTTCAAATTGGGTGTAGTGTAAACGGGACATTAATGTGCCTCTACTATGATAAAAGTATCGGATCTGAAGGTATCTAAAATGTTCTGAGGAGGGTAGATTGTTTTCTTCTTGAATTTGGGAAAAGGTCTTAAAATATGGGCCAGATTTAAAGGATATAAATGTAGTTAGGCCACATGAGCTCCAAATGTGGACATCTTCTCTCCTCCGGAAGGCTGGTGGGAAGTCTGGGTCACCCATAAAGGAGTATAGGGGTGCAAGCGGAGATGCCAATTTAAATTTCATGTTATACAAAGACCAGAGATAGAGGGCCCAGCAGACTATGCTATTAAGAGGAGCTAAATGAACTGGGTCTAATGGATCTAGACCATAGTAAGTCTGGGAGGTAGTAAGCAATCACAGAGTGTGACTCAAACGCTAGCCAAGGAAAAACTGGCCCCCGGGGTATGCCATTGGGCAGTCTGGGTAAATCTGGCTGATGAGTAATAACCCTATAAGTCAGGTAGGCCTAGTCCTCCAAGTGGTTGCGGTCTATATAACAAGGACTTGTGGAATCTTTTTTTTTTTTAGAATGCCAGATAAATTTGTGGCGATCTTGCCCAAAATTATTTTCTTTTTTAGAACATTAGCCATTTATGTCTCCAAATCCTATATAGACGCCATTCAGAGGGGCATCACACAAGATTTTAAGCACTCACGCTTGTGTGATTAATTTACACCACTCTTAAACAAGTGCATTCAGACACAAAGACCCAACCTGGCCCCGCCTTGCCCCCTCTCTCCCCTGATTGGCTAACTGACTTTGATTGACAGCTGCAGGAGCCAATGGTGCTGCTGCTTTGTCTCAGCCAATCAGGAGGAGAGTCCTGGATGGCTAAGACACTCGTGGACATCGCTGGAGTAAGATGGGGCTCGGTTAAGTAATTAGGGGGTGCTGGGGAGGCTGCTACACACATGGTTTTTTAATCCTAATGCATTAAGATAAAAAAAAAACTTCTGCCTTTTACAACTCCTTTTAATGCTGCTATTGGAGACAAAATCACTAACAAAGGACAGTAAGACATTTAGCAATGTATGGTTTACTACATCCTTCAGTCTGACTTTGGAAGCATCAAATAAATATACAGTAACATTTTAAATCATTTTTGGTATAGATGTAGTGGTAAACTTCTTTCTACAGAAGATATAAAAGGCTTACTTTGATTTGGGTCTTTTAATTTACTTTTGGTAAAGATGCAGTAGAAGTATACAAACACTATAATCCAGCGCTCGTGGATCATACATAATAACACATGAAGACTCTTGGTAAAAATGAAAAAACGTAATCCATTTTTCTCTTATCATCCATGGACCGACACGGCGTCTGTTACACTTTACACGTGGGTATATGTCCCTGCTTGCAGGAGAAGACCTAGGCAGAATGTTAAATGTTAAAACATTCCAGAACAAACTAGAGCTGAACAGCCCCGCCCAGGGGGGCGGTCCCTCCGGACATTACCCTCACACCTGCAGCTAGCAGGCCTCAGTTTTTTTCTGCCTAGCAGAAGGAGAAGACGTGGCTCTCTCAGGAGCCAGTCTCCTGGAAGATTTTACTTTTAATTTTTATTCCTTTGAGAATTTTATTATTTTATTTTTGAGACCTTCAATCAACTGTCGGCTGGGCAACAGGTTGGGTACACTAGTATCCTCGTAGTCTTCCCTGTCCGACCATCGAGCGTGCTGATCCTCGCCTTGTGTGCGTGAGACTCAGTTCACGGCATACCCCATGGCTCCAGGGGTGGCCGGGTTGCTTTCATGCTCCCGCGGTCCTCTCAAGATCGAACAGTACCTACTGTATCTTTCGCGGTGGACCAGGCCGACAGCTACGCAGTACGACTCTGTGATAGGCCTGTCTGAAACAAGCCAGTGAGTCCCTCTATTGGCACCGGGGGTGTTCTCCAAGGTGCTTGCGGGACGGGTAAGTAGTCTCTCCTGCTGCAAGGTGAGTACATGCTGGCTGTGTTTCTGTGTGTGGGGGGTTCTCCCTGTCTCCCCCCTGTTATGCTACTCTCTGCACCCTGTTGTGCTGTGTGGGGATGCTTGGGGGGTCACTCTGCCCTGGGGGGGCCGCTCCATGACTGTTATTTTTCTTGGGAAGTGTTCTGGGAGGACTGGCTGTGTTGTTTTTCTGTGCGCCATTGGCGCAGTGTTTTATTTTTAAAAAGTGCGCCATCGGCGGCCATTTTGGCTGGGGCCTAATGCATGATTATACTGGTGCCCGGCGGCCATTTTTTTGTAGCCGCGGCACTTTCACTTACGTTTTCGGCCTCTAGCAGCGCTGCTGTGTGGCGCGAAATACACACATCCTCACAGATTCTTCACCTCAGGCTGCACCAGCGCTACAGCGCGACTCATACAGCGCTACAGCACGACTCATACAGCGCTACAGCGCGGCTCATACAGCGGTACCGAGCGGTCCCTAGGGGTGGTGAGTACTCCAGGTATCCCCTCCTCAGCCCCAGCACGGCCTGTGGGTGGGCTGTATTATTCACTGTAATGGTGAATAAGGTCTCAGAGCGTGGCAATATTGGAGTCTGGTTCACCTGTTTCTTCACACTGTTAGAGACAACTGGCAGTGCTCCTGCACCTGCGGTCCTTGGGGACCAGTTGTCTGCAGTCCTGGTATCATTAATCTGACCGGGAGGAAGCAGTGTGTGAGCGCAAGGGAGCAAAAAAAGCCCCTATCCCCACTTTTTTTCCACAAAAATAAAAAAAGGGGGGGTGTGCGCTGATTCAGATATGGGCCTAGCCACTACCGCTCAGGACCCTAGCTCTGAATATTTATTTGATGGTTTTGAACAGGACATTCCTTGCAAGGAAAACTCCAGTTCTGTGTCAGTAAATGACAGGGTGCTTGTTTTGTGAACTCATTACTGCAGTGAGGAACACTCGCAAGCTAAATGCTGCGGATGCAGAACCTCAGGCGGATGGTCTCCTCTGGTTCCTTAGGGCCGGGGCTTCTAAAAAGTGTTTTTTCCATATATACCTTTCTTTGACCAGCTCATTGATAAGGTCTGGGGGAAAAGCCGCAGAAGTCTTTTATGGTCCCGCGGCGTTTGTCTATCAGATACCCCTTTTGAGGATGCCCTACTTAAAACGTGGGCTTCTCCCCCAGTGGTCGACCCTTCAGTCGCCCGGTTGAACAAGGCCACCATTCTCCCGGTGGAGGGGACTCCTGCATTTAAGGACCGCACTCACAGGAGGTCAGAAGTGGTGAGTAGAGCCATGTTTGCCTTGTTGGGGTCCGCCCTACGGCTTGTGGTAGCGGCGACCCTTGTGTCTCCAACACTTGCGGGATGGGCAACTGTACAGGAGCATGATCTTCCTCCAGACACTATTGCTCTGGCCCACAAATGGTGCAGGGCCTGGTTTATGTGGCCACGCCACGTCTGACGCGGCCCCTTATGACTCAGGGTATTGTGTGGTCTGATCTGGTTGAAATGCTGGTCTGCTGACCTAGCTTCTAAAAAGCCTCGGAAGAGTTTACCATTAAAAGGTGGCAGGCTTTTCGGTGCTGCGCTGGATGACATCATCAAGGATGTCACGGGAGGTAAAAGCACTGTTCTTCCTCAGGCTGGCAAGGAGGCCGCTATAAGCGGAATCCTTCCTTTCCAGAAAAAAGGTTTTTTTTTCGTCAACGGGGAGGCCCCCCAGACTGACAGCAGTACGGCTGGTGGACACGAGCGCCCCTGGGTGCGTATGCCGAACAAGCCGGCTCCCTAGACCGCCTCCGCGTGAAGTCTTGCCCCCTCCCGAATCTGGGGTAGGGGGGACGACTTTGCAGGTCCACGGATCAATGGACCTCCCGGATCTCCTACTGGTGGGTGTGCGAGGTGATCACCTCAGGTTACAGGATAGGTTCCGTTCCTAATACTAGACTGATTCTTCCCTCGAATCTTCCTCTCCTTCCTGCCCGTCGGGTGGCCCTATGGGGCCTATTCAGGTTTGAGGTCCGGAGTGATTGTGCCGGTTCCGTCACAGGAGAGGTTTCAGGGATTCTACTCAAATTGTTTGTCGTTCCAAAAAAGGGACGGGGTTCGGCCTATCTTGGACCTCCAGGTCCTGAATGCCTTCGTGAAGGTGCAAAAGTTCCGCATGGAATCCATTCGCACGGTGGTCAGTACACTCCGTCAAGGGGATTTTCTGGCGACCTTGGAAATCAAGGACGCTGTAACGAGCCCCTTTGCTCGCTCGGCTCCCCTCTCCCGACACTCCTCTGCTCTATTGGATTATCCGGTGCTCCAGGATTCCAACTACCGCTATGTGCCATTCGAATCCATTTGTCGTCGGTCAGAACAAACACCAGGCAGGCTGTATGTAAGTTCAACCAAGAGACTTTATTAGAACCAAAAACAAGTCTTATATACAGAAACAGAGGGAGTAACCAGAACATAATTAACATGAGCTAATTAACTAAATCCTTTAGCAGCCAAGGTGACTCCTAGATATGACCTTTCAGGGTAGACATCCCTGCACCTGCTATACAATACACATTATCCTAAGTATAAACATCACACATTTTAGCAGGGTCAAATTAGCACAGAGGACAGACAGATGGCTGGAGGTGATTGCATTCGCATATCCTTAGAGTGAATGTGTGAATGTCCCAACAGTATGACTCAGTCACTCTAATATGGCATATCCAGGGTCCCCAGAGTCTGTGTATCTTGGGGGGACATGGCCCTGAATCTAAAGTAACACCCCCTCCAAAAGCCTCTGTCCCGGCTAGGTCTGTCACAGATTCAAAGGAGAAATACTTCAGTATTCAAAGGTCCATGACAATACTCCCCCCTGGGAAACAGTCCAACAGCCACAGTGGGTACCCAAACGGGTCAACTCGAGGATGTTGGAAAAGTAGTCTTAAGGTTCCAGGTCTGTCTGCCGGGATAACCCATCCGCATTCCCGTTTTGAGGCCCTGGCCGATATTGTATGGTAAAATTGTACGGTTGCAAAGCCAGGCTCCACCTTAGTAATCGCCTGTTCTCTCCCGCCACCCGGTTAAGCCATATCAAGGGATTGTGGTCCGTCATGACGGTAAAAGAGCGTCCATACACGTAGGGCTGCAATTTCTTTAAAGCCCAGACTAAGGCCAAACACTCTTTTTCCACGGCAGCATATCCAACTTCACGGGGTAACAATTTGCGGCTGAGATATGCCACGGGGTGCTCTTTCCCGTCATCGCCAACTTGGCTTAGTACGGCTCCCAGTCCGAACATGGAGGCATCTGTATGAATGACAAAGCGTTTGTTAGGATCAGGGGCCGCCAGTATGGGAGCTTGCGTTAGGGCGGTTTTTAACTGATGAAATGCTATCTCGCACTCCGGGGACCACAGGACCTGTCTAGGGAGAGTCTTTTTGGTCAGGTCCGTCAGGGGTTTGGCTATGTCACTATAGTGTGGTACAAACTTCCTGTAGTACCCTGCTGTCCCTAAAAATGCAAGTACCTGGGTCTTAGTTCTGGGAACCGGCCAGTTTAGGACGGCCTCTATTTTTGCAGGTTCTGGCCTCTGCTTCCCACATCCTACTCTATGTCCCAGATATTGTACCTCAGACATCCCGATATTACATTTGTCTGGCTTCAGGGTCAGGCCTGCGGCTCGGATCCTATCTAGCACTATTCCCAGGTGTCTAAGATGTTCCTCCCAGGTCTGGCTATAGATTGCGATGTAGTCAAGATATGCGCATGCAAAATCTTGCAGACCATCAAGGAGTTCATCTATCATCCGCTGGAAGGTAGCCGGCGCATTCTTCATCCCGAATGGCATTACCCGAAACTGGTAAAGGCCGAACGGGGTGATGAAGGCTGACTTCGGAATTGCTTCCGCTTCCAAGGGAATCTGCCAGTAGCCCTTACACAAGTCAATAGTCGTCAGATAATGTCCCTGAGCTATTTTGTCCAGCAATTCGTCCACTCGGGGCATAGGATAGGCATCTGTCACAGTACAGTCATTCAGTGGCCTATAGTCCACGCAAAATCTGGTCGTGCCATCCCGTTTTGGGACTAATACTACAGGGGAAGCCCAGGGGCTTGCTGATGGCTCGATCACCCCTAACTCGAGCATCTCCCTAATCTCCGCTCTCATCCCTTCTTGCACTGCTCCAGGGATCCTATAGGCTGGTTGTCTCAGGGGCTTCTGCCCGGGGGTCTCTACCTTGTGCACAGCTATGTGAGTGTACCCAGGGCGTGCCGAGAACATCTCCTGACGGTCTTGGAGTAATTCTCTGGTCTGTTCTCGTTCTTGGGATCCTAATCTATCTCCTAGCCGTATATCCTCCACACCCCCGGAACAGTTACTGATTTCGGGAAGCTCCAGCATCGGTAGATATTCAGTGTCCCCGGTGGCAGGAGCACATATGGCGGCTACTGCCTCAGCCCTCTCATGATAGGCCTTCATCATATTAATGTGGAATGTCCTCTTAATTTTTGTGTCTGCACAGCTGGCAACCACGTAGGTTCTATCGCACAGCTGTTTTACCACCTGATAGGGGCCCTGCCAGGAGGCCTGTAATTTATTTTGCTTCAGGGGTTTTAGTACCAGGACTTTCTGTCCGATATAAAAGGTGCGATTCCTCGCAGACCGATCATACCAAACCTTCTGCTGACTCTGGGCCGATTGCATATTCTCATGGACTAGATCGGTAAGTTCCCGCAGTCGCTCCCTGAGTTCCAAGACATAACTAAGGATGGGGAGGCCTTCCGGATCCTCTACCCCCTCCCACTGGGCCCTCACTAAGTCTAAGGGTCCCCTAACCCTTCGCCCATATAACAGCTCAAATGGGGAAAACCCAGTGGACTCCTGGGGTACCTCTCTATAGGCAAACAGTAGATGGGGAAGATATTTCTCCCAATCCTTTCTACTCTCCACAAAGGCCCGAAGCAGCTGCTTCAGGGTCCCGTTAAATCTCTCACACAGCCCATTAGTCTGAGGATGGTAGGGGGCGCTCTGGAGGGGTTTAATCCCACAGAGACGCCAGAGCTGCTGCGTCAGCTCAGCTGTGAACTGGGTACCCTGATCGGACAATATCTCCTGGGGGAACCCTACCCTAGTAAATACCCGCAGCAAGGCATCTGCTACTGTATCACAAAACAAATAACAAAAATGTCACTGCCCCAATCTATGACTGGTCTTCACAGCAAGGAGCACTGGATGGGCGAACGCATGTCAATAAAAAACACACACAGAATGTCCAAGCTCAACTTACCAACCAATCAGCAAGAAAACAAATTCACCTGTCTAACAGTACGTTTAAAAACAGGGGTTTAGTTGCACGCATTTGCAAATACATGTGTAAGCTGCAGGCCCCGTCAAGGCTCCCTGTATGCTGCAGTCCTAACTCTAAAATTTAAGGTCTCCTCAATGGAAGCACATGTATGCTGATGGATAGATAAAGGGCAGATGACTGGGGGAGCCCACCCTCCATTAAAGGGGCAGGAGCACACTAAACACCCAGCACATGGAAGCAAAGGTGCTAGTGCGTTGCCTGACCACAATGACACCAATACATATAACAAAAATGTCACTGCCCCAATCTATGACTGGTCTTCACAGCAAGGAGCACTGGATGGGCGAACGCATGTCAATAAAAAAACACACACAGAATGTCCAAGCTCAACTTACCAACCAATCAGCAAGAAAACAAATTCACCTGTCTAACAGTACTGTATCAGCCTGGATATTGGATAAGGGAAAGGCCTCCGGGTAGCGGGTGGCGTAATCCACCACCGTAAGAATATACTTCTTCCCGGTGGCACTGGGGCGGGCCAGTGGGCCTATAATATCTACCGCTATGCGGCTAAAGGGTTCTCTAATAATCGGCAGGGGTTGCAGCGAGGCTTTTGGGTGATCCCCTGTCTTCCCTACTTTCTGACAAGTCTCACAGGTCCGGCAGTATTCTCGCACCTCGGCATGTAACCTGGGCCAGAAGAAAGCATGAGACAACCGACTCCGGGCCTTGGCTATCCCTAGATGTCCGGCCAAGGGGATGTCGTGAGCCAGGCGCAATAGCTCCCGTCTGTATTTCTGGGGTACAACTAGCTGTTTGTGGGGACCCTGTCGCTTCCCAGTGCCCATTCCCTCAGTGTAACGATAAAGAAACCCCCCTCCCACTCTATTCTGTCTTCCCCCCAACCCCCCTGGATCCTTGCCGGCCCTGTCCCGATAACCAGCTAAAGTTGGGTCACTCTGAGTCTCTTGCCTAACGTCGGAGGGAGAATCCCAGGACAAGGGGTTGTCAAGTCTGGGTAACGTAGGAGGATTTGGTTTTACCTGGGTCCCCATAGGAGTGGAGTTGCCTTGAAGTTGGCTCTGCCGTCTGGTGGTCATGGCCATAGCGTCCTCTGGGGCATATGAGGAAGTAAATGTCCCAAATCGTTTCCCAAAAGTACTTCTGCGGGTAACTCGCGTAGTAATCCCACTCGCACTTGTCGCTCCCCTGAGCCCCAATCCAAGAGGACTTGGGCGGTGGATAAACGTAGTACCTTGCCCCCTGCTACCCTGACTGCAACAGTCTGGCCGGTCCGGGCTGACTGGGGAATCGTGTGAGGCTGGATGAGGGTAATCGTAGCCCCGGAATCGCGGAGTCCCTGGGCCGGCTTCCCATTAACCCATACTGCCTGGCGATGGTGCTGCCGATTATCTCCGGCAGCAGCTTGGACGGGATCAGCCTCGAAAAGTTTGCCGCACTCTTCCTGAACATCTCGATGGTTGGGCTCGTTCTGGACGCAATGAGCCGCTGGTCTGGATGGATGATTAGTCTCTTGGTACCTCGTGGATCGGGTAGGGCAATATCGCTGCAGATGACCGGTTTGGTTACAGGTATAGCACTTAGGTCCGGTAGGAGGGTTGGGTCGGGCTAGGGGTCTAGAGGCAGACCACTGAGGTACTGAAGTTGGGTTAGAGGCTGGTAAACTGGGCCGAGATAGTGGATAGCGCTCGCTTTCGCCTGACCTTCGAGAGTCCAGATATTCATCGGCCAAAGTAGCCGCTTGCTGTACAGTCCGTGGTCGCTTATCTCGCACCCAATCCCGTAGTACCGGAGGGGTGTGGTTAAAGAACTGTTCTAAGAGTACTAGCTGGGTGATGTCCTCTATGGTATGAGCGCAGCTTCCCTGAAACCAGCCCTTAAGGTTTCGCTGCAGACGATGTGCCCACTCCACGTATGTTATGTGGGCTTGTTTCCAGGATTCTCGAAACTTCATCCGGCTGGCTTCGGGTGTAATGGCAAATCGGGCTAGCAGAGCTTCTTTTACCCGGTCATAGTCTTTAGCGTCCTCGTCCTCCAGGGCCCGATACGCATCCGCCGCTCTGCCAGTTAAATTACTTGCCAGTAAGGCGACCCAATCTTGGGGCAGTACCTCGTGTATCTGGCATAGTCTCTCAAAGTCCTGCAGGAACGCTTCAATTTCCTCCTCTCCTTCCTTAAATAGTTTGAACGCCCGAAAGGGCAACTTACGGACAGGCGCTGCATCTTTAGGTGTTGTCTCCGATTGCCGTATTTCCGCCATTCTCTGCTCATGTTGCCGCTCTAGTTCTCTCTCTTGTCGCTCTCGTTCTCTCTCTTGTCGCTCTCTTTCTTTCTCTTGTCGCTCATCCTGCAGCTTGATGTCTGTAATGGCATTCTGTATGGCGGTCTCTGATGGGTTAGCACCATATAATGCCAACCGCTCTCGGACTCGTTGCTGAAACAGGTCTTCAACTGACCGGGGTCCTGCATCATCATCCCTCTGATCCATCTCGGCTAGCTCCCTGATCAGGGTGGCCTTGTTCTTTGTCCCACCGGTCCCTCCACGGCTCTCAAGTAAGTCTTTCAGCGTGGCTTTCCTGCAGGCTGTATAGCTAGTCATTCACTGTGGTGGTTTGGAGTGTCCCAGGAACTGGAGAGCAAATCCCACCGCTGCCAACCAATGTAACGAGCCCCTTTGCTCGCTCGGCTCCCCTCTCCCGACACTCCTCTCCTCTATTGGATTATCTGGTGCTCCAGGATTCCAACTACCGCTATGTGCCATTCGAATCCATTTGTGGTCGGTCAGAACAAACACCAGGCAGGCTGTATGTAAGTTCAACCAAGAGAGACTTTATTAGAACCAAAAACAAGTCTTATATACAGAAACAGAGGGAGTAACCAGAACATAATTAACATGAGCTAATTCACTAAATCCTTTAGCAGCCAAGGTGACTCCTAGATATGACCTTTCAGGGTAGACATCCCGGCACCTGCTATACAATACACATTATCCTAAGTATAAACATCACACATTTTAGCAGGGTCAAATTAGCACAGAGGACAGACAGATGGCTGGAGGTGATTGCATTCGCATATCCTTAGAGTGAATGTGTGAATGTCCCAACAGTATGACTCAGTCACTCTAATATGGCATATCCAGGGTCCCCAGAGTCTGTGTATCTTGGGGGGACATGGCCCTAAATCTAAAGTAACACCCCCTCCAAAAGCCTCTGTCCCGGCTAGGTCTGTCACAGATTCAAAGGAGAAATACTTCAGTATTCAAAGGTCCATGACAGACGCCTACTTGTATGTTCCGATCTGCGCTTGCGATCGACGAAGTCCACTATCAATTTGTGGCTCTTCCTTTTGGCCTAGCCCCGGCACCGAGGGTGTTCACTAAGGTGCTTGTGCCGGTTCTAGCTTGCTGGGACAGCAGGGCATTGCTGTCGTGGGCTATCTGGACGATCTTCTTCTCCGAGCAGGAAATGGCTCAGTATTAGAAGACAGTGTGACTATCGTCAGTCAGACCCTCAGGGACTTCGGGTGGCTCCTAAACATTCAGGAGTCGGTCTGGGTCCCGACTCGAGATTTGGAGTATCTCGGTCTGATTTTGGACTCCTTGGAGGCAAAAGGTATTCCTACCTCCGGGGAAGCTACTGACACTTCAGTCTGCAGTACGGATGCTGACATCCCAAAAAATAGTCGCCAATCCATTTTTGCATGGGAGTCCTGGGACTCATGGTGACCTCTTTCGAGGCCATTCCGTAGGCCCAATTACACGCCAGGGCATTGCAGAAGGAGATCTTGTTCCCTTGGGACAAATCCCCGTTGTCTTTGGATTTTCCGATCCAGGTGAGCAACCTGGTCAGGGTGTCCCTGACATGGAGTTTGGGTCCCCGGCTCTTCGGTCCAGGAAGTCGTTCCTCCCCGTCCAATGGACGGTGTTCACTACGGACGCCAGCCTGAAGGGCTGTGGTGTAATCTGGGGAGTCCTGTTGGCCCAAGGGCTTGGACTCCGGATGAAGCCCGTTTGCCGATCAATGTTCTGGAAATACGGGCCATCAGACTGTGCCTCTCCTCGTGGTCTGAGAGATTGCAGGATCGTTCCATTAGGATCCTGTCGGACAAGTCACGGTGGTGGCGTATGTCGACCATCAAGGGGGGACTCGGAGCTCAGCTGAGGCTTCCGAGGTCCCCCGTACCCTGAAGTGGGCAAAAAGAAGCGTGCCGGCTCTGTCAGCCGTTTACATTCCGGGCATAGAGCTGGCGGACTATTGAGTCGCCAGACGCTGGTCCGGGTAGAGTGGTCCTTGCACCCGGAGGTATTTCAACTCCTTTGCCACACAAACGGTGGGGCACGCCGGAGGTGGACCCGATGGCCTCTCGACTCAATCGTAAGTTGTCGAGATTTGTGGCCAGATCCAGGGATCCTTGGGCGGATGCCTCAGAGGCGTCAGTGGCCCGTGGGGTCATGATCACCTGATACACGTTTATCCTCCGCTGCAGTTGCTTCCTCGCCTGCTGCGCAGGGTGGCGACCGAGGGAATTCGGGTGATCCTCATTGCTCCGGATTGACCTCGGCTTCACTGGTACGCCGATCTGGTACGTCTCGTCGCGGCCGTTCCCTGATGGTTGCCAATAAGGGAGGACTTTCTGTCTCAAAGTCATATATTTCATCCTGCCTTTACAGTCTCTGGCCTTAACGGCATGGCTGTTAAAAGCCAGGTGTTGAGAGACCGAGGTCTCTCGGACTCGGTCATTTCGTCCATATCAAGGACACGGAAGTCTTCCTCCAGAACTATCTCTGTACCTGGAAAAGCTTACATCGCCATGTGCGAAGAGCTGGACTGACATCCTCGGACGTATTCCGTCCTTAGAATCCTGCGTTTCCTACAGCATGGCGTGGCCCAAAGGCTCGCTTTGAGTATCAATAAGGGTCAGTTTTGGCCTTGGCCGTCTTCTTTCGGTGACCACTAGCGGGTCATTCCTTGGTTGGCACCCTTGTGCAGGGGGTTCGCCATGGGCTCCCTCCTGTCATGTCTCCTCTCCCCCCGTGGGATCGGAATTGGTACTCTCGGTTCTCCAGGAACCTCCTTTTGAGAATATCAGGGATATTCCCCTCTTCACTTTGTCTCAGAGGGTAGCCCTTTTTAGTGGCAATCACTTCTGTTAGACGAGTATCTGAATTGGCGACCTTGAACTGCAAGTCGCCATATTTAGTCATCCATAAGGATAAGGCGGTGTTGCATCCGCGACTTTCTCTTTTGTCAAGGGTGATCTCGACCGTTCACCTAAAATGAGGACATTGTCCTCCCGTCCTAGTGTCCTCGCCCATCGCATCCCAGAGAGTGCGCGCGGCACACTTTGAATGTGGTACGAGCCTTGCGGGTGTGCCTGTCTGCTGCTTCTATTCGAAAGTCTACTCTCTGTTTGACTGTCTCTGGTCAGATACAGGGTCAAGCGGCTTCGTCTGCCACCTTTTTCTAGGTGGATCGGACAAACCGGCTTTCAAGCGTGCAAGGCGGCGACCTGGTCGTCTGTTCATACCTTTTCTATGTTTTATAGGGTTGATGTGGCTGCATCTCCGGATGCTTCCTTCGGCCGCAAGGTGTTGCAGGCCACTGTTTTAAAGTGGCAACTCCTCCGTTGAGGAGCTCTGCCTTGTTTGGAGTGAAGTTTTTTGGTTTTTCCATTTATACTGCTCCCATCCCTCTTGACACTGCTTTGGGACATCCCACGTGTAAAGTGTAAGAGACGCCGTGTCGGTCCATGGATGATAAGAGAAAATAGGATTTTTGTACTCACCATAAAATCCATTTCTCTGACATCCATGGACCGACGCGGCACCCACCCTTCTTTTAAGTTTGTGCTGCTTTGTTACGAACTGAGGCCTGCTAGCTGCAGGTGTGAGGGTAATGTTCGGAGGGACCGCCCCCCTGGGCGGGGCTGTTCAGCTCTAGTTTGTTCTGGAATGTTTTAACATTTAACATTCTGCCTAGGTCTTCTCCTGCAAGCAGGGACATATACCCACGTGTAAAGTGTAAGAGACGCCGTGTCGGTCCATGGATGTCAGAGAAATGGATTTTACGGTGAGTACAAAAATCCTATTATTGATCGCAATAAAAATAAGTATAAAAAAGGATCCAATCCCAAATAAGCGGAAAGCAGATTAATCTTGACTCTCTAGCCGCAGGTAGTAATAATCTTTAGCTTGCAGTGATATCCGTGGAGCAAGGAGGGGTTAAAAGTCTGTGACATGAACACAGTATGGACAAAGTACCTTGGATGGTAGGGACAAGCAGACCAACATGTGGAGGGTCCTCCAGCACGAGGGACGCAGAACCAGGCTCGTAGCACGGCCGGGACATTGTCTGCATCCTGACAAACCAGGCGGCGTCGCGGCTGGGTGACGTCATCGATCTGGAGGAACGAAGTGTGTGATTCCTCCTGTCCCAGCCGTGCTACGAGCCTGGTTCCGCGTCCCTCATGCTGGGGGGCCCTCCACATGTTGGTCTGCTTGTCCCTACCATCCAAGGTACTGTGTCCATGCTGTGTTCCTGTCACAGGCTGTTCTGACTTTTAACCCCTCCTTGCTCCACGGATATCACTGCAAGCTAAAGATTATAACTACCTGCAGCTAGAGAGTCAAGATTAATCTGCTTTCCGCTTATTTAGGATTGGATCCTTTTTTATACTTATTTTTATTGCGATCAATAAATGGATTAAGTTCTTTCATTTTTACCAAGAGTCTTCATGTGTTATTATGTATGATCCATGAGCCCTGGATTATAGTGTTTGTATGTTGTGTATTTTGTACTTCCGGGTACGAATTTTTTCCTGCAGCTCTGGATCTTGGTCTTTGTACTTCCCAAAACATTTGATTTTTTGTACTTCCCAAAACATTTGGGTTATTTTTACTTACTACCCACCAATTTTAGCGCTTGTGACTTTTGTTGTTATGCAGTAGAAGTAGTCTTTCTACAGAAGATATAAAAGCCTACTTTAATAACTTTGCGTTCCTTTTTTGTCCCTTAATTTTTGTGCAGATGCAGTGGTAGACTTTTTTTTTTTTTTTCTGCAGATGATATGAATGGTCTACTTTAATAAGTTTGAGTTATTTTAACCACATTTCTATCACTTTGTAATGTGTTAATTGTGTACCCTCCAAATCAAAAGATGAGAAAGTATCTAACACAATGGTTCTTACTGGCTGAAGCTCCTTATGTTCAGGTCTGTTGGGTGAACGTGCATCAAACGTCAACTGGAGCTTACAAATGTTACCAGCAGAGCTCAGCTGTAGATGAAAGAAATTTAAGTGTTTCTCAGATTCTAGCCTTTAAAGCTGCTTCTCAATTGCTGCCTGTAAGCCTTAGTTTCCGCACATCCTATCAAATTATAGGCCTGGGCAGGTATGTTTAAGCCTATAATATTACCCTAAAGATTTTTTTTATTCCCAGTTTTCATTTTGAAGCGCACACAAGAAAGAAGCTGAAATGCATTATTCTAGTGGATAAGAACACTCTCTTTGATATTTAATTGTCCATAAAATGTGATAAAGATTAGTCGATACAAATGACACTTGGGCCCTAAGCTCTTAACCCTTTCTGTGGTTCATGACATGGCAGTAAAGGCTGCAGTATGTTCCAGGCAGAATTGCATGTATAGATGGGCCTGTCTATCCAAGTACAGAAGTCATAGGCCTGTCTGTAGAAGCTGTAATTATGTGATTATTCACAAGCCAGTGGACTCTAGAAAATAAAGTGACATCTATGGCTTTAGGGGAATGAGCATCTATCCTCCTGTAGTGTCATGGTGGCTGAAGTTCACATCTGTTCATGCTCAGTTCACAGGCACATCTGTCAGCTCCCACCATGTAGAAATTCTCAGCGTTGAGGAATTAATTATACAGGGGAGTGGATATCAAAGTTCCGAGGTTCAGGTTCCCAAATCATATATTAATGACCAATATGTTAATTTTGTAAGATGCTGTCCAAAGCTGGATCATAAGATTAAGGACAAGTTTAGCCTTCATATTTTTGTACATAAAATGTCTGTCTAATACAGTGGGAAATATAATTATCTGATCCCCTGTAGATTTTGTAAGTTTGCCCACTTACAAAGAATTTTTTTCTATATCATTTAAAATGCATCTGATAAAAATTTAGAGACCGAATATCAACCAAAAATCCAGAAACACATGATACAAATGTTGTTATAAATTGAGTTGCAGTTCAGTGAGTAAAATAAGTATTTGATCCCCAAGCAAAACATGAATTAGTACTTGGTGGAGAAACCCTTGTTGGCAAGCACAGAGGTAAGACATTTCTTGTAGTTGGTTAACAGGTTTGCACACGTTTTCAGGAGGAATTTTGGTCCACTCTTTGTTACAGATCTTCTCTACATCCTTAAGGTTTCTTGGCTGTTGGACAACTCGCAGTTTTAGCTCTCTCCATACATTTTCTATAGGATTAAGATATGGAGACCGGCTCGGCCACTCCATGACCTTAATGTGCTTCTTCTTAAGGCACTCTTTTGTTTCCTTGGCGGTATGTTTTGGGTCATTGTCATGCTGGAAGACCCATCCACGACCCATCTTCAGTGTTCTGGCTGAGGGAAGAAGGTTCTCATCCAAGATTTTACAATACATGGCCCGTTCATTGGCCCCTCAATGCGGCAAAGTCGGTCTGTACCTTTTTAGCAGAGAAACCGCCCCAAAGCATAATGTTTCCACCTCCGTGGAAAGTGAAAAAGTGCAGCGCTAATAATTAATATTCATAAGTAAATATGAAAGTAAGTGGTCACATGTGTAAATAAGATAAATACATGTACAGGAAAAAATCCTATAGATGATCCACTAAATATACATAAAATACCACGTAATTAAACGTAAAATATTCTGGGAAAAAACAAAACGGGTAATACTACTCATAAGCATATCATGTAATGGATCAACATAAAAGTTTCCTGGAAAAGATACAAGATATATATATATCAGGCTCCAATGAAGAGTCCAAATATAAATGTCTATAGAAAATAAAAGTGACAGTATCCCAGGGGAGACGGGTGTAGAATGAATAACAATCCTGGTAGTGGAAAGATGGAGGAGAGGGACCTCTTAGGGGGCCTAGGATCAGATGATAATAAAGATGGGTACTCTTACCATGTGATGTGGACCCAGACACCGGTTAGGGGTGGATCTAAACAGCGAAGGTAAGAGTGACGATCCTGTAACTTCTCCTGGTGTCTGTTAGTTCACCATCGCATCCATCCGCTCATTCCTGGGATCCTTCCACAGCAAATATGGAGATAAAGCAGCTACTCTCATAGATCAGGGAGGGTTGGCTTGGTGTCTTGGCAGGAATACCCCTCCAGGGGTTTAGCAGCATAAAAAAATGCATAAGAAGTGGAAAAAAGAAGAAAAAAAGGCCTCCACATGGCATAGATCAATATGACAAGGGATTTTTTTTGTACCAAAGTTAAAAACAAAAAGTAAAAATAAAATAGGTAAAATATCAGGTAAAGTAAAAATCCAGCGATTCCTACAGGTGATCACAAATATGGATAAGGGCGCAGTACAGGCAGCATACGTAGGACCCTATGCATTTCGTCCTAGTGGACTTCTACAGGGGTATGACTGTAGGGATTGTGTTCTTAGGGTCATTGTCAGCATTTTTCTTCCTCCAAACATGGCAAGTTGATTTAATGCCGAAGAGCTCAATTGTGGTCTCATCTGACCACAGCACTTTCTCCCAATCCTTCTCTGAATCATTTAGATGTTCAATGGCATAATTCAGATGGGCCTGTACATGTGTGTACTTGAGGGGGACTTTGCAGGCACTGCAGGATTTCAATCCATGGCGGCGTATTGTGTTACCAATGGTTTGTTTGGTGACTGTGGTCCCTACTGCCTTGAGACCATTCTCAAGCTCCTCCCGTGTAGTTCTGGGCTGATCCCTCACTTTTCTCATGATTGTCCTTACCCCATGAGGCAAAATATTGCATTGTGTGCCATGATGGTTATTTTAGTTTTTCTTCCGTTGCGAATAATCGCTCCAACAGTTGTCTCCTCACCAAGCTTCTTGCTGATGGTCTTGTAGCCCATTCCAGCCTTGTGCAGGTCTACAGTCTTTTTCTTGATGTCCTTTGACAGGTCTTGCCCATGATGGTGAGGTTTGAATGGAAGAAAGATTCTGTGGACAGGTGTCTTTTTTATACGCATAACAAGTTGTCGTTGGGAGCACCTTCTTAAGTTGACAAGACTAATATGTGTACCACATGAGCACATGCTGTAGCCAGTCTATGGGAGCCAGAGTTTTTATTGGTTGATAGAGGATCAAATACTTATATTACTCACTGAACTGCGACTCAATTTATATCATTTTGTATCCTGTGTTTTTTCTGGATTTATGGTTGATATTCTGTTTCTATCATTTAAAACACACCTATTTAAAAAATTATAGAACCTTCATTTCGTAAGTGGGTTAACTTTTTCAAAATCTGCAGGGGATCAAATAATAATTTTCCCCAATTTACGTATGTAATATAATCTTTATTGTATCCCCAGGAGAGAATGATGAAGTAGCACTGATAATCTGCATCATTGATGTCTTGAGATAACTTTATGGGAATAGTGAAAGACTTCTGAGCTCAACAAGAACAATCCCTTATATTCAAGACCACCTACTACCTTAACCACTTAACAACCACCTGCCGACAAATAACGTCGACAAGGTGGTTGCTTAACTCTGGGAGGACGTTATATAACGTCCTCCCAGAATCGCGCTCCCGCGCGCCCCCTGGGGCGCGCACACGGAAAACTCCGTGATCACGAATCGCGGTAAATCGCCGCCGATAGCGGCCGTTTACCACGTGATCGCTCCGTCAAATGACGGAGCAATCACTTGTAAACAGACCGGCGTCATTTGATGACGCCGGTTCCTCCCTCCCCTCTCTGTACCGATCGGTACAGTGTGAGAGGAGAGGGGAGGGAGCGGATGGCAGCAGCAGCACTGTGGGCTGGATCTGTGACAATTGCAGTCACAGATCCAGCCATCCATCCATCCCTGCTCAGCCATCCCTGGTGCAATACCCTGCCAATACTCTGCAAAATACTCTGCAATACCCTGGCGCAATACTCTGCAATACCCTGCGCAATACTCTGCAATACCGTGCGCAATACTCTGCAATACTCTGCAATACCCTGCGCAATACTCTGCAATACCCTGCAAAATACTCTGCAATACCCTGCAAAATACTCTGCAATGCCCTGCAAAATACTCTGCAATACCCTGCAAAATACTCTGCAATACCCTGCGCAATACTCTGCAATACCCTGCGCAATACTCTGCAATACCCTGCGCAATACTCTGCAATACCCTGCGCAATACTCTGCAATACCCTGCGCAATACTCTGCACAATACTTTGCAATACCCTGCGCAATACTCTGCAATACCCTGCGCAATACCCTGCAAAATACTCTGCAATACCCTGCACAATACTCTGCAATACCCTGCGCAATACTCTGCAATACCCTGCGCAATACTCTGCAATACCCTGCGCAATACTCTGCAATACCCTGCACAATACTCTGCAATACCCTGCACAATACTCTGCAATACCCTGCGCAATACTCTGCAATACCCCGTGCAATACCCTGCCATACTCCGCAATACCCTGCCATAGTCCGCAATACTCCGCAATGCCCGGCAATACTCCGCAATGCCCACTTCCCGCCCGCCGGCCGTCATATGACGTCCTTGACTTTGTGGGGGGATATCTGAATGATGGGAGCAGCTACAGGCATCATTCAGATATCAGCTTTTTCAGCCGGCGATTCCCTACACCATAAGAACAATCCTAGCGGCTGTTCCGCTGCTTGATCATTCTTACGGGAGGCGAGAGGGGATGTCCCCCCCTCCCGCTGCCCTCCGATGCTTCTACCGACTCACCGCTACGATCAAAGCCAAAATTGTTTTTTTTTTTGTTTTTGTTTTTTTCAGGCTTCCCAGCCTAGAGGTGAGATGTGGGGTCTTATTGACCTCATATCTCATTGTAAAGAGGACCTGTCATGCCATATTCCTATTACAAGGGATGTTTACGTTCCTTGTAATAGGTATAAAAGTGATCCAAAAAATTTTTGGGGCGGGAAAACATGTCAAACTAAAATAAAGTAAAATGAACAATAAAAAAAAAATATATTTTTTTTAAAGCGCCCCTGTCCCCGTGAGCTCGCATACAGAAGCGAACGCATACGTAAGTCCCACCCACATATGAAAACGGTTTTCAAACCACACATGTGAGGTATCTCTGCGAACGTTAGAGCGAGAGCAATCATTTTGGCCCTAGACCTCCTCTGTAACTCAAAACATGTAACCAGTAAAAATATTTAAAGAGTCGCCTATGGGGATTTTTTTAAGTAGCGAAGTTTGGCGCCATTCCACGAGTGTGTGCAATTTTTAAGGGTGACATGTTAGGTATCTATTTACTCGGCGTAACTTCATCTTTCACATTATGCAAAAACATTGGGCTAACTTTACTGTTTTTTTTTTTTTTTTTTTTAACCACTTAACGACCGCCCACCGCCGATTTACGTCGGCAGAATGGCACGGACAGGCAGAATCACGTAGATCTACGTGATCGCCTTTGTGCAGTTGGGGGGTCCATCCGGACCCCCCTTCACTGCAGTGAGCGGCCGTTAAGTGTTCGGGAGCGATCAGGCATGAGGGGGCGGCCGCTCGATTCCGCCCCCCCCCTTGCGATCGCTCCCGGCCAATGAAAATGCTTCCTCCGCCATGTGATGTAAACAAGGCTGGAGGAAGTGATGTCATCTCCCTCGCCGCGGTCTTTCCGTTCCCGGCGCCGAGCAGAGAAGAAGCAGGTTAGTGCACCAACAGTCCACTGACACGTAGGTACACATAGGCACACAAATCACCCCCCAGTCACCCCCAGATCACCCCCCAGGTCACCCCAAAGCCCCCAATCACAGTGTCACTGATTGCAGTGATCATTTATTTTACTGATCACTGCATTTAGTGTCATCTGTGATTGTAAAAAGTTGCAGGGCAGTTAGGATTAGGCCCCTTTAGGTCCAGGGTAGCCCCCTAACCCCCCCCCTAATAAAGGTTTAACCCCTTGATCACCCCCCAGGTAACCCTTTCACCCCCTAACTTCAGCGTCACTAAGCGATTGTTTTTCCGATCGCTGTATTCGTGTCGCTGGTGTTTTAGATAGGCAGTTATTTTTTTTTAGGTTCGCCGCAGGTTTTTATTAGTGTCAGGTACCCCCATATATTATTTTAACCCCCTGATTGCCCCTAGAGTTAACCCTTTCACCAGTGATCGCCGTATAAGCGTCACTGGTTAGCCAGTAAGTTATTTAGTTATTTAGGTTACCCGTCAGGTTTTTATATAGCGTCGGGTACCCCCATATTTAACCTAATAAAGGTTTTAACCCCCTGATTGCCCCTAGTTAACCCTTTCACCAGTGATCACCATATAAAGGTTACGGGTGACGCTGGTTGATTAGTTTGCTTTTTATAGCATCAGGGCACCCGCCGTATATAACCCAATAAAGGTTTAACCCCCCTGATCGCCCGGCGGGTGAGATCAATTAGGTTTTAGCGCCAGAGAGGGTCTGCGTCGCTCCAGGCAGTGTTAGGTTAGTGACAGTAACGCTAACACCCACGCGCAAAGCATACACCCCCCTTAGTGGTATAGTATCTGATCAGATCTGATCAGATCTATACTAGCATCCCCAGCGGTTTAGGGTTCCCAAAAACGCAGTGTTAGCGGGATCAGCCCAGATACCTGCTAGCGCCTGCGTTTAGCCCCTCCGCCCAGCCCAGCCCAGCCCAGCCCAGCCCACCCAAGTGCAGTATCGATCGATCACTGTCACTTACCAAACACAACACACATAACTGCAGCGTTCGCAGTGCTTGGTTTTTGGGGCCCTGTACGCGGCTAGGCTCCCAAAAAGTCCCACATATGTGGTATCCCTGTACTCAGGAAAAGCAGCAGAATGTATTTTGGGGTGCAATTCCACATATAACCATGGCATGTGTGAGCAATATATCATTTAGTGACAACTTTTTGTACATTTTTTTTTTTCTTTTTGTCATTATTCAATCATTTGGGACAAAAAAAAAAATATTCAATGGGGTCAACATGCCTCTCAGCAAATAGCTTGGGGTGTCTACTTTCCAAAATGGGGTCATTTGGGGGGGTTTTGTGCCATCTTGGCATTTTATGGCCTTCAAAACTGTGATAGGTAGTGAGGAGTGAAATCAAAAATGTATGCCCTTAGAAACCTTGAAGGCGGTGCTTGGTTTTTGGGGTCCCGTACGCGGCTAGGCTCCCAAAAAGTCCCACACATGTGGTATCCCCGTACTCAGGAGAAGCAGCAGAATGTATTTTGGGGTGTAATTTCACATATGCCCATGACATGTGTGAGCAATATATCATTTAGTGACAACTTTGTGCAAAAAAAAAAAAGTTTGTCATATTCCCGCAACTTGTGGCAAAATATTAAATATTCCATGGACTGAACATGCCTCTCAGTAAATAGCTTGGGGTGTCTACTTTCCAAAATGGGGTCATTTGGGGGGGTTTTGTGCTATTTTGGCATTTTATGGCCTTCAAAACTGTGATAGGTAGTGAGGAGTGAAATCAAAAATTTGCGCCCTTAGAAATCCTGAAGGCGGTGCTTGGTTTCCGGGGTCCCGTACGTGGCTAGGCTCCTAAAAAGTCCCACACATGTGGTATCCCCGTACTCAGGAGAAGCAGCAGAATGTATTTTGGGGTGCAATTCCACATATAACCATGGCATGTGTGAGCAATATATCATTTAGTGACAACTTTTTGTAATTTTTTTTTTTTTTGTCATTATTCAATCACTTGGGACAAAAAAAAAAAATATTCAATGGGCTCAACATGCCTCTCAGCAATTTCCTTGGGGTGTCTACTTTCCAAAATGGGGTCATTTGGGGGGGTTTTGTACTGCCCTGCCATTTTAGCACCTCAAGAAATGAGATAGGCAGTCATAAATTTAAAGCTGTGTAAATTTCAGAAAATGTACCCTAGTTTGTAAACGCTATAACTTTTGCGCAAACCAATAAATATACGCTTATTGACATTTTTTTTACTAAAGACATGTGGCTGAATACATTTTGGCCTAAATGTATGACTAAAATTGAGTTTATTCGATTTTTCTTATAACAAAAAGTAGAAAATATCTTTTTTTTTCAAAATTTTCGTTCTTTTTCCATTTATATCGCAAAAAATAAAAATCGCAGAGGCAATCAAATACCATTAAAAGAAAGCTCTATTTGTGGGAAGAAAAGGACGCAAATTTCATTTGGGTACAACATTGCATGTCCGCACAATTTACAGTTAAAGCAGCGCAGTGCCGAATCCCAAAAACAGGCTTGGTCCTAATGGTCCGAAATGGTCCGGGGCTTAAGTGGTTAAGCACAAAACATTTTTTTTCCGTAAAAAACGCGTTAAAAAAATTGCTGCGCAAATATCGTGCGAGATAAAAAGTTGCAACAACCACCATTATATTCTCTAAGGTCTTTGCTAAAAAAACATATATAATGTTTTGGGGTTCTATGTAATTTTCTAGCAAATAAATGATGATTTTTACATGTAGGAGAGAAATGTCAGAATTGGCCTGGGTGCTCCAGAACGCCTGAAGGTGCTCCCTGCATGTTGAGCCTCTCTATGTGGCCACGCTGTGTAAAAGTCTCACACATGTGGTATCGCTATACTCGGGAGGAATAGCAGAATGTGTTTTGGGGTGTAATTTGTGGAATGCATATGCTGTGTGTGAGAAATAACCTGCTAATATGACAATTTTGTGAAAAAAAAAAAGAGAAAAAAAAAATCTTGATTTTGCAAAGTATTGTGGGAAAAAATGACAACTTCAAAAAACTCACAATGCCTCTTTCTGAATACCTTGGAATGTCTTCTTTCCAAAAAGGGGTCATTTGGGGGGTATTTGTACTTTTCTGGCATGTTAGGGTCTCAAGAAATGAGATCGGCCGTCAGTACTTCAGGTGTGATCAATTTTCAGATATTGGCACCATAGCTTGTGGACTCTATAACTTTCACAAAGACCAAATAATATCCACCAATTTGTACTTATTTTTACCAAAGATATGTAGCAGTATAAATTTTGGCCAAAATTTATGAAGAAAAAATAGTAATTTGCAAAATTTTATAACAGAAACGAAAAAAAAATCATTTTTTTACAAAATTTCAGTCTTTTTTCTCTTATAGCGCAAAAAATAAAAACCCCAACAGTGATTAAATACCACCAAAAGAAAGCTCTATTTGTGTGAAAAAAAGGACAAAAAATTCATATGGGTACAGTGTTGTATGACTGAGTAATTGTCATTCAAAATGTGAGAGCACCGAAAGCTGAAAATTGGTCTGGTTATTAAGGGGGTTTAAGTGCCCAGTGGTCAAGTGGTTAAATTAATTAAAACACAACAACAATGAAAAAAAACAAAACATAATAATAACAACAATGAACAAATACTGTCCATTATAAAAACCTGTAAAGTGGTTTATTATAGTTTCTTAGCCTACCGTAGATGGTTCTAATCTCGGCCAGGTTCTGCTGAACCATGTATGGGAAGGCTAAATGTACCAAGTTGACCAATCGATCAACATGGGTACAACCAGCCCGCCGGATTTTACATGCGATTATTACTAGCGGCTGACATAGCCGCTAGCAGTAATCACGGACTTCCCACTGCTTTCTGTATTGGTGGAGGAAATCAGGTTGCAGGAAAGTAATTCGCTCTGTGTATAGCCTGCCTTGTTTTGTGCGACTGATTCCAGTTAGTTGGAGTCCTTTGTGACCCATTACTTTTCTTCTTAGTAATAGCTTTTCTTCTTTTTAGAAATACTTAGATGGCAGCTGTGAAACTATGTATAAAAAAATAGTTTCCATTTTTAAATCTCTCAGGGACACCCATAATAAGCTAAAGTCTGTACCCACTTATTCCTTATTAATTCTCTGTATTTATCATAAAGCTAAGGTGTGTTGCTGTCTTTGCCATTTTTCTCCTTCATTTAAGAAACCTGTACTGAGAGAAATAAGGAGCGTCTTTGCTAACTGCCTAAGTATGATGGTTCTCTGGTGCCAGTGCTCTCTGAATCAATGACCAGGAACAAGCATGCACACTAAAAAGGAAAGGGAAGTTGAAACTCCCAATCTGTATGTTTGATCCAGGTCAATGCCACAGAAAGTACTGAAGCTACTGGATCAACATGACCATGAGACAGCAAGCATGAAAACATATATTTTTTTTGCAAGAAAATTATGTTGAACCCCCAAACATTAAATCTTTTTTTAAAGCAAAGGCCCTACAGATTAAAATGGTGGGTGTTGCATTTTTTTTTTTCCACACAGTATTTGCGCAGAGATTTTTCAAACACATTTTTTGGGGAAAAAGGACACTTTTTAAAATTTTAATGCACTAAAACACACTATATTGCCCAAATGTTTGAAGAAATAAAAAAGATGATCTTAGGCCGAGTACATAGATACCAAACACGACATGCTTTAAAATTTCGCACAAACGCGCAGTGGTGACAAACTACATACATTTTTAAAAGCCTTTACAGGGTACCACGTTAGATTTACAGAGGAGGTCTACTGCTAAAATGACTGCCCTCGATCTGACCTTCGCGGTGATACCTCACATGCATGATGCAATTGCTGTTTACATATGACGCCAGACCGACGCTTGCGTTCGCCATTGCGCAAGAGCAGGGCGGGACGGGGGGTGCTTTTTTTTTTATTATTATTAATTTTGCTTTTTTATTTTATTTTTAAACTGTTCTTTCCATATATTTTTTTTTTTATCCTTTTTATTGTTATCTCAGGGAATGTAAATATCCCCTATGATAGCAATAGGTAGTCACAGGTACTCTTTTTAAAAAAAAAAAAAAAAAAGGGGTCTATTGGACCCTAGATCTTTCCTCCTGCCCTCAAAGCATCTGACCACACCAAGATCGGTGTGATAAAATGCTTTCCCAATGTCGCTTTTTATATCCGGGGGGGGGGGACATTCCCTCCCACTGCTTGTAGCCACTAGGATTGCTTTTACATGAAAGTCGGCCGCTGGCTGAAAAGAATGATACCAAGATGATACCTAAACCCGCAGGCATCAATCTGGTATAACCAAAATCCAGCAACATACCAGTACGTTGCTGGTCCTTGTTGGACATGTATTGTAATCTTTTTTTCTTTCTCGTACATCACGGGACACAGAGCGACATAGTCATTACTAATGGGTTATATAGTTACCGTCAGGTGCTGGCACTGGCAACTTCCAAAACCGGAAGTACCCTCCCCTATATAAGCCCCTCCCATCCGGGAGCACCTCAGTTTTTTGCCAGTGTCTAAGGTGTTGGCCAAGAAGAAACATGTGTTTTTCACTGAGCTTGCGTACAGGTTCTTTTGGGCCTCAGTAAGCTATTCCGGATCCGACCAAAAAAGCTTCATAGCTAAACGGTCGGTACCCGGGCCTTGCAGAGAAGAGCAAGGTTCTGCCTGTAATGCTTCTCTTAGGAGAGCTGGACCCTGGGATCCAGAGCTCTGGTCATACCCACGACCAAGATGTTTTCTGTGCAGGGTGCTATACAGGTCCAGGGGAGTGGAATCCTTGGGAACCCGGTCCCTGAAGGTTTGATTACAATGCCTGCCGTGATAGGTGAAGTTTGGGCTTTTGTGGACCAAACAAAGTCCTGCGGCGGGGAACAGGTAAGTGGGGGCCCCCAGGAACTTGGTTCTATTGGGGGACCCCCAAGCCTAATTTGTCTTTCTGTCTGTTACCTAACGGTATTCCCGCTAATATCTGTGCATGCCTGTAACTACTAAAAAAAAAGTAATCATTTTTAATGGTGGTCAAGAAAAAAAATAAAAATGTTTTTTTATATATGTTTAGTATATTAAACTGCGGTACCTGTGTTGTCCACTAGAGGCCGCTGTGGAATGTTTTTCTTGTCATATGGACTAGTTTCTTCTCAGAGAGCAAAGTCCAGGCAGCTGGTGAGTTCTCCTACAGGAAACTGTTTCCTCTGCCATGTTGCAGTGTTTGTCTATCCCCCGGCCTGCGGCAAAGGGGGCCCTGGCTCCTGTCCCTGGTTTCCATGTTTGAAAATTAGCGCCGAGGCGCACGTGGCCGCGCGCGTGCGCGTGCACGCGCCTCTATATATAGAGGTGGCCGGAAAAAGGGGCGGGGCCTGGGGGATGACGCTCTGTGCGCGCCGCAGCGCTTCTGCGCATGTGCGGGCGTCCCAGCAGGTTTTTAAAAAGCCACATTATTGCAGTAAGCTGGCTATGAAGTACAGAGACAGAGCTGGCAACATTTAAAGGCATACAGGAAGCGGTTGATACAGGCATCCCCTAGAAAGGCACATTAGTAGACACCAACTGTGATATAGCAGCAATTGTGCTAGACTATTCTCAGTAAAAGTGGTGTATTACGGCTGGAATACCTCAGCTTTAGGCTTAGGAATATGCCGTCCAGTAGCTCCGGAACTGAATCTTCCAGGAAGCGAAGGGGGTCTCATCGGGCTCTGAGGATCTTGGGCATACTCCTGCTGCACCAGTCTCCCCTGAAGTTCAGAGGTAAGTGACCGTAGAGACCCCGCAGGGGTACTTGGTACTGTGGCTGTCCTCAGTCACCTGCTCCTGTGTATGTAACAGAGGAGGTTTTTTCCTCAGCTCTGGGAGGATTAGAGAGAGATTGTCAAAATTTATCGCTGCCTCCCTGTCAGGGAAAGCACGCCCGATCTCCGTCTCCTCCTTCAGAGTGCCTGTTAGCAGAGCAACAGTCCCATACAGGGATCGACCTGCCTGAAGGGGATCAGGAAGAGGTTGATTCTGTTATAGAGGAATCAACAGTGGGGGAACCTTTTCTCAGCATCTCAAGCTGAAAGATTATGGGTTCAGTCTCTGACTAACATGGTCCGATCAGCATTTAAAAATGCACCTTGCGGAACCATCAACCACTACTGTATCCTCGTTGGGGTCGCTAGAAGCCCCCAGACTGTCTGTTCTTTTCCACTTCACCCTTTACTGAAAGGGCTCATTTACCAGGATTGGGAATGTCCTGAGAAATTATTTATTCCCCCAAGAGATTTCCGGTGGTCTATCCCATGGAGGATAAGTTCATCAAAAAAAAAAAAATGGAAGGTCCCTACAGTGGACGCAGCCATCTCTTGTATGTATAAATCACTGACATGTCCAGTGGATAATGTCCAAATGTTCAAGAACCCAATAAATAAAAGTTTGGAGTCCTTATGAAAATCTGCTTGGTGATACAACCAGCAGTAGCAGCTATTGGGGTCTGCTAAGCAGTGAAGGATCAGTTGAAACAGGTCTTGAGGGACTTGACAGATC
This sequence comes from Rana muscosa, assembly GCA_029206835.1. NCBI lineage: Eukaryota > Metazoa > Chordata > Amphibia > Anura > Ranidae > Rana > Rana muscosa. The sequence goes on along the minus strand of CM055122.1, from coordinate 795,828,858 downwards.
AGCAGGCTTTGCCCTAGCTGATCTACCTAGAGCCTTAGGCTTTGCGGTTGACGCCATAGAGGATTCAGTCCATCAGGCCTCCCGCCTTACGCTGTCTATAGTACATACGCGTAGGCTCCTATGGCTCAAAAACTGGTCTGCTGAAGCTCCCTGTAAAGAATGGCCGGTTAGCGTCCCATTTCATGGTGAACGCTTATTCAGGGAAAACCTGGACAAATATATCCAGAAAATTTCCAGCGGTAAAAATACGCTCTTGCCGGTTAAAAGCAGAGTTAGAGGTCCCTCTTTAAGAGGCCTGCTTCTCCAGTCCCTGGGGCATCGGCTGTGTAACAGTTCCGACGGCCTCCTCGGTCAAATCCCGGGGGTAAAAAACAGGGACAGTAGCAGGGTAATGAGAAACCCTGGGTCAGGGGAGGTACAAAACCTCCCCCAAAGTTAAATTCATTGAAGCCCCCACTCAGTCGGGTGGGGGGAGGACTCCAGTTGTTCGCAAGAGACCTGGCGGGACACGATCAAGACAGATAGGTGCTCTCCGCAGTAGGTTTGGGATACAGTTTGGAGTTAAAAGACTCTCCTCCTTCCCAATTTTGAGGTCAAACGTGCCAAGGGATCCCCGGAAGAGAGAGTCCCTCCTGTTGGCACTAGAACAACTATTGCTCCAAGGAGTAATTATGGAGGTTCCCCTGGAAGAATGAGGGTTCGGGTTTTACTCAAACCTCTTTACAGTCCCGAAGCAAACGCGGACGGGAGGCCCATATTAATTCTAAAAGGGCTATACAAATTCCTGTATATCAGGACTTTCCGATGGAGTCGATCCGATCGGTGGCCACTGCCCTACAAGGGGAGGATTGGTTAGCCACGATCGACATCAAAGATGCTTATTTGCACATTCCCATCTTTCCAGTCCACCAAAAATTTCTACGCTTTGCAGTAGAAGGGCGCCATTTTCAGTTCAGAGCCTTACCCTTCGGTCTGGCCACAGCACCAAGAGTGTTCACAAAAATTCTGGCCCCATTATTGGCCAATCTAAGAACACGAGGTGTAACGATAATGGCATATCTAGACGACTTGTTGCTGATAGACCACTCAGTGGAAAAACTAGAAGTGGTTGTTCACGAGACAATCAAGTATCTGGAATATCACGGTTGGATTATCAACCGAGACAAGTCAGCCCTAAAACCAGTCAAAAGTCTGGAATACTTGGGGCTAAGGCTGGGTTCAGACCAGAGAAAAATTTTCTTGTCTCGAGAAAAGGGGTCGTCTTTGAGAGATTTGATCCACTTAGTGGGTTCAAAAAGACAGCCATCCATACGCCTGTGCATGAGGCTGCTGGGAAAAATGGTGGCATCATTCGAAGCAGTACCCTACGGTCAATTCCATTCAAGGAAGTTGCAAAGGGCCATACTGTCAGCCTGGAACAAAAAAGTTCAGGCTCTGGACGTACCAATGTCCTTGTCCCCTTCCGTTCGCAGAAGCCTCCGTTGGTGGTTGGTTCCCCGGAATCTGGAAAGAGGGAAATCCTTCAGTCCGATTTCTTGGAAGGTGGTCACTACAGATGCCAGCCTTTTAGGCTGGGGAGCAGTACTGGAGCAATGGTCTCTCCAGGGCAGATGGTCGGATGCGGAAAAGGCCCTGCCCATCAATCTCTTAGAGATACGAGCAGCCCGGTATGCCCTAGTAGCATGGACATCCAAACTCCAAGGGTCCCCTGTCAGAGTTCAGTCAGACAATGCCACAGCAGTGGTATATATCAATCGTCAGGGGGGCACCAGGAGTCGTGCAGCCCAAAGGGAAGTAAATTACATCCTGAGATGGGCAGAAAGATATGTCCCAGCCATATCTGCGGTATTCATTCCAGGGGTGGAGAATTGGAAGGCGGACTTTCTAAGTCGCCAACAATTATGCCCAGGGGAATGGTCCCTTCATCCCGAGGTTTTCCGGACAATATGTCAGCGGTGGGGAACACCGGATGTAGATCTGCTAGCATCCAGGTTCAACACGAAAGTGGACAGGTTTGTCTCTTGGACAAGGGATCCCCTAGCGTGCGGCTCGGATGCCCTAGTGTTCCCTTGGGATCAGTTCAAGCTGATATATGCATTCCCACCGCCACAATTGTTACCTCGATTACTCCGCAGAATCAGGGTAGAAAAGAAACCAGTGATTCTGGTGGCTCCAGCGTGGCCCCGAAGAGCATGGTACGCGGAGATTGTAAAAATGTCTGTGGGGAGTCCTTGGACCCTCCCACATCGTCCGAACCTGCTTTCGCAGGGACCGATATACCACCCTTCCTTACCAGCCCTAGGTTTGACGGCCTGGCTATTGAAGCCCACATTCTAAAAAGGAGAGGGCTCTCTAATGCTGTGGTGTCTACCATGATCAATGCCAGGAAACCGGTATCCAGGCAGATCTACTATAGAATCTGGAAGGCGTACATCGCCTGGTGTGAGGCCAGGAAATGGCATCCACGTAAATACGTAATAGGTAGAATTCTGGACTTCCTACAATGGGCTGTAGATAGGAAGCTTGCCTTGAGTACTATCAAAGGTCAGATTTCGGCCTTGTCAATATTTTTTCAAAGGCCCTTGGCTTCGCATTCACTAGTCAAAGCCTTTATACAAGGAGTGATGCTTATTAGTCCTCCGGTTAATATTCCCATATGTCCATGGGATCTAAACTTGGTTCTGTCGGGTCTACAGAAACAACCATTTGAACCATTACAGCATATTTCCTTAGTGCTTCTCACCAGGAAATTGTTTTTTCTAGTAGCCATTTGTTCGGCTAAAAGAGTATCGGAATTAGCAGCTATGTCCTGTAAGGAGCCATATCTGGTTATCCATAAGGACAGAGTAGTGTTACGTCCTCATCCAGCCTTTCTTCCTAAGGTGGTATCGAGTTTTCATTTGAACCAAGATGTGGTTCTTCCTTCTTTTTTCCCCAAGCCTACTTCGGTAGAGGAAAAGTTATTGCATTCTTTGGATGTAGTAAGAGCAGTTAAAGCTTATCTAAAAGCCACTGCTCAGATTCGCAGAACGGATACTTTGTTTATTCTGCCGGAAGGCCCCAGAAAGGGTCAGGCAGCGTCAAAATCTACTTTAGCCAAGTGGATTCGACAGGTCATAATACAAGCCTATAGCTTGAGAAGTAGACCGCCTCCGTTCAAAGTTAGGGCGCACTCCACGAGAGCAGTTGGAACTTCATGGGCAGTGCATCACCAGGCCTCCCTGGCTCAAGTCTGTAAGGCCGCAACATGGTCTTCAGTTCACACGTTTACTAGGTTCTACCAGGTGGACATTAGAAGTCAGGAGGATGTCGCCTTTGGGCGCAGTGTGTTGCAGGCCGCAAAAGATCCTCATGTCTGATAGCGCTCAGCTTATATATGGTGTATCCCCCCCCTCATTTGGCATTGCTTTAGGACATCCCATTAGTAATGACTATGTCGCTCTGTGTCCCGTGATGTACGAGAAAGAAAATAGGATTTTTATAACAGCTTACCTGTAAAATCCTTTTCTTGGAGTACATCACGGGACACAGAGCTCCCGCCCCTCTTTGGGGACACTTATTGCTTTGCTACAAAACTGAGGTGCTCCCGGATGGGAGGGGCTTATATAGGGGAGGGTACTTCCGGTTTTGGAAGTTGCCAGTGCCAGCACCTGACGGTAACTATATAACCCATTAGTAATGACTATGTCGCTCTGTGTCCCGTGATGTACTCCAAGAAAAGGATTTTACAGGTAAGCTGTTATAAAAATCCTATTTTTCACGCAGCCCATTGGCTGAACGAAAAAAAAAAAGATTGATCGGTGGGTATGCCCACCATTAGAATACCTCCCTTCATTCAGCCACTTCTAATGATGGGCATACATGCACCATTTATATATGCCGAAGCATGGGGGCATCCTCCCGGACTTTTCCATGGGCATGCCTCCGTCGGAATTTTGACCGTATGTACGCGGCATTAGGAGCAAAATCGCTCTTCCGCCCCTGCTGCCCCCCCCCCCTGCTTCGGCATATATGCTCTTTTTTTTTTTTTAACTGTGGTAGTGAAATCACCTCCTACAGCACTGGAGTCACAGGGATCAGGCCTGTCTCTGCGAATGCTGCAGTTATGTGTGTTTGTGTTTTGTAAGTGACAGTGATCGATCGATACTGCACTTGGGTGGCCTGGGCTGAACGCAGGTGCTAGCAGGTATCTGGGCTGATCCCGCTAACACTGCATTTTTGGGAACCCTAAACTGCTGGGGACGCTAGTATAGATCAGATCAGATATTGATCTGTTCAGATACTATACCACTAAGGGAAGTGTATGCTTCACGTGTGGGTGTTAGCGTTCCTGGCACTAACCTGACGCCGCCTGGGGCGACGCAGACCCTCTCTGACACTAAAACCTAATTGATATCCCCGCCGGGCAATCGGGGGGTTAAACCTTTATTGGGTTATATACGGCGGGTGCCCTGACACTATAAAAAGCAAACTAACTAACCAGTGTCACCAGTAACACTTATACGGTGATCACTGGTGAAAGGGTTAACTAGGGGCAATTAGGGGGTTAAACCTTTATTAGGTAATATATGGGGGTACCTGACGCTATAAAAACCTGCGGCGAACCTAAAAAAAAATAACTGGCTACCTATCGGCATCACCGACACTAAGACAGCGATCAGAAAAACGATCACTGGCAAAAGCGGGTGAAAGGGTTACCTGGGGGGGCGATCAAGGGGTTAAACCTTTATTAGGGGGGGTTAGGGGGCTACACTGGACCTAAACCTGACACTTTTACAGTCACAAATGTCACTGATTGCAGTGATCAGTAAATAAATGGTCACTGCAATCAGTGACACTGTGACTGGGGGCTGGGGGTGCCTGGGGGGGGGGGGGGCGATCGTGTGCCTATGTGTCCTGGTGTCAGTGTGCTGTTTAGTGCACTAAGCTGATGTCTTCTCTCATGCGGCACTCGGTATATGTGAGCGCCGCATGAGAGATGACATCACTTCCTCCTGCCTGTGTAAACACTACACAGGCAGAGGAAGCTTTTCATTCGCCGGGAGCGATCGCAAGGGGGTGGCCAGAATCGAATGGCGGCCCCCTCATCACGTATCGCTCCCGAAACGATCCCGGCCGCTCACTGTACCAGAGGGGGGTCCGATCGGACCCCCCACCCATACGAAAGCAGGCACATACAGGTACGTGATTGTGCCTGTCCGTGCCATTCTGCCGACGTATGTATACAGTGAGCGGTCGTTAAGTGGCTAAACAGAGAACCCAATAGCAAGGGTGATATCCCTCATGGTAGTTGTAGCAGACTTGAGGGGGAAGTAGTTGGGTTTAATACAGTCAGCCTGCATCCATGCAAAATCAAAGTGTCACTTTAAGGTTTGATTAGGTTTTTTTTTTTTTTGTTACGATTAATATTTCCTGAGATGCTTTTTACTACATGTCTCGATTGTTTTAAAATATAAATTTTTTGTTTTTATATTCATTAGACATGTATCCCAAAAAAGGGTGTAATGCAGAAAGTGAGCAGCCCCCAGTTGTAAGTTGGACTCTGTATCACTTCTGGAGTAATTATCATAATGACTTAATTATCAGTATGGATTCTTAAGGCAAGGGTGCCACGGGCTGAATGAGTGTTATCCTAAACCTTTTATTGCAGAAGGGTCCTAAGCCCATTTCACAGCTATTGGCGGCTGTGTGCTCCATTCTCTGATTTCACACCTCTTTCTAAATGCAGTAGAAACATTTTGAAAGCATTTCATGGATCCAGTGTCTTTCATGTATTGTTCTGCATGCTACTGTTATGCCATGTCTATGCTTTATTCTTCCAATTATTTTTTCTTGTTCCCTAATGAGCCAACCTTGTAGATGTAGAAACATTTCGGGGCTTCATACTGGGCAGTTTAGTACCATGAGAATCAAACAAATTGCTGCTTGGAAAGCATCTCCCCCAGTCTAGTCATCCTTATGGTGTTACTATACTAGAGAAGTCAGCCAAATAGCTGCTTGATATGGGAGTCCAATTACACAATGTCACAGCAAAATCAACCAAGTTTCATTTAACTGTGTTCTCTTTGCACTGCCTTATTGAATAAGCCTGACTGTATGATATTGACAGCACAGTGTGGTAAAATTAATATTCAGTAATTTTGTTTCCATATAGAAATGCATACAAACTTGGTACCCTTACAAGTTCATTGAAACAATGCTTCATTCAGTATGAATTAGTAACAGCATTAAAAGCAATTGTCTTATATACTGTATAGCGACATGCCTTTGGTGTGTAATACAGTAAGGCAAAGTGTGAAAAGAGAAACATTATTTTTCAGAAAAATATTCTACAAAGATATTCTAAAATAACCTGGATAGATTTGTTGGTAGCCCTGGAAAGAGTATAAATAATTTGATCATAATCATATTTCAAATGAACTGTTTTCTGTAATTGGTATCAATCTTATAATCAGTCAATCGCCCCATTATAAATGGTGAAAAGTAATCAACCTCTCCGAATGTGGCTGCAAAAGGAAAATCAACCTCAGATTGCACAGAAGTATAGTGTGAATATCTAGACAAAGAGCCAATGAAAACTTCCAAAGAGATACAAGCTGAACCCCAAGGTTAAGGTAAATCAATGCATCATGTGTCGCTATTTGAGTGACATTAAGTTCAAAGGAACAAGACCCAGGAGCTCTACCACTAAGCGAAAAGCACTAGACTGGAACTTCTAAAATGCATATTGACAAGCCAGTGTTTCTTAGAGGATGCCCTTTGGACAGATGGGATGAAATTGGAGCTTTATGGCAGGTCGCAACAACCGTGTGCACAGATGAAAAGAAATGGTGCTTTCAAAGAAAAGAACATCGTACCCACTGTAAAACATAGAAGAGGCTTGGTTATGTTTTGTGACTGCTTTGCTGCATTGCTGCATCTGGCACTTGGTTGCCTTGAATCGTCAAGATTATCAAGGAATTCTATGGAGAAATGCACTGCTCTGTGTCAGAAAGCTCCTTCTCAGTCAAAAGGTCATTGGCTTTCCAACAGGATAATGACCCTAAGAGCACCCAAAAAAATTACTAGGAACAAAACATTGGATAATTCTGAAGTGGCCCTCTATGGGCCCTGATCGGTGTTCTTTCAAGCATCTGTGGGGAGAGCTGAATTGTGCAGTCTGGAGATGGCACCCTTTTAAATCTGAGAAATCTATAGCAGTTTGCTCAAGAAGTGTGGGCCAAACTACCTCACTGAGAGTTATAGAAGTTGGTTGTTTGCTGTGCTTGCTGGTTGTGCAACATAATTTAAGGTTTGAGGGTCTTATCAGTTTTGTACATGCTTTTTTAATTATATTTATTTTAAAGTGATATTAAAGTCACTAACAAAAAACAAACCTGTTATACTCACCTGCTCTGTGCAGTGGTTTTGCACAGAGCAGCCTCTATCCTCCTCTTCTCGGGTCCCCCATCAGCCCTCCTTGCAGCGGGAACACCCAAGCAGGCTTGCTCCCGAGCCGCGGAGCCAAAGCTAAAACTCTGCTCTACCCCCTCTCTCACTCCTTACTGGCTGTGTTTGACAGCAGCGGGAGCTGATGGCTCCCACTGCTGTCTCAGCCAATGAGGAGGGAGAGTGCCCAGAGAGCCGAGGCTCTTTTGCACATTGCTGGATCGTGATGGGGCTCAGGTAAGTATTTGGGGGGGGGGGGGGGCTGCTGCTGCTGCACATAAGTTTTTTTTTACCTTCATGCATAGAATGCATGAGGGTGAAAAACCTTTAGCCTTTACAGACACTTTGGGGGTTATTTACGAAAGGCAAATCCACTTTGCCGTGACGTCGCTGTAGATCTGAGGGGAAGATATGAAATGAGGGGAAGCTCTGCTGATTTTATCATCCAATCATGTGCAAGCTAAAATGCTGTTTTTTTTATTTTCCTTGCATGTCCCCCTCAGATCTACAGCGACTGCACTTCCAAGTGCACTTGTAGTGCAAAGTGTATTTGCCTTTCTTAAATAACCCCCTTTAAGTATTTGAAATCAAAAGCAAAGTCTGATTTTTAATAAAGTAATAGTAAATTCATTAACCTTGTACGTACAGGTAAGCTCATAAAAAAGCTTACCGATTTAGTAACCATCTTCTAAACGTGTGCTGTTTAGAAGGTATTCACTGCGGCTGCAGCCGGTGACATCACCAACGTGGGAGTGACTTCGTCATGGCCCAGGCGTGCAAGCAGCCTGAGTGCACAAACCCGGAAGGGAGACGCTGCTGAAGGGCTCTGTTTGAAAGGCAAGTCTGTCATAATGTGCTAGTTTGCAGTGCATGCTAGCACAATATGGCATTAACCCGCAGGGGGCATGGCTACTTTTTTCATAAATTTTTCTACAGGTTTACTACTGTTTTAAGTATGGAATGAACACTGGATGGCAACAACTGGATGACAATTACGTTTGTTAGAAACAAAATATAAGCGTGCAATCCAATAAGGTACAAATATTATATGGGGGACCGTTCGGGACTTTAGATGAGGCATATGACGGACTATAAAATATACAATTTGAGTATAAAAGTATTTATTGAGAAAAAGTATATTAGACACATAATGCATACAAGAGATATCCAGTCCCATAGAACTTACATGAAGCTAGTGAGCAAAGCATATGGTATGCTTCAACCAAAAGCCCATGGGGTGGCCTGTCCTGGGAGCTGAGGTGGGTGACCTGCAGGCACATGGGACATCCCAGAAAGTAGAGACCTCCAAGGGGGCTAGATAAAGGTGCATGACCGCAGGTCTGTAAGGAATATACAAATAGTATTGCCAGTGAGTGTCTCACATGTGAAGTAGTACAATAGAGATAAGCACCTAGTACCGTGGAGGGTGGTGAGGGAGTATGGGAGGTGAGGACATGAATGTGAAAAAAGAGTGGGTGGGTGGTGAACAAGGAAAACCAAGAAGTGCAAGGCTGATGTTGAGGGAGTCCCCAGGTTGAATATCAATGGGGATCGAGTAGTGATCAAAAAGGGTGCTAAGGTGCACAAACCACCATAGTAAAGCCAGCAAGCAGTACCTTTGTTGATGAGTAATGGAGTATAAATGATGTCCACAACGTGATGTGCAGCTTGCACGAGTGTGCAGGAAGAGTGCTGGGGAAGTGAATGCCGTTTTATGTGCGCACGCTTCTAGTGCAGGGCCCAACCAGCGTCACATTTATCTTGATCCCGGAGCTGCGATGTGCATGGTATTGCCCTCCCTCTCTCCCCCTCCCATGCTCCTGTTGAGACGGGACCTCGGCGACTGGGCGGGTCGATCTCTGCACATCGGCGTCACATCCTGACGCCCACGCATGACGACGTCATAGGCACCGTCGCGTGGTCGTCTGATCCATCCCGGCTGACTAACGCGAGGAGACACCTCGGCGTCACTTGTGGGCGGCATCCAGCCGCCCACCTGCGACTGCCTCTTCTCCCTCGTCATACCCACATGACGCTGGTTGGGACCTGCACTAGGAGCGTGCGCACATAAAACGGCATTCACTGCCCCATCACTCTTCCTGCACATTCGTGCAAGCTGCACATCACGTTGTGGACATCATTTATACTTCATTACTCATCAACGAAGGTACTCCCTCGCTGGCTTTACTATTTGTATATTCCTTACAGACCTGCGGTCATGCGCCTATATCTAGCCCCCCTGGATGTCTCTACTTTCTGGGATATCCCATGTGCGCGTACTCTGCCTGCAGGTCACCCACCTCAGCTCCCGGGACAGGCCACCACATGGGCCTTTGGTTGAAGCATACCATATGCTTTGCTCACTAGCTCCACATAAGTTCTATGGGACTGGATATCTCTTGTCCTAGTTACTGTATTACAACCTTGAGGTTCCTTTACTGTATTTATTGGTCTTTTTTAGACATACTGACGCATTCGCCCCTGATAAGTGTTTTTACCATGAAACGCGTCCGGCCTATCCAGGATGCAGTCACGACTTCTAACATTGTTTTTTCCCATCCTCATGGTTCTTTAATATACTGCTTTTTATCTACCTCATGGAGCTTTTCACACTGGCTACCACTGTGTTTTGATACCAATGTAACATACATGTGTATATAACCATGTATTCATGTTCTGTATATATATTGACTGTGCATGTATGCATTATGTGTCTAATATACTTTTTATCAATAAATACTTTTATACTCAAATTGTATATTTTATGGTCCGTCATATGCCTCATCTAAAGTCCCGAACTGTCCCCCATATAACCAATTTGGGGATGGAGACACGTCCTTTGTGCCTCAAAGTCCCGCCCATTTTGCCTTATTAAGGTACAAATATTGTAAATGCGAAGGAGTGTCCATATAAAAACTAAAAATGACCATTAAAGTCCCACATATGCTCCAAAGGATGCAAAATTATGAAAAAGGTGTTCAGTCTGTGCTTCTCTTTTATACTAAATCAGCGCCGCTTACCAGAAAAGTTGGATCTCAATTTATAGAGATCAAATAGGCTCGTGCAAATGTCAGCCAACACGCATAGACCTCTCCCAGACTCCTCCAAACGCTGCTCCTCTCCAATGGGGTCGGGCTGTTAAATGAAGGATCTCTCGTGGAAGTAGATCTGTCTCCGGGTTGTCTCAGATACAAAGGATAATAGAAGGATGAGGCTTCATGGTGTAGTACTTCAACGTATGTTTATTAGCACCTACATTCAAGAAAACTGTGAAAATCACAGTAGTAACACAGCCGTGGATCTTGCCAACAGGCTGATACGTAGTGACATCAAGGAATGCTGCTCCACCTGACACGTTTCCCCATAAGAGGCCTCAGCCGGTCCCAGCTGATGCCTCTTATGGGGAAATGCACTGATTTTCATTGTTTTCTTGAATGTAAGTGCTACAAATTTTATAATAAATATATATATAAAATAAATATAGTAGTACACCATGAAATCTCTTCCTTGCATTATCCTATGTATCTGAGACACAGCAGCGGGCAATGAGAAGAGAGAGGGGGGGCGGGGTTGAACATCAGCTCCGTGTCTGATTGGACATACAGAGCAGCGGCTCGGCTCAGGTGCCCCCATAGCAATCTTCTTGCTGTGGGGCCAGGAACACTGGTGAGGGACCCAAGAAGAGTAGAATTTGAACTATTCTGTACATCACCATTACACAGAGCAGGTAAGTATATCATGTTTTTTATTTTTAAGCAAAAGAAAAAAACAAGACTTTAATATCACTTTAAGTAAATATGTGCATAAGGATTAGTGCAATTCTGTCCCTGAGATGTACGAGTGTTTCCGTCATGACCAGGCACAGTATCTGCTTTTTCATTCTTGTCCATCTGCCATAGAAAGCAGGTATCCAGCTCTGACAGCTTGAAATGCTGCTCAACTTTTGTTAGCCTACAACAGCCCAAGAAGCCATAAGTCTGCATTTAAAGCGGAGCTCCACCCTAAAGTGGAACTTCCGCTCATCTGATTCCTCCCCCCCTCCGGTGCCACAATTGGCACCTTTCGGGGGGGAGGGGGGACAGGATACCTGTCAAAGACCGGTATCCTTTCCCACTTACTGGAGTCCGGCCGCGGCGGTGAAGTCACGCGAGGTTCCCTCCTCCTCCCCTGGCCGCTGGGCTAATAGGAGAGAGGAGTGGGGCCTCGCGCATGCGCGCAGTAGGGTTCCCGGCGTGAAGCCGAAAGGTTTCACTGCCGGGTTCCCTTACCCGCAATGGCGACGGCAGCACCCGACAGCTGATGTGAAACATCAGCTGCGGTGCCGACATCAAGGGACACCAGGACAGGTAAGTCTCCATTTATTAAAAGCCAGCAGCTGCAGTATGTGTAGCTGCTGGCTTTTAAATTTTTTTTTTTTTGCCTGGGGTTGCCTGGAACACCCCTTTAAGAATTTTATTTGAGCAAGGAGACCGGTCATATGAAAGAGGGTTTTGGAAACTACAGTTATCCCTTAACATTATCAAATAACAAGTGCCTTTTGTGCAAAGGTATTCAGAATATTAATTGTGCTTTTGAACATGCAAATGTTGTTTTGAATACATTTTTATATTATAATATAAAACATACAGTATATTATGTTTTAAAATATTTTATTAAGTTCAAATGGTTTAGTTGGAGAACCGATTTTACTGGTGTTCTCTTAATGTAGTAGCCTGATTAGCTCCTGTTGTATCATTATGGTGTTTTTATGTATTTTACAGATCCAGCTTTCTTTCCTGGACGCTGTGCAGAAATACTGGCTGGTGGCAAGAGCATTGGAAAACTGGGCGTCTTACACCCTGATGTCATCACGAAGTTCGATTTGACGCTACCCTGCTCGGCTCTAGAAATAAATGTGGAGCCTTTCCTGTGATCTCATTTCAACAGCAGAAGGTCCTTTATTCAGAGACTCATCCCCAGTCCTCTATAGTGTATCTATTGGCATTCAGTGGTGGCTTTGGAAGGGCCCAGTCCATCACACTACCAAATATTGACTAGCGCACACTATAGAAATTTTATTTAACTCATTCCTTTAGCTGAATAAAATGATTTGCTACTGTGGTGGAGTTATGGTGTGCATTAGTAACTATTCGGAAAAGAGAAAAAGCCTACATAATACCAGACATGGCATTCCATGTTGTCTTCATGCACTGTAGACTGAGATTACTTTGGGCTGATTTGTGAGTAAGAGCATTTTATAATGTTTCCATATGCAGATATATCACTAAATACAAGTGAAGGAGGGAGATCTGCCATTTTTAGATCGCCATACACAACTGTACTTTTAGGATTTCAGTGACACAAGCAGATGAGGGTCTTGTCCCCTTTTCTATGGCAAAAATATGCTACTAGTTACAGTTCCCAACATCCGTGTGTAGTAACTAGAAGTGACTGTGACCCATATGGCCCAATGGTCACAAGCTATACTGGAATGTGTTACAACTTTTATACCAGGGCTCTACAATCCCCGGGCGCCAGGTCGCAAATGCGACTAGAATTGGCCACTGGCGCCTGGGGCAGCACAGCTGAGGTTACCTGTATCTCCATGCGCCCCCGCGTGATCTCGTCGGCCCGCACCACCTGGTAATTTAGGCCGCGGCCTTCTGCAGGCCTAGGCTATATTCTGTAATCTGGCGCCATCTTGTGGTGGCCGTTGTTATGACAAGACAACCAACAATGCTTGCCTGTTTCACTGCCCGCCCATCTCCTTCCCTTTACTTAGAAGTTAACCCCCAAATATTATATATATTTTTTATTCTAACACCCTAGAGAATAAAATGGCGGTCGTTGCGATACTTTCTGTCACACCGTATTTGGGCAGCGGTCTTACAAGCGCACTTTTTTGAGTGGGAAAAAAACACACTTTTTTAAATTAAAAAATAAGACAACAGTAAAGTTAGCCCAATTTTTTTTTATATTGTGAAAGATGATGTTACGCCAAGTAAATTTGATACCCAACATGTCACGCTTCAAAATTGCGTCCGCTCGTGGAATGGCGACAAACTTTTACCCTTTAAAATCTCCATAGGCGACATTTAAAAAATTCTACAGGTTGCATGTTTTGAGTTATCGCTCTCGCTCTACCGATCGCGGCGATACCTCACATGTGTGGTTTAAACACTGCTCTCATATGCGGGCGCTACTCACGTATGCGTTCGCTTCTGCACGCATTGGTCGTTAAAAAGAAAAACCTGGCTCCTAACTTTTTTAGCTGGCTCCTAGATTCCAAGCAAATTTGTCAAGCCTTGTTTTATACAGTATGTATGTGGCCACTCTGGCATCCAACCTTGCAGATAATTCTAGTCAAACTATTACTTTTTTGAGACTTAGAAATATTTGAAATCTGCCCATTCTCTGAATTGTTACCAGGTTTTTTTTTTATCAGCTATAGATAATGCAGTCTCTTGTTATGAAGTTTTTTGGGCAGTTGTGCAGAAAAATTGTGAATTTTCTCTCAAGGCAAATTGCTACTTGTAAAAACAGTTCTGTGTTTGAATAAAGAAGACTTTCTATCATGCTGGAAGATTTCTAACACCAGTGTTGAAGAATTTGTTTATTGCTCTAAAAGTTTGTTACATTCTACTTTACTGCAAATGACTTTCAGGTTTGTGGTCTACAGAATAAATACATTTATAGTATATGGCCAGCATGACCCAAAACTACAACTAATGATTTAAAAAAATATTCACTTCCAATACCCAGTTAGATTTAGAAAGTTTTTTTACCCCAACCCTCTTTTTTTTTTTTAATAACCCGAGTGTCTTTTTGATGTCTTTAAAGCAGACAATACTCTGTTTCTAACCTGAAACTACCATGCGATTATCCATTCTGTTTGGGTTTCTATTCAAAGTCACCAGCATGAAAGCCTTCGTACTGTATGCTGCGGTGTTAGCCATGAAGCATATCCTTTTGACTTGAATATTGTTATTCTGGAATTAACTCTGGCTACATTATCGTTATTAGCCTCCCATCTGAAGAACACCACCAAAGAGGTTTGTCAGGGTGTGGTAATCCCATCTTTGTCCTTTTTTACATGTATCACTCTTTGTCTGGGGATCAGAAAATTTTCAGCTCCATACCATTGGAAAAAGAAAATGTTGATTTATAGGACTTTAAATTGGAGGGTCAGAATCATTGGGGAATTAGATTTCTACCTTGTTTCACCATGTTACTTTTGGGAGGAGATATTCTTTAAAGTGAACCTTGCATGAAAATCCAAGATCTGCTTATGTTGGAACTCTCCCCTCTCCCAAAAAAAAGCTATTTAAAAGCAATTGAGTAAAGCATTTGTTGAAAAACTGAAACAATATAATACAGCCTGCTTCCTTTGCTAGAAAAGCTCAGCATTTCAAATCTTATGAGTAGAAATGTGTTCTGATGGGATATGGGATCCTCCGCTTTCCCAGAATCCCATGAGAAGGTCTAGTGACATACACAAAACTTAAAAAAAATTAAGAAAACTGAAAAAAGTACTCACCTTACAGCCAAGTTTTAACGCCTTTATATTTTTTTTATTTGGGAGGAAGGGAGTGAATTGCAGCATAACGGGACCTTGCAAGCTAAACCAACCTTGCAGCACTGTTGGTTTAAAACAGGGTTTCCAAACTTATCCTTTCTCAATGTTTTCAACACAGGAGTTCTTGAAATAACTTTCTTGCCTCAGTGAACCCCTGCTAAAAATTATATCTACAACTCATGATGTTAGTGGGAAGAATGTTCCCTATACTTGTGGTCATTGGGAAGAATTATCCCCCTATAGATGGCTAAAACTATCAGTGATGTCATTGGGAACTTAACTGAGAGGTAGAAATTGCTCAAGGAACCCCTAGCAACCTCTGGAGGAACCCTGCTGTATATGAAGAATTTCATAAAATACTTAATAACAATTTGGCGACCTGTATATCTGAAGTCCCTGTTGACATCAGAGTCCACCCTTACGTCAGGACTCCCAATCAGACTCCGCCCTGACATCAGTGTCCCCCTTACAGCTGGGTCCCCATCAGTCCCCACCCCCCCTTTTTTTTTTTTAACAGCATAGCTGAATGGAATGGATGAAGTTCCCTCTTCCTGTGAATGCTGGGTCAAACAACGACATGGACAATAACGGCACAATGGATGGGGGGCTACCGGTGCTGAAAACTGTCAAGTGTGCAGGGGGTGAAGAACAGAGAATATAGGCAGCCTCTGCTGACATGAATTTTGAAATGGTCCAGTGTATGAGATCACGGATAGTCCCAACCCATGGCACACATTGAAGATAAGCCAGTGACCCTAGTTGAGAGCTGGATAAAATATTGGAGTGAGCCAGATGTGGCATGTAGGTAATAGTTTGGAGGAAAAAAATGGACACAAGAAATGTGTGTTTAACAGTTTTTTTTTTTAACCAAAATGTAGAACAATTGTAATTTTTTTTTACTAACTGTAAATGAGAGACCTCTCCATAAATGTATGTGTTTGCATTAATGTTGTATTTCTTACAGGTAGGTGGATCGATCTGTGTTTTGTTTAACCACTTAAGGAACGGACCATAATGACCAGAGGTGTTTTCACAATTTGGCACTGCGTCACTTTAACTGACAGTTGCGCGGTCGTGCGACGTGGCTTTCTTTTGGTGGTATTTGATCACCTCTGCGGTTTTTATTTTTTGCGCTATAAACAAAAACAAAGCGAAAATTTTGAAAAAAAATGCAATATTTTTTTACATTTTGCTATCATAAATATCCCCAAAAAATATATTAAAAAACCCATTTTTTTCTCAGTTTAAGCCGATACGCGTTGTTCTACATATTTTTGGTAAAAAAAAATCGCAATCGGCATTTATTGATTGGTTTGTGCAAACGTTTACAAAATAGGGGGTAGTTTTATGGCTTTTTTTTTTTTAACTAGTTATGGTTGCGATCAGCGATTTTTAATTTTTTATTTTTTATTTTTATTGTGACTGCGACATTATGGCGGACACATCGGACACTTTTGACACATTTTTGGGACCATTGTCATTTTCACAGCGATCAGTGCAATAAAAATGCACTATTTACTGTGAAAATGACACTGGCAGTGAAGGGGTTGATCACTAGGGGCACTGGAGGGGTTAAGTGTGCCTAGGGGAGTGATTACTACTGTGTGGTGGCGTGGCTACGAGTGACACGTCACCGATCTCCGCTCTGATTACACACAGCGGAGATCGCTGACAGTGTCAGTAGCGGAGCGGGGAGATGTTGTTCTCTCTCTCTCTCTCTCTCTCTCTCTCACTCTCTCACTCTCTCACTCTCTCACTCACACACACACCCCATGCCTCCGTGAGACGATCGCGGGGATCCCCGACTCACGGGGAAGGCAGGGGGGGTCGCGAGCGCGCCGTGCGCCCCCAGCAGTTAAAGGGCCACGTACAGGTACGCGATTGTGCCTCCAGGTGCCCTTCTGCTGACGTATATATACAGTGGCTGGTCCTTAAGTGGTTAACAACAGTTGGGGTTATTTACTAAAGGCAAATCCACTTTGCACTACATGTGCACTGGAACTGCAGTCGCTATAGATCTGAGGGGGACATGCAAGGAAAATATAAAACAGCATTTTTGCTTGCACATGATTGGATGATAAAATCAGCAGAGCTTCCCCTCAGATCTATAGCAAGTGCACTTGTAGTGCAAAGTGGATTTGCCTTTAGTAAATCAACCCCCTAGTGTTCCATATGGAGTGTCGGTCACACCATATTACAACATAAGGATGCATGAAAACAAATAATATCCCAGAACTTTGTCCTTTCCATTATCTTCAATTATGGAATTTTGTGCTCAGTAACATCACTTGTTCCTACAGTACAGATAAAATAGTATATCAGAACAACTGTACTGCGACTGGCAAGTATGTGCAGATTAGACTCTAGTGGCTCTCCTCCAGTACTTTTAGGCAGCTTTTAACCTGATGTACAGTGATGGGAAAACATTATGGATATTCAACTGCATTCGATTTTTCCAAAAAATACATTTTATACGGGTCACTGAACACAAAATAAGTCATAATTAATGGTGCAAAAAACTGCGCTAAACTTTAACAATGAAATGACAACAGCACCTGTGATATGTGATAACATACAGAACAAACAAAAATGGAAAAAACAAGTGCGCTCTAATGTGAATAGTAATAAAATCAGTAACAAAGGTCCACAAATATACTGATAAATAAAAGTCCATTAAATTGACTAGTGATAAGGTGGATATAACATGCGTCAGTCCCATCAAAAAACAGAAATGAAGGGAAGCCGTGAAGAGGTAAACTGAAGAAATGGTGCATGCAACACCGTGTCCACCACCAACAGCAAAAACTGCTTACCAGAGGTAAGAAACAAATGAGCCCATCTGAAATCCCAGGAAATGATCCAAAGAAATCCAAAAGCCGGTTCAACTGCAGTGGATGTATCTGCCGCTCAGCTGTTCTTCACGTGTGATTTGTAATGTCTGAAGAGTTCGCGGCTCGATTAGCTCAGTCTGCGGATCGTGTGATGAGAGGCCGCTGTAGAAGGCAGACAGCAGAGGGCGCTCAAGGAAAGTTGAATCACAGAGTGGAAGCGGTCTTGGTGGTTACCCATTTGGATGCTGTTATTGGTTAGAGTCGGGATATGAGGTCACACAAAAGGTTCACTCTACATGTTGCGTGCGTAGATGCGCTTCTTCGGGAGCTTGTAAATCTAATAGATATATGAAAAAACATCGAATAAATATGTCATATTATCCAAAACAGAAACAAATAAGAACCATGCTGTAATCGTTTTGATAAAGTCCAGCGAAATGTACCACCCACCCACCCACCATGGGGCAAGAAGCAAACCCCCTTTGTGGAGACACATCCATATGTGAAAGATCCTAAGTATAGGCGTACAGTGCTGCAGATATACACGAATGTTCAAGTATTGCATACCAAATTATAAAAATTAAATACTTGCATAGGGAGCAGAGTTTTTAAAATACCACTGCACACAAACTATATAAATGTAGGTCAAAACCAGTTTGTCACAAAAATAGGATCTATAAACAGAGAGAAAAATAAAAATGGTAGCAAATTATGTTTTAAATGCATGCATGCATGCATGAGTAAAGTTCGACTAAGCATAGTATATGGCCGATGGTATACTGCAAGTGTACTTCCAAAAAATTAATATATAGTATAACAGGGGCTTACCAAATGAATATCATAGGCATGTATCCAACACTATACACTGCTAGAAAGCAGAGCAACCAGGAAAAGTAGCAAGGAATGGCACACGCTTGTACAGACAGTAATCTACCGCAGGGATGTAAACCAACGGGTGACACTGTTTATATTATAGTAAACAATAGTATCCGGTAATGAAGAGGAATGAGTCTACAGCTCGAATGGCCGATACCTAATGATAGAGAACAGGGAAAGAAATATAGATTCGGCAAGATAATACTGACGATCGTATAGATGTAGCTATAAAGATGTAAACCAGGGGGCCAAGAGTGATGTGCCATTCTTGCCTCTTAGATAGCGAAACAATAAAAGATGATTGGAGTCTGGAGCTGTGTGTGTCCGCCTGGATGCAGAGTGTAGCCTGACTGATCAGCTCAAAAGCGGGCCCCATATAAATGGGTCTCGGCTAGACGTGCTTCACTCCAAACCGGAAGTGACGATGTCCAGTCTGGCCACGGGCTGCCGCGTGAACGCGCCGGAAGACGCCAATGGAGCTGCAGCAGGAGGAAAGGAAACCTCACCACAACTCCGCCAATCGCTGCACACCCGGTCAGTGAAGGACAGTGTGAGCGGTGCTGAGTGGCCACACAAGAAAGAACAATATAGTCTCAATGACCCCCCGGAGGACCACAGGGATAGGGGCACCAAGCCGGACTGAAGCAAAACGGCACTAGCATACATTACTCGGTATATAAAAATTTCTCAGATGTGACAAAGACATCCCTAATAATGATTAATAAACAATAATATAATATACTGTATATCCATAACCCTGGGTACAGTTTAAAGACATTTTTGCTCTAGACTAGATTCAAGTATATTAAGTCTTTTGAAATTGTAGGTACTTTTGGAGAGATTACTAAACCAATATAGCACTTGGAAATTTAAAATGGGACTTAACCTACACATAAAGAGCATAGTTGATACTCAATAAGGATGTTGGTATATCCATATAGGGGGAGAGGGGGGGAAAGGGAAAAGAAGAATGGGGAAGGAAGGCGAGGGAACGGTGGCAAACTCCAAACTTTATTATAATATTAAATAAGGTATTCAGTAAGAAATAATTACATTACAAGAATATAATACCAAAGTTGGAGCTGAACAATGAACCCCTACCAAAAAGTCCAGGAAAGAGCAACAGCCAGGCACAGCGGCAGTCTATAAAAAGGGCTTATAAGATTGAGTTTCATTTAACCCAGGCGGGTAGATGGCATTTAATCATTCAATCCAGAGGGTTACTTTCTGGAGAATGAGTTTTTCCCACTTTCCCCCTCTTGGGTGCCAAGACAAAAAATGAGACAAAGGATGTGTCAAATTTGTGATAAAGATCCAGGTGTCGGCTAATAGAAGTGAGCATCTTCCCATTGCCGGAATAGTATACATGGTTATTTATTTTTTGTCTCAGTTGTCCGGCCGTCTTCCCCCCCCATAAAATGCCCCACATTTGCAGATCATGAGATACACTAATGCCCTGTAAACACGACCGGACTGTCCATCGGAATAAAGTCCAAGGGAGTTCAGACGGAATTCCGCTCAAGCTGTCTTGCATACACACGGTCACACAAAAGTCTGACCATCAAAAACGCGTTGACGTACGACGAGCCGAGATTAATGAAGTTCAATAGGCAGTTTGGCTCTTCTGCTTGATTCTGAGCATGCATGGTTTTTAGTCCGTCGGAATTGCATACAGACGAACAGACTTTCCGATAGAAATTTTTGTCCATCGGAAAAAAAGAGAACAAGTTCTCTATCCAAGTCCGTCAGAATTTCAGAAGAAAAAAAGTCAGATCGGAAAATCCGGTCGTGTGTACAAGGCATAAGCCTTGTGTATTGTAGGCCATAGAAAATTTGAGGTAAAAGGTTTCACCATTAGGGAGTGTGAATCTCTGACCCGGCAATACCCAGGGACAAAATGTACATCTCCCACAACGTGAGGTAGTTTAACCACTTCCCGCCCGGCCTATAGCAGAATGACGGCTGGGCGGTGGTTCAGTTATCCTGACTGGGCGTCATATGACGTCCAGCAGGATAACAGTCGCCGCGCGCCCGTGGTGCGGTGTGTCAGTCTGACACACCGCAACACCGATCTCGGTAAAGAGCCCAATCACGGCTGATCACGATGTAAACAGGAAGAGCCGTTGATCGGCTCTTCCTCACTCGCGTCTGACATACGCGAGTAGACGAGAGCCGATCGGCGGCCCTTCTGACGGGGGGTTCGCACTGATTGTTTATCAGAACAGCCCCCCCCTCGGATGCCCACACTGGACCACCGGGATGCCGCCCAGGACCACCAGGGAAGCACCTAACATGTGGATGGCCAGGTAAGTCCCCCATGGCCATCCACATGTACAATAGTATGCACAACATATGCCAATCAGTGCCCACAAATAGGCACTGACTGGCACCATCATGGCACAAAAAATTTGTGATGCCCAGCAATTCCACCCACCAGTGTCCATCAGTGCCACCCATAAGTACCCAGTGCCGCCTATGAGTGCCCATCAGTGCCACCTATGAGTGCCCATCAGTGCCACCTCATCGGTGCCCATCAGTGCCCGTCATTGAAGAAAAAAAGGTACTTATTTACCAAAAAAAAATAACAAAGAAAGAAAAACTTCGTTTTTTTCAAAATTTTCGCTCTTTTTTTATATGTTGCGCAAAAAATAAAAACTGCAGTGATCAAATACCACCAAAAGAAAGCTCTATTTGTGGGAAAAAAATTCTAAAAAATTTGTTTGGGTACAGTGTAGCATGACCGTGCAATTGTCATTCAAATTGTGACAGCGCTGAAAGCTCAAAATTGGCTTGGGCAGGAAGGTGTATAAGTGCCTGGTATTGAAGTGGTTAAAGGTACATTCTTTATCCCCAGTATAACTGGAGATGAGTTTGTCCCAAAACTATTTGGCTCGCCTGAAAGTTATTTCAGGATGCTGGCCAATGTATTTGTTAAGTATTGGTTCCTCCTGAAGGAGGTGCCAATGGGTGGCCATGACCTTCCTCAGTTCAACATGATGAGATGAAAATCTCGTAATAAATTTAACTATATTATTGTTGCCCTTAAAGTCCCATCTGGGGGGTTTTCCTTCTTTTAAATTTACCTATAGATTTCACGGTGTTTTTTTTTGTCTTAAATAACAATTCATTACGAGTTTGACGTATTGCTTTGTTATAAGCTTGGCGTAGTAGGGATCTACTGTATCCTCTAGATAGTAGGCGTATTTGTAAAAGTTTAGCCTGTTTTTGGAAATCTACTAGATGTGTACTAAACAGTTTTGTAGATCTAGTTCAATTTCACAAAATGATTACAAATTCCATTATGTAAGAAATCCACAGAAGAGACCAACTATATTTACTATACAGACATTTTTATGTGCCGTAACATGTTAGAATGAGTAGTAACCATTTTATTTAAAGCACATCTGTACTGGGATAAAGATGGAGGCTGCTATTGCTGACCTCCTTCCATAAATGATAGTTAACTAGTTCTCTGGCTCCCATACGTTTGAGTCATTGATCTGGAGTAAGTATGCAGATCTGTAAAGTCAAGGAACACAAAAGGGCACCTCTAAGTGCAACAGTTTAATGAGTTTATTAATAAAAGGAATAAATATCCACTCACATGTTGTTGCAAAATAAAGTGCATATCATAGAAACAAAGCCATTGGGGGCCATTTATTTAAGGCAATCTGAGGGGAAGATCTGACATGAGGGGAAGATCTGCTGATTTTATCATCAAATCATGTGCAAGCTAAAATGCTGTTTTTTATTTTTCTTGCATTTCCCCCTTTAGATATACAGCGATTGCACTTGAAAGTGCACTTGCAGTGCAAAGTGGATTTGCCTTTCGTAAATAACCCCCATTATCTGTGCTCCCAGGCAGTACAGAGGTGCATCTAAAGCAGTAGCCACAAAGCCGCTAATAGGGGATTTAAGCATGAGCAGCACAGGCACTGGAGCCAAACTGTCACAGGTCTGACAGCATGGGAACCTCTATGATGATGTCCCCGGGGACGTGGCTATGCGTTTTGAGGTGATAACGCCTCTTTCTCAAGCCTCCCTGCACAACCTCCTCTTGTTTATGCAAACAGCGGCTGGCAAGAGCATCCACCCTTCCAGCACAACCGAGCTGAGAACTCATAGTAAAATAATAGACTGGGACACATGAAACCAAGAGCCCACGAGCAGCTGTAAGCAGCGGGGGATATGTTGGCGCACAGCATACAAAAAATGATATGTTAAATACCTTAGAAGAGGTAATATATACAGTACAAATTGCATAATAGATCAGATTAGAATAATCAATACAAAAACTTGATGTATGGTGTGCATATTAGTGCATGTCACAAGAAAATTATTAAAAAGATAAATTCATAGATAAACATATCAATCATATTGCTCCACTTTTATAGTTTTTAACATATTTTTATAGATTTTATATTTATGCAATTTTATTGCCTCTGTTCATTTATGAATTGAACTTTTCCATCATTTCCTTGTGTCATGCTCTAATAGGCACGCTGTACATCAAGTTTTTATATGCTTGATTAATTGTATTATGTAATTTGTACTGTGTGTGTGTGTGTATATATATATATATATATATATATATATATATATATATATATATAAAATCGTCTCTTCTAATGTATTTAACAGTGCACGTGGGCTGCGAGTACCTGTGTATTGTATTTTTCAGTATTAGTGTCAGAAAGCTAGTTGTTAGTTAATTTGGACAGGGTATAATCCCCAATCCTCATTAAATGAGTAAGTACAATGCCCGGCGGGTGTGGAGATGCGACTCGGTGTACATCTTGTGGCATGCATGCGTTCCTTGATCATCTGATCGAGGGGGAATACTGAATCTAGGGAAGCAACTGTCAGCACTTAGAAGACCCTCCATACTAAAGGAGAGCCGGGAACGGACCCGGTAGGGGCCAGCACAGAGGCGGGTGGAGACAAAGAGGTGCAGGCACTAGAAAAGAGTAGATCAGTGACCGTTAGGAAGGTTGGGAAAGTGCCATGGAGGCTGATCCTGGGCTGGAACATCCCAATAAGTACGCTCCATTGAGTGACATTGGTGAAACCAGTCAGGGACCAGTACTACTGGAGCTGAGGGACGCCCCTAGCTGCCAGGGGAAGAACTCCTCTAGTGAGAGTGGGAGGGAAGCGAAGGCAAAGGGAATACAGATACTGGTGGTAGGGGACTTAATTCTTAGAAGGACAGAGGGCAATCTGTGACAAAGACCTGAAGCACCGAACTGTATGCGGTCTACTGGGCTCTCGGGTTCAGCACATCTGGGATCAGGAGAGATGGGTTTGCTTTAAGAGCATATTAAATAAGGGCATTAGCCAGTGCATCCCACTGGATGGCTTAAAGTGGTTGTAAGTGACACCACGATGATGTCACTGAAGCGCACATGCGCGGGAGTGACATCATCGCGGCTCTGGCCAATCACAGCGCCAGAGCCCGCGATACTCGGAAGTAACTCCGGGAGCGATGTCACCGGTCGGATCGGTGTATGAAGACTGCTGCAGGGGCTTCAATTTAAAGGTAAGTAATACTGCGATGCATACTAGCTAATTATGTCTTTGTCTTGCAGGTTTTTATTTTTTTTTTGTTTGTGGGTTTACAACCAGTTTAACTCCAATGTAAAAATGCATATAAAAGCAAAGGAGAAGGCCTTCAATAAATACAAGGCTGAGGGATCATCATCAGCATTCAGACTTTACAAAGAATGCAACAATAAATGTAAAAGTGCAATTAGGGTGGCTAAGATAAAACACAAAAGACACATAGCGGAGGAGATCAAAAAAAAAAAGAAAGAAATTCTTTAAGTATATAAACAGTAAAAAAAGGACAGACCATATTGGCCCCATAAAGAATGAGGAAGGAAATCTGGTTACAAAGGATGGGGAGATGGCAAAGGTATTGAATTTATTCTTCTCCTCAGTCTTCACGAGGTAATTGGGGGGCTTCATAACCAAAACTGCAGTGTTTATACTCGTGACACATCACAGAATGCACCCCCATGGCTAACAGAGAACAGAATTAGAAATAGACTTGAAAAACTTAACATTAATAAGTCTCCGGGACAACCCTACTCCCTCTCTCCTTGTTTTATGCACGCAAAGCCATCATTTTAAGCTGGAAAAAGCCAGAGGCCCCATCTTTGGCTTTCTGGAAAGGCATAGTGAATAAAGTATTACCTTTATATAAAGCCACATATTTAAGCAGAGGGTGCCCCAAAAAATTTGAGAAGGTTTGGCAATGCTGGCTTTCCTCGGCTGATACTGTATCCGTTGCGGTATAATTGAAGGGCTAAATGTCGCCTGAAGAGAACATGCACCAATTGAAGAGGCCTGACAGACTTAATGGCAACCAGGCGATTATGGTCACTGCTTTAGTTCTTACATAAGTTCGTACCGTTAACCTTCTCTGAGTATGCCCACTCACTCCTTTCCTTCTACTTATGTCATGTGTTATCCTACTGTGTCCTTATTTGTCCCGTGAACAGTGCCCCCTCCTACTTCCAAAGAGGTCACTAATGACCATGGTGACCATTCTTTTAATGTGAGAAGATTTTTTTTATATATATATATATATATATATATATATATATATATATTGTGACAGCAGGAAGATAAAGTCACCTGGTTGCATCTAGGGGGGTAGATATATTTCGCCCAGATTCAGGCTTTACGCCGACTTATACAACTAGGTGGAGAGTTGTATAAGGCTAGTGGGCTCATGGATGACTCATACCTCTAGGGAGAGGGCTGGGCGTCGTGCAGACAGGGAGTTGATGAGGCCAGCTGAAGCTTGTCAGCTCATTTAGGCCTCTATAAGAACTCCCAGCTTCATTAGATGTTAGCTCATGCCTGGAACCAGACCTGTGTGGACTGTCTAGGGAGAGTGAACCCCTGTGCGGTGAGGCAAAGCCTGTGTGGCTATTTGTTTGGACTTTTACTAAACCAGGGACTTAGGGACTAGGACAGCACTAGGCTGATCCCAGTTGTTAGTTAGGAAACCTGTATGTTTAGTCAGAGGTCAACTTGACCAGGATTTATTTTGGTTATGTTTCTTTTGCTTTGCTGTGTTTTGTCACTGTAAATAGAAAATAAACCGCACCTTTTTTGATTTTGAAAACCACAACCTCCGTTTGCTGGGCCTGTTTTGTGTGGGGAGCCCATCCCGGGGGTCACACACACCCGCTGCCGAGCTAACCCCCTCACAGTTGGTGGAGAACCAGTGGCAGTTTTTTTTAAGCCAGCATGGAGGAGATACTGAAGCAGCTGGCTCTAGCAAATGCCAATCAACAGCAGACAAATGCAGGTTTGCAAAGGAGCCTTGCAGCCCAGCAGCAGACAAACGCAACTTTGCAACAGAGTCTGGAGGCTCAGCAACGAGCCCAGCAGCAATCTGAGGCCCGCTTCATAGACCTGTTGCAGAAGCAAGAGCAGAGACTACAACAACAGATGGAAGCAGTAATGCAGCAACGTCCGCAGACCAGTGAGGAAAGCCGTCCCACTAATACCGCGTCCTTTGGGGTGAGTCGTTTATTGACAAAAATGACTGGAGAGGATGATCCAGAGGTATTTTTGACCACATTTGAAAGGACCGCTGAAAGAGAAAAGTGGCCTGAGGAGCAGTGGGCTGGACTGGTGGCTCCTCTGTTAACTGGTGAATCGCAGAAAGCTTACTATGACCTAGAGCCTAACCAAGCAAAAGACTATGTGATGCTAAAAGCTGAAATATTGGCAAGGCTGGGTGTCACCCAGGCTGTCCGGGCTCAGCGTGTGCATAACTGGACTTTCCAGCTTGGAAAACCCCCCAGGTCTCAAATGTATGATCTCATTCACCTGAGCAGAAAGTGGCTACAGCCAGAGACTTTGTCCGCACCAAAGATTGTGGAACGTGTTGTAATGGATCGGTTTTTGAGAGCTCTTCCTACTGCCATCCAAAAGTGGGTAAGCCATGGAGACCCAGAGACGGCCGATGGTCTTGTGGATCGTGTGGAGAAATACTTGGCTACAGAGAACCTGACGGCCTCTTCCAGAGACACTCGGACTTTCCACCCTAAGACCAGACCATCCCCAGGGGCGGATAAGAGGATTCCAAGGGGTGAGGGTGGAGAGAGTGAGAGGGTGGGAGCTCTACCCCAAGTTTGGCGAGAACAGCCTGGGAAATCAGCGGCTCAAGAGGCGGCAAGAAGGATCGTTTGCTACCGCTGCCGGCAAGCGGGACATATTGCAGCCAATTGCCCGGTTGTGGAGGAACCCATGCAGTGTGACTTTCTGACGGGCAGACGTCAGTCGCTGTGTGCGACAGTCGCATGCACTGCCATTCGAGGAACTGAGAAACATTTATGCAAAATGTATGTTAATGGTAGAAATGTTGTGGTATTGCTGGATTCAGGTAGCCTTGTGACCCTGATAAAGGCTGAGTTAGTTAAAACAGAGGTCTCTGGGAATAGCAAGGTAGCTGTTATTTGTGTGCATGGGGACACCCGAGAGTATCCAGTGACTACAGTGTGTTTCGAGACCCCCAAAGGTACCCTCTCTCATCCAGTGGGCTTAGTATCTCAGTTACCGCATGACGCCATTGTGGGAAGGGATTTTCCGAAGTTCTGGGAACTGTGGGATGATCCTGAGCCCCTCACTGGTGCCCCTATGTACCAGGAATGTGATAGCCAGAACTCCCCTGAGAGTGGTGAGGACTCTCCGGAATTTCCCTTATCAGTATTGGCAGGGGAGACTCAAGAAACTGGAGAGGAGCCCACCTCCTCAGACGAAAACCTACCGTCTGTGGAGTTTTCTGATCTTGAGGTTCACAGGGAAAACTTTGCCACAGAACAGTTGAAAGACCCCACCCTAATAAAGGCACGGGAAAACGTAGTGAAAATAGATGGCGAGTTAGTGAACCCAGATAATACCTGCACTTACCCATACTTCAGCGTAGAGAAGGACCTACTGTATCGGGTGGCAAAAAGGGCAGAAGAAACCGTTGAGCAGCTTGTGGTGCCCAAACCTTACAGGAAGTTGGTGTTGGAGTTGGCCCATGGGCACATTCTTGGAGGTCATCTGGGGACAGAGAAAACCCGAGAGAGGGTATTACAGAGATTCTATTGGCCGGGGGTGATGAAGGACGTAGAAAATTATTGTTCCTCCTGCCCTGTGTGTCAGAGGTTGGCCCCGATGCCACATTTCCGTAGCCCGCTGGTCCCTCTACCCATCATTGAGGTCCCGTTTGAGAGGATCGCCATGGATTTGGTAGGTCCTATAATCAAGTCCGCTAGGGGGCACCAGTACATATTAGTTATAATGGACTATGCCACCCGTTATCCAGAAGCGATCCCTCTCCGAAATACCTTGGCCAAAACCAT
This sequence comes from Rana muscosa, assembly GCA_029206835.1. NCBI lineage: Eukaryota > Metazoa > Chordata > Amphibia > Anura > Ranidae > Rana > Rana muscosa. The sequence continues at coordinate 795,800,800 of CM055122.1, read as the reverse complement.
AGCCAAAGAGCTATCTCTTGTTTTTAGCCGGGTGGGTATTTGTAAAGAACTGCTTACGGACCAAGGTACACCCTTTATGTCCCGGGTTATGAAAGAGCTGTGTAAATTGTTCAAAGTGACGCAATTGCGTACGTCTGTGTATCACCCCCAAACCGATGGGCTGGTTGAAAGATTCAACAAAACCCTAAAACAAATGTTGAAGAAAGTGGTGGATAGAGATGGAAAGGATTGGGACTGTTTACTTCCTTATTTGATGTTTGCTATTAGGGAGGTGCCCCAATCCTCTACGGGATTCTCCCCCTTTGAGTTACTGTATGGGAGACACCCAAGAGGGCTGTTGGATATTGCCAAGGAAACTTGGGAAAGTGAGAGTTCTCCCCACAGGAGTGTGATTGAGCATGTCGCCCTGATGCAAGATCGAATTGCACAGGTAATGCCCATCGTGAAGGAACATTTGGCCCAAGCGCAGTTGGCACAGCAGAGAGTGTACAACCGTGGAGCCAAGACCCGTACCTTTTCCCCGGGGGATAGGATATTGGTACTTGTCCCTACGGTTGAAAGTAAATTCCTTGCCAAATGGCAAGGCCCCTACGAGATAATGGAAAAAGTGAGCGAAGTGAATTACAAGGTCAGACAACCAGGAAGGCGAAAGCCCGAACAGATCTATCACGTTAATCTGTTGAAAGCCTGGAGGGATAGAGAGTCCCTAGTCGCAGACACTTGGTCACCAGCTCAAACTGGTTGCGTGATTCCTGAGGTTGGAATAGCAGCCACCTTGTCACAACCCCAACAACAGGAGGTTAAGGAGTTTGTGCTTCGCAACAAGGAGGTATTCTCTGAGCTGCCGGGACAAACATCTGGGGTAGAGCATGACATCATTACCCCGCCCGGTGAAAGGGTGAAGTTAAAACCCTATCGGATCCCAGAGGCTCGACGGGAGGCAATACGGGAGGAAGTACAGAAAATGCTGAACTTAGGGGTGATAGAGGAGTCCCAAAGTGATTGGTCTAGTCCCATCGTGTTGGTGCCTAAACCGGATGGGAGCTGGCGATTTTGTAACGATTTTCGTCAGTTGAACAAAGTTACAAAATTTGACACCTACCCCATGCCACGTATAGATAAGTTGATCGACCGGCTGGGAACAGCCCGATACATGACGACTCTTGACCTCACAAAAGGGTATTGGCAAATCCCCCTGGCCAAGTCGGCCAAAGAGAAAACCGCATTTGTAACCCCAGACGGGGCGTTCCAATATAAAAGAATGCCGTTCGGGTTACAGAATGCGCCGGCCACATTCCAGCGGAAAATGGACCAGATGCTGAGGCCCCATCGAAAGTATGCTGCGGCTTACCTGGATGACGTAATTGTCCATAGCACAGATTGGGCCTCACATCTGCCAAAAGTGCAAGCAGTCCTGGACTCTGTTCGGGAAGCGGGGTTTACAGCTAACCCCAAGAAGTGTACCATTGGGCAGGAGGAGGCCAAATATCTTGGGTACACCATTGGGAGGGGAGTAATAAAACCCCAACTCAACAAAGTCGAGGCCATCCAGAGTTGGCCACGTCCCAACAGCCAGAAGCAGGTACGAGCCTTTCTGGGAATCGCTGGGTATTATCGGCGATTCATTCCCCACTTTGCTTCTAAGGCTGTGCCCCTAACCAACCTGACGAAGGGGAAAGGGTCGGTCATGATTAAATGGACCCCCGAGGCTGAGGCAGCATTCCAATTCTTGAAACAAGCCTTATGTAGCCAGCCAGTGTTGTACTCACCCGACTTCTCTAAAGACTTTGTCGTACAAAGTGATGCGTCAGATGTGGGGTTAGGAGCAGTATTGTCCCAGGTCTGGAACGGGGAAGAGCACCCAGTCATTTACCTCAGCAGGAAGTTGAAGTCCCATGAGGTAAATTACGCCACCGTTGAAAAGGAGTGTTTAGCGGTGAAGTGGGCTCTAGATTCCCTTCGGTACTACCTGCTAGGTAGGCACTTTGACATGGTTACGGATCACGCTCCGTTAAAGTGGATGGCTCAAAACAAGGAAACAAATAGAAGAGTGAATAGGTGGTTCCTGGCCCTCCAGGAATTCAACTTCACAGTAAAGCATCGCCCTGGCGTTCAAATGGGGAATGTGGATGCTTTGTCTCGAGTACATGAATGCCTGATTGCTCGTGTTCCAACCCCGAGGTTAAAACAAGAGGGGGGGGTATGTGACAGCAGGAAGGTAAAGTCACCTGGTTGCATCCAGGGCGGTAGATATATTTCGCCCAGATTCAGGCTTTACGCCGACTTATACAACTAGGTGGAGAGTTGTATAAGGCTAGTGGGCTCATGGATGACTCATACCTCTAGGGAGAGGGCTGGGCGTCGTGCAGACAGGGAGTTGATGAGGCCAGCTGAAGCTTGTCAGCTCATTTAGGCCTCTATAAGAACTCCCAGCTTCATTAGATGTTAGCTCATGCCTGGAACCAGACCTGTGTGGACTGTCTAGGGAGAGTGAACCCCTGTGCGGTGAGGCAAAGCCTGTGTGGCTATTTGTTTGGACTTTTACTAAACCAGGGACTTAGGGACTAGGACAGCACTAGGCTGATCCCAGTTGTTAGTTAGGAAACCTGTATGTTTAGTCAGAGGTCAACTTGACCAGGATTTATTTTGGTTATGTTTCTTTTGCTTTGCTGTGTTTTGTCACTGTAAATAGAAAATAAACCGCACCTTTTTTGATTTTGAAAACCACAACCTCCGTTTGCTGGGCCTGTTTTGTGTGGGGAGCCCATCCCGGGGGTCACACACACCCGCTGCCGAGCTAACCCCCTCACAATATATATATATACACACATACATATATATACATATATATATTTGTGCCTTGTGGTTAGGGATTGATTACCCATAATTGTGTATAGCGGCCCCCATGGCCTAATTCCCCAATTTAAAAAAGGACAAACAAACTTTGAGAAGAAAAAAAGAAAAAGGAAAACGTGTTTATTTATTGGTTCCCCTCTACCAGGGCCTCTTAGGAGGCCACTAATGGCCATAGTGTTTAAATAAATAATTATACCTTGTGATATCTTCGCCCGTGTTTACGTTCAGGCGATCCTCCCAACCTACTCTTCCCCAAATTTTACGTGACAGACCCATATTCCCCGGAGGAAAAAATAAAAAATTGTGATATCCTCACGGTGATCATTTGTAACCTAATATTACTTTCAGTCCCTCTTCTCCTGTGTGTGCCCTACTCCTTATCCTCCACCCCCTTCCCATCCCTCCCCTCTCTGTTTCAGCATGACTTAACTCCCTCTCTCTCTCTCCTAGTTAGTGGCAGACATCTCACTCCACACTATCAACGCAGTCAGAATTTATTAGGGAGGTCAATGAGAGAGAGGGGTGGGGGGGAAAGAAAATTAAGAATAAAGTAAAAAAATTAAAAAAAACATATATCAGTCCCGGTCAAGGTTCATGATTCGGTTCTTTATACTTCTATGGCTTAACCCATAAGCAACTAAACTGGGGGTCCTTATAAATCCACTATGCCCCCTGCTTTCCCCCTCCATATCTCCTATCCTCAGCCCATTTCAGGTTCACACTGTATCCAGCCTGCCCAAGTCCTCTCAAATTCCCCTTTTTTGTCCTTTACTACTTGAGTCCACCTTTCGTCTTCCATTATCCGGTTAACCTCCTTTTTCCAGTCCTCTAGTGTTGGACAGGCGACCTGTTTCCAAAATCTAGGGATCAATAATTTGGCTGCGTTCAATAGGTGTGGTGTGATACTCTTCCTGTAAGCTTTAATGGAGCCGGGTGTTCCATGGAATAGGAAGCATAGAGGAGTAAACTCCATAGGTCTAGGGGTCAGCATCTCAATCCATGGTGCGATTGATACCCAAAATGTTTTAATCATGGGGCATTCCCACCACAGGTGGAGAAATGTACCCCTCTGTTCACATCCTCTCCAACACCGGGCATCTGCCTCTGGGTACATCTGAGTTAATCTTACTGGTGTCCTGTACCACCTTGTCATGAATTTGTAGGCCATCTCTTGAACATACGAACTTATAGATGTAGAATAAGTGGATTTGATCATTTTTTAAATTTGTTCCTCTGACAGTTCTTTATTTAATTCTCTTTCCCACTCTCTGATAAAATATGGGACTGTACTCTTTTGGGCGCCTAGTATCAATCTATACATCTGAGACAGCAGGTGCCTAGCATCCCTCAAACACACACACTGGCCCTCAAACACCGTGATTGATTTAAATGATCTCAATAGAGGTTTCATCTTATTAAAGAAGCCTGTCATTTGATAATACCTCCAACCTGATGTGGGTATATTCCCTAGGGCTATAACCAGCTCCGAATAGGTTGCTAGGGTTCCCCGCGGGGCAAATTTACCACACGTGGTGTCTCCATCCCGACCCCATGCCCCCAGGAATCCCCCCCCTCCCCCGGGGGGAACCATGGGAATCCCTCCAGTGGGGCTAGGGAGGACACCTGGGGGGAATACTCTCCTGTTTTATTCAACTTATCCCATATTAACAAGGAGTTCAAAGTCAGGGGAGATGTCCATTTTGAAAGTCCTCTCAACGTACTCGGGATCCAAGGGGCCCCTGCAAGATTCCTCCCTGCTATTGTTTTTTCTAATGGGACCCACATTTTATTAGAGGAGTCATGGCACCAGTTCAAAATTCGAATCAGCGACATTGCCTTATAGTACACTGATATGTCTGGCAGCCCCATTCCTCCCTCTGCCTTACTTCTGCGCAGGATGTCATATGCCAACCTTGGTCGTTTATCATTCCACACGAATGCTACAAAAGCCTTCCGTATCTGTTTAAAAAAGGTTTCTGGTAATTTAATCGGGACTGTGTGTAATATATAGATAATTCTAGGTAATATACCCATTTTAATGGCACTTACTCTTCCAAACCATGTTAGATATTGTCCTGTCCATTTCTTTAAGTCCCCCACTATCCTGGCCATTAGGGATACATAATTAAGCTCATATAATGTTTTTTTGATCTGCGGTAATATGTACCCCCAAATAGAACAAGGAGTCCTTCTTCCATACAAAGGGGTACGCCCTCCTCAACATCTTTGCCATCTCTTAAGGTACATAGCTGGGTAGAAGTATTGATTTTTCAAAATTAATTTTAAATTTAGATAGATGCCCATATCTGTCCACTTCCTGCATAAGAGCTGTTAAGGATGTCTGTGGTGTTGAAAGATAGAATAATAGGTTGTCAGCATAAGCCGATACTTTGTGTTCCACATCCCCAATACATGTCCCTGATATCTCCCCATTGCTTCTGATCTTACAAAGAAATGGTTCTAATATTATAGCAAATATTAATGGGGAAAGTGGGCACCCCTGTCTTGTCCCGTTTCGTATGTTAAGATAATCTGATACTGTACCATTTACTTTAACCCTTTCTCTTGGGTTGGCGTAAAGGGCCATTATCCATCCCATCATGCGGTCACCCAGGCCCACCCCTCTCAAGACTTCACTCATAAAGCCCCAGTTCACCCTATCGAAGGCTTTTTCAGCATCCATTGATAGTACGATCTTTGGGGCTTTCTCTGGGCCATATTTCATCCAATGAAGAAGGTGAAGTGCCCTAATGGTGTTATCCCTTGCCTCGCGTCCTTTCATAAAACCTGTCTGGTCTGGATGCACTAGCTCCCCGATATGTTCTTGCATTCGCAGTGCTAGGATTTTGGCCAGCAGTTTAGTATCCGAGTTGAGCAGAGAAATAGGCCTATAATTGGCCTATAATTGGCACAGTACTGCGGATCTTTCCCTTCCTTTGGTAGTACAGTAATGTACGCCAACAGGGCTTCTGACGGCAACAGATTAGCCGCATTGATTGTATTACAGTAATTACATAACAGTCTTATAAACTCAGAAGAGAATTTTTTGTAGTAAATATTTGTCAAGCCATCTGGGCCAGGACTTTTCCCTATCGGCAAGGCTGCTATTGCTCTGCTCAACTCTTCAACTGTAATTGGATGTTCCATTTCTGCTGTCACTGTCTCCGATAGGGTGGGCCATGATGATTCCCTAATATAATCTCGTATCTCCTCCCTTCTTTGGTCCTCCTTATCTTCTTTTTGTGAGGTCTCGGATGTCTGAATATTATATAATGTTTCATAGAATTTGTGAAATTCTTTTGCTATGGCCTGGGTTTCCACTATCTTTTTGTTTCATATTAATAGGTTATGGACATGTCTAGATTCTTGTTTATTTTTAAGTTGTTTAGCCAGTAGCCGACCGCATTTGTTCCCTTGTTCATAGAACCTATGAGCAAAGTATCTACATTTATTATAAATTTTACGATCTAGACATTGTGCGAGTTCTGCGCGAAGGTTCCCTAGTTGTTGGGTCTCTAAGGGGTCAAAGTTTTTTTTTATGTTTAGTCTCCAGTACATTGATTTTCTCTAGCAATTCTGTCACTTCCTTCCTTCTTTCCTTCTTGATGTGGGCCCCATAAGCTATTAGTTCTCCTCTTATAACCGTTTTATGGGCCTCCCACACTGCCTGATCTGACACCTCACCTGGTATGTTCCTCACAAAGTAGTCCCCTATTTTAACTAACAGTTCCTCGGTTATCTTTTTATTATCTAATTTTGATTTGTTCAGTCTCCAAGTCTGTTTTATATAGCCTGCCTGGATCGGAGAGAGTGTCAACGTTATTGGTGCATGGTCCGAAAGGGTTATGGACTCAATAGTGCAATTTCTGACCTTTTCTAAGTAGAATTGATCTACCATAAATACATCAATACGCGAGTACATATTATGTATTTTGGAGAAATAACTATAGTCCTTTACTCCATTGTGCATTACCCGCCAACTGTCAATCAGATGTTGAGTGCGTAAAAGTTGTTTTAAATGCTTTAAAGCTCTAAAGGATAGAGATGTTTTCCCTGACGTTGTTTCCAAACTTGGATCCAGCACAATATTGAAATCTCCGCCCAAAATCAAACAGCCTTCCCTAAATTTCCCCAGCATCTTCAACATTTTAACAAGAAAATTAATTGTCCCTATATTTGGTGCATAAATGGCAGCAAATGTATATCGCTGGCTACTTATTGTACCTTGAACAAATAAAAAGCGACCTTCTCTGTCAGTTTGTACAGACTCCAATACCCATGGGCAAGTTTTCTTGAAAGCAATTGTAACCCCCCTTGCTCTAGCAATAGGCGATGTTGCATGGTACCAGTGATTGAACATGTGTCCTGGCATAACAGGTATAGACCCCTCCCTGAAATGCGTTTCTTGTAAAAATGCTATGTCCGCAGCATAATGATGCAATTTCTGCCATAGGTGGCCCCTTTTATGCTGTGAACACAATCCCCTCACATTATATGATACAATTTTTAATGGTGTAGTCATCTCTCAGCGTACCAGCCATGTCTTGTACTCCTTGCCCTTGACCAGAAAGAAAAAAAAAAGACAAAACAAAAACAAATACGAGAAAAGTTCTATTACATCCCCTCCCCTCCCCCCCCCTCCCCAGAGATACTCCGAGTATAACTCCCTCTCGGAGCTTCCCAACTAACTGGTAGATGGGTCCACGCACACGCCCTGTACCCGGACCCTTCCACCCCCTCACTGATACCAGTTCAACCAATCCCATTGTATCGGGACCGTCCTAAAGGTCAAGATTTCCCCCACTCCAATTCCTTCCGCCCCCAGTGCTCTTCTCTTCTATTCACCCAGTATCTAAGTCTTCTAACTGTACCAACCAGAAGCCTTTTTTTAAGATTAAAGTGCCCCCCATATCCTCCCCCCATACTATAGCTTAGCATGTATATTATACCTCCCCCACAACAGACAATAGTTTCTTCCACAGTCACATATTTACATATATAGCACATGTAACATATACCATAGGCCCCGGCCATCTCACCCCTAACATCGGTTCACCTTGGTTTTTAATCCCATGCCCCCACCCCCTAAAAAAAAAAAAAACCCACGTCCCTTCTTAGGGGCTTCATTCAATAAGTCATCTTTTAGACCTTCTCGTCTTATTAAATGGGTCTATATCTTCCTTAACGATTTCTACGTTGGCCCCTAGGGGGAACTTGTTGCCACTGTTCCGGCCGCTGTACGGGAATCCCTATTTTATGTGTCCTCCAATCTGTAAATTCTACTAATGGGAGATCCAATGTTTCCACAAAAAACTGCAAGTCGTCTTTAGTCCGTAAAGTTGCTGTTTTGCCATTCCTAGAGGCTGTCAAGCTGAATGGAAACCCCCAGCGATAATAAACCCCCTTTGAACGCATAGCTTCTAACAGGGGCCGAACTGCTCTGCATTGGTACAGGGTCCTGCGTGTTAAATCTGGGTACAATGATAGATTCGTACCATCAAGGGAGATTTTGGGACTACTACGGGCCATTTTCATAATAATTTCCTTTGTTGCATATTTGTGCAATCTACATATAACATCCCTAGGTTTTTCCGTATTTTGAGTAGTGTATGTGGGGACTCGATGTACCCGATCTATCTCAATACATTCAGGCGCGGAGGCCCCCATAATCTGACCAAATACTTTTTGGACTACTGAAGTTAGTTCGGCTGTTTGAATTGTTTCGGATAGCCTTTTTATACGGATGTTCTGCCTTCTGTCTCTATTCTCATAGTCGTCCAGTTGATCCTTGTATGAGTTTAGGACATCCTCATGTTCTTTAATAGTATCTTGGACCTCCGCCACTACCTGTACCATTACATCCTGGCTCTCTTCCACGCTTTCCACCCTGTGCCCCAGTGCCCGGGTGTCTTCTCCCAAGCCTTCTACTGCTTGCTGGCAGGACTGCTCCACCGCACTTATTAGCTGTTGAATATCAGTCTTTGTGGGAAGGGCCCTCAGTAGTTCCCTAATTTCCCTGATCTCCATCGCTGTGTCCCCTTCCCTTAGCGCCGGGGTCTGCTTCTCACCCTCTTCCAGTGAGGGGCTTGTCAGTTTTGTGGCCAATGTATTCACTTGCTCTCCTTGAGTCTTTGAGCTATGACTGGGACTAGCCATTACTTGATTCTCCTCCCCCACTACCGGTTTCTCCTCCAATGTCGGTGTTCCTCTCCCCCCTGCTTCCGCGTCCCCCTTTGGGGATAGTGTCATTCCCTTTAAGATTTCAGGGGGGCTATCTTGGACAGTTTCTACCCTCTCCATATTGGGGCTCCCCTCTTCATACATCAAGCAGCCTTGCCCCTGCACTGCAGTTTCTTTTCCCCCACTCGGGGGTATTGTTCTACATTGGGGATGTCCCTCTCGGGAAGCTTCCTCCCCCATCCTATTGTCGGTGATCCCCTCCCATACCCTGCCAGGGCCCGACCAGCTGCTTGGACACCGCGACTTGGAGTCAGGGACTTAAAGTCCAATCGTTTCCCACTATCTCCCTTGATGTCCATAGCCCCACGTCTCCTCTCTTCCTGTTTTCCTATATGCAGCCCCTGCTCTGCCCGGGGGGGACATGTAAGCTCGTATCCCTCCTGTCTCATTCCAACTTCCCTTAGCCGGCTGCTGCTGCGCAGCTTGTCGGCGTGTGGTCATTGCTGATGTTAATGTTTCATAAATAACACCTATAGGCAGTCCAATGAGAGGGGCGACAATACTCCACAAAACGTAATATAGATGGGTAATTCAAGTGAATGTTTTCATCATAGGGGAAAAAATAAATTAAAAAGACGTCTTGGACAGTCATAGAAAAACCACAGTATCCTTTCTGCTTTCAACTTCTTAAGGGGGCGGGGGGAACCATCGGGCTGTTTTCATCAGTAAAACTGATCGTGTGTACACGGCATAAGTTGTGAGCACTCAGAGCCCTTTCAGTCCTGTCATAGGCAGTTCCTTGTTATTTTACCCATATATTAAACAGGCCACATACAGGCTGTTTATCGGCCGTTCACTGCTCACAGTCTGCTGTAATTCTCTCTTTCGGTTTGTAGTCACATATACCCACAGTCAATTAGGCTTCACAAGTTCTTGGTATTTTATTTTCTCCACTCCATCGGAGTTAAATACAGGAAATAAGGTGCAGTAGAAGAATACCAAAGACTGGAATAGAGGTTGAGGTTTTTATCCTAGGCTGATAGATATGCAATTTAGTTTTGCTTCTACCTCTCAGACTTCTCCAATAGGGTTCAGTGAGTGATGTGAGTAAAATTAATGGGAATTAATAGCAAGGAAAGTTCAAATGTATATGCCCTTTATCTATATTCAATTCCATACACAGCAGGTATATTCTTACAGATGATCAGTAAGTAATGTGACTCGGTTAGACTAAAGGAGTCAGGAGTAATTCAAATGCCTATACCATTCAGCTACTAGATCCTTAAAAAGCAAGTATCGTAGACTGAATGGATATCAGTTTATTTTGTTTACACTCAGCAGTTTATTACTCTCAGCCTGTTAAACATCTCCCTCTCCTTTAGGTGAATTCCTTGCTTTGAATAGTTGTCAAAAGTCATATAATCAATAGTCAACCATTACTGCTGAACACTGCCACATAGTTCAGTTAGGAAAGCTAGGGAGGTAGATAAAGACTTCTCAGACACCTTACCCTAAGCGATCACAGTCCTCTCCGGCCCCCTTCTAATAGTCACGATCTTACCGCTATGTAGGTAAACGGGTGTTGAGCGGGCAGTGTGGTGTCCGTAGAGGTCTCCCCCCTGCTCGCGGCTTCTGAGCTTCCGAGCGAATCATGAGAGTCCTGTGAAGTCGCGTGGTATCCGAGCGGCTTCACCGTTCCTCAGCTTCCTCCGCCATAGGCCCAGCAGCGGATAGCATGCAGCAGGCAGCAACCCACAAATAGCAGGCAGCCTCTACCTCAGCCCGGACCGATCCGGATCTCCCCGCCTCACTTCCACCGTCCGGAACACCTCCCCGCCAGCCAACTATCACGGCAAGGTACAGCAGACTGGAACAGATCTATTCACTCCACTCACTCACACCGCAGCGGCGGCTTTGGCTAGTAGGCACTGGTATAGGCATGTTGCTTCAAAACTTCAAGGCAGGTTATAAGGAGGAACATCCCCCTGTCTACTGGTTCACCTGGCGGAGTTCATGGAGCTTGCACGCCGTATGCTTCCCTACGTCGCCATGATGTTGCTCCTCCCTCGCAAGTGAATCACCACCGAATTACAGACCAGTTAGCCTAACATCAATAGTATGTAAGCTCTTGGAGGGGATGATAAGGGACTATATACAAGATTTTAGTAATGAAAACAGTATCATTAGCAGTTCTTGCCAAACCAATCTATTAACATTTTATGAGGAGGTGGCTTTCTGGAAGGGCATAGTGAATAAAGTATTACCTTTATATAAAGCCACGTATTTAAGCAGAGGTTGCCCCAAAAAATTTGAGAAGGTTTGGCAATGCTAGCTTTCCTCGGCTGATACTGTATCAGTTGCGGTATAATTGAAGGGCTAAATGTCGCCTGAAGAGAACATGCACCAATTGAAGAGGCCTGACAGGCTTAATGGCAACTAGGCGATTATGGTCATTGCTTTAATTCTTACATAAGTTCGTACTGTTAACCTTCTCTGAGGATGCCAAAAGGGCAAGTAATTATGTTTAACTGCCTAGTAATACTGGAGACATTGTACTTAGGGGAGGAGGGAGGGGGTATGTTTATGGGTTTACTGTTTTTTTTTAAATGTGAATAAAAATACATTTTCCAAATAAATCACCGGGACCAGATGGCTTGCACCCGAGGGTCCTTAGGGAACTCAGTCAAGTAATTACCAGACCATTATTCCAAATTTTTACCGACTGGAATGGTACCAGCTGATTGGAAAAAAACATATGTAGCTCCAATATTTAAAAAAGAGCCATAATACATCCCTGGGAATTACAGACCAGTTAGCCTAACATCAATAGTGTGTAAGCTCTTGGAGGGGATGATAAGGGACTATATACAAGATTTTAGTAATGAAAATGGTATCATTAGCAGTTCTTGCCAAACCAATCTATTAACATTTTATGAGGAGGTGAGCTGCCATCTAGATAAAGGAAGACCCGTACACATGGTGTATCTGGATTTTGCAAAAGCATTTGACACAGTTCCCCATAAACATTTACTGTAAAAAAGTAAGGTCTGTTGGCATGAACCATAGGGTGAGTGCTTGGATTGAAAACTGGCTACAAGGGCAAGTTCAGAGGGTGGTGATAAATGGGGATTACTCGGAATGGTCAGGAGTGGGTAGTGGGGTCCTCATGGTTCTGTGCTGGGACCAATCCTGGGGGATGGGATAAGCAGTTCAATGTCTGTATTTGCGGACGATACTAAGCTAAGCAGGGCAATGACTTCTCTGCAGGATGTGGAAACCTTGCAAGAAGATCTGAACAAATTAATGGGGTGGGCAACTAAATAGCAAAAGAGGTTTAATGTGGAAAAAAGTAAAATAATGCTTTTGGGCGGCAAAAATATGAATGCAATCTACTCACTGGGGGGAGAACCTCTGGGGGAATCAAGGATGGAAAAGGACCTGGGGGTTTTAGTAGATGATAGACTCAGCAATGGCATGCAATGCCAAGCTGCTGCTAAGAAAGCAAACAGAATATTGGCATGCATTAAAAAAGGGGATTAACTCAAGAGATAAAGCGATAATTCTCCCATTCTACAAGACTCTGGTCCGGCCTCACCTGGAGTATGCTGTCTAGTTCTGGGCACCAGTCCTCAACAAGGATGTACTGGAAATGGAGCGAGTACAGAGAAGGGCAACAAAGCTAATAAAGGGACTGGAGTATATTAGTTATGAAGAAAGGTTACGAGCACTGAACCTATTCTCTCTGGAGAAGAGACGCTTGGGAGGGGATATGACTTTAATTTACAAATACCATACTGGTGACCCCACAATAGGGATAAAACTTTTCCGTGGAAGAGAGTTTAATAGGACACGTGGCTACTCATTAAGATTAGAAGAAAAGAGGTTTAACCTTAGACTGGGTAGAGGGTTCTATACTATAAGAGCGGTTAGGATGTGGAATTCACTTCCACAGGCGGTGGATTCAGCGGGGAGCATCAATAGTTTCAAAAAACTATTAAATAAGCACCTGAACGACCACAACATACAGGGCTTTACAATGTATTACTGACATATAATCACACACATAGGTTGGACTTGATGGACTTGTATCTTTTTTCAACCTCACCTACTATGCAACATATAATTTGTTGTATGCTATGTGCCAATCCTCCCCCAATGCTTACTGCTACTCACTGGTTCTTGGTCTCATGTGTCCTGATCTACTGTTTCACTATGCTCTGTTGTGCTGACCGGGTGGATGTTCTTACCAGCGGATGTTTGCATAAAGTGGAGGAGGATGTGCAGGTAGGCAGGCTTAAGAAAGAGGTGTTACTGCCCCAAAATGCATTGCCACGCCCCCAGCATCTGACATCATCACAGAAGTTCCCATGCTGACAGTTCAGCTCCAGTGCCCGTGCTGCCTGTGTTTCTATCCCCAGTGTCAACTGTTCGGATTCACTTCTATACTGCCTGGGACCACAGATGATGGCTTTGTTTCTGTTTGATATGCACATATTTACTCAAAAACATGTGAGTGGATATTTATTACTTTTATTAATAAACAAAATAAACTGCTGCACATAGAGATGCCCTCTTGTGTTCCTTTGCCATCTTGCAAATACAAAGAAAGAAAAGCAAACTCCATAGCGCAAAAAAAAAGATAAAATAAAGTCCCAAGGTAAGAGTGTCAAAATTAGGGAGAACCTCTTATGCGATGGCTGCAGCTCTTCCAGTAGAGTATTGGATGGTCTCTGTGCACTAAAACAAACAAAAAAACAGAAAGTGACACCATCTAAGTGTATACATTTTTTTAAAACATTAAAACAAAAAAGCTTAAAATGCACTCACAAAAGTAGAAGAAAGACAAGCAGAAGAGAGGCTGGCAAATGGGCACCACAAAGTGACTGTGTTGTTCAGATGACATCCAGCTGAAGAGGGATACATGGCTTTAACAGTGTCTACCAGCAAAAGCCGTAACCACACTGGAACGCAAGCCCTGGCTTTCTTCTACTCTTGCGAGTGCATTTTAACCTTTTTGTTTTTAATAAATTGATACTCTTAGATGGTGGCGCCTTCTGCTTTTTAGTTTATATTACAGATACCCATTCAATCTAATGAGGCGTTGCTCATGTGGCCAGTTACAGATTGCAACATACCTGCTATGAAAATATTCGTCTTACAGTCTGGTTGCAGCCAACCTGGGACTACTAGTGTTTTGTTTGTTTTTTGCACTGTAATAGAATACAATTATTGAACAAGATCTGTAAAGTCAGTACTCCTAATTAGCAAACTCATTTTAGGTCAATGACATAGAACTATTGCCTTCAGTACTTTCTATGTTCCAATGGATCAGCATGATGGGGAACAAGCAATTTCAGAAACAGAGCTCAGCAAAAGCATCATTTATGCTTCTTAAATACTTGTTTCCCCTATAGTAACATGTATATTGGAATCACTGTCCCTTTCCTCACAATTATAATATTGACCATATTTTTCAAAAACACTTAATAAGACCCATCTTCTAGTCTTGTTGAATGTCTCCAGCTTATGATTTTGGATCAGATATACACGTCACAATGTGAATCATATATATGCATCAAATCCAATAATATTAGCTCACTTTTTTTATATATATATATACACACACACTCTGTTTTGTGCAAATTCAGTCAAACCTGTGGGTGAAGCTCCTATTGCTTAATAATAACACCCATTGTCGTCATTTTTATCTGTAAACTGTACATACAGCATACCAGTAAAAAAAAAAATCAGTGCAGTACAAATTCTGTAAACTTTCACTATATACAGGTACAATATCTAGTCCACAAAGATTGGCACAAAGTTGCTTATCAAATGAGACATTGGTGCTCAATGTGAAATCAAGTTCAATGTTGATATCCGAATTCAGGAAAAATAAACAAATCTTGGTTGTCGACTTGGTTTCATTCCACATTTTGACGTTACAGGAAAATATTGTTGGTTTTCTTTCTGTGACGATGACTTGTAAAGTCCTGGAATGCAACTGTTCCTGAATATCTTCATATATTCATTGAAGAACATCTTTTAGGATGTAGATCTGGTCAAGTCTCTGACAAATCATAGTTACAGGTCCAACATGTGATATAACCAAGGAACAATAGCTGTTGCTACAATTCCTATAGATGTATATGTCACATATTTATAAGGAACTTCAATTTCAAGCCTTTGCTTCACCCGCTGGTCATGCATTGAAACTTTGTACCATGAGCCAAGTGCTTTAAGAGATAGTGTTTTAGCAACATACCTTGTGACAACCAGAAGGAAAACCCCAAGAATAAATCTCAGTATGACCTTGAGCAACAGGTTAAATGTTATTGGTGGGATAGTCAGTGGAAAATCACCAGGTGGAATGTAAGTAAGGCCCAACTGATTGGTTAACCAGACACCTACACAGGTCCCAGCTCCAACACCCAGTATGACAGTTGTGTCAGCCCTGGTGGTACTGTAGTGATCCAGCTTTGGGTAATTGTAGCTCAGAAGGAAACCCGCAGTTACAGCTATGACTGGACAAATTGAGTTTGTCAAAAGTTGATGATCAACTAAATGCCACATAGGAAAAGTTGCTGCCAAAAACAACAGGGCAATGGAAGCTCCACAAATAACATCCTGTGAAGGAAAAAAAAAAAAAATGAATACGTAAATATATATTTTTTTTCAGTCCTACTGCAGAGGATTGGGTATCTAAAGTGAACACATAAAATAAGCACTCCTTTAAAGGGTAAGGAAAAACTCACAAATTCTCCCTACCCTTTCGCCCCTCCTAAGCAGATGTATCCCCCTCAAATATCTTTATACACATGCTCCAGAGGTCTTGTTTGCATTGCTTCATCTCATGGTCTTAGCTCGATGTCCGTGCATGCACACTTTTGGCCCCGATGTGGACATTGGGTGAAGAAGGCAGACAAGCAATGTAATCAATGGCGTGAGCCTTGCTGCAAAATCTATAGGGCTTGTAGAATGGGAATTTTTTTTTTTTTATACTAACACGTTAAGTAAATCATTAAACTAGCAGCTTGTGTACTTTACCAGTCATAAACAAATTGGAATTCTTCTGGCCAAGGAGGGGGGCTTTTAGAGCTATACCTTGCCAAGATGCACAGACCCTATAACTGCCTATTTGCTACACATTCTCTGTACTGGCTTTCTTCAGCCATTTGGCTCAATTGACAAGAGAGGTATGAATAAGGTCAAAGAGTAAATTATGGATGTTGGGGAGACTGCATGTTAACCACTAGCGCTTTAATGTCTAGATTGCAAATTGTGAACTCCTTATGGAACTCAAAGACCCCCTTTGACAGTCATTCAAAAACCAGACTAATAAAAAGATCTTAATACTACAAGACATCCCCATTTCATCTTCAAAGGTTGTATTGGATGGCCATTATCCCATGAAACCTTCACGTGATTCAGTGTTTAAAAACTTCTTTGATTCCTTCAAAATACTTTCAAGACTTATTGGCAGTTTCCAAATGCCTAGTAGCCACATAAGCCATGGTAATGTGTCTCTGAAGTCTAATCCATTCCCTGCTGGAAAAGGCCGCAAATCACTGACTTGCACTGTACTACCCTGAACTCCCGCTGTGAAGGGACCAGAGGATGCTATTGTTCCTCTCTGTGTAATCATTTTCATTGAAATATCTATGGTGCACTAATTGCATGCTTCTCTTGCCCAGGGCTTCAGCACAAGTTAAACTGAAGGGGGCATTGAGATACAGAGGAGAAATATATGCTTTAGTGAGTCATCCCATGAGCCCATGCAAGGGAAGCAATAAGGTCAGGAATGTAATCGACAGCTGCCATCCATCTCAAGAGAGGCGTCTTGGGCCTGGCTGACTTCAACAGGTCAGTAGCAGCAAACATACACTATTGTTCTCTCCACATTATGAGGATCTTATTCATTGAAGAAACATTGATCATAAGTGGCCAAAAGAGGGAAAGCAAAATACTCATTTGTGTTATGCTATTTTGCTTTATACAAGAATAAATCTTTCTTTACAAACTAACCTATACTCGCTAATGTCAAAACTTAGATAGAAATATGAAATCAGATAATCTCCCATTACTAGGCTAACATTTAAAGAAAATCTATTAACAATTTCTAGAGAGGAATGAAGCAATGCAGAATTTAGTTTTGCTATTAAATTCACTCTGCTGAGTGTCAGCAGTCCGAAGCCTGTGGTTTTGGTACCCTCCTTTTAAAATGTCAATAGTATAGCAATGAAAATATTTCCTCATTACCTTTTTTGTAGTTAGGTGTATATTTAACATAAGCACTGACAGCTTAGCAGAAATAGTAGCTAAGCAGAAAGTTTCTATGGATGTTTTCAAGCATATACGAGACTGATGACTTGGCATACCGACACAGATTTAGGTGTATGTACCAGTGTTAATTTAGTCGACTAAAACGTTTTAGTCGACTAAATGAATACTATTTTAGTCGACAAAAAGATGACTAAAACTAAAACAATTGAGATGACTAAAATACGACTAAAACTAAAATGGCATTTTAGTCAAAAGACTAAAATGGGACTAAAACTAAAATGCCATAAGGAGACTAAAACTAAATTGAAATTTGGCTTCAAAATTAACAGTCTGTAGTGCATGTTCTTACCTCAATACCATAAATGATAACATATTCGATTCTTCACTCCAGCAGTATATAATGAGTTTGGACATTGTAGAAAAATGTTAACTAATGAATTACAATTTAATTACACCCATTAGATTTTAGGTGACTAAAATTAGTTTTAGTCGACTAAAATCTACTGGAGATTTAGTCGACTAAATATGACTAAAACTTAAACAATTGCAGAAGACTAAAATGGGACTAAAACTAAAATGCCATTTTAGTCCTAAGACTAAGGCTAAAACTAAATCGAAATCGACATTTGCTGCCGAAATTAACACTGGTATGTACCATATTTAACCACTTCCCGCCCAGTCAATAGCAAATTGACGTCCGGGAAGTGGTTCTGTTATCCACACTGGACGTCATATGACGTCCTGCGGGATAACACCCGGGGGGGGGGGGGGGGCGCGCATCGCGGCGATCGGTGGAGCGGTGGGTCAGTCTGACCCACCGCTACACTGATCTTGGTAAAAAGCCTCCGTCGGAGGCTTTTTACCATGTGATCAGTCGTGTCGAATCACGGCTGATCAGGCTCTTCCTCACTCGCGTCTGACAGACGCGAGTAGAGGAGAGCTGATCGGCGGCTCTCCTGACAGGGGGGGTTCGCGTTGATTGTTTATCAGCGCAGCCCCCCCTCGGATACCCACACTGGACCACCAGGGAAGCCCCCAAGGACCACCAGGGAAGCCCTAAGCATGTGGATGGCCCCCATGGCCATCCACATGTAGTAAAACTAAAAAAATATATAAAAAAAACCATAAAAAAATGCCAATCAGTGCCCACACATGGGCACTGACTGGCACGATCATGCCAAGAAAATAATGTGTGGTGGCTGGCATTGCTAGGCAGCAGTGTCACCAGTGCCACCTACTAGTGTCCATCAGTGCCACCTATCAGTGCCCATCCGTGCCCATCTGTGCCCATAAGTGCCCACCTATCAGTGCCCGTCCGTGCCACCTATCAGTGCCACCCATAAGTGCCCATCAGTGCCACCTAAAAGTGCCCATTAGTGCCGCCTATGAGTGCCCATCAGTGCCGCCTATGAGTGCCAATCAGTGCCACCTATGAGTGCCAATCAGTGCCGCCTATGAGTGCCAATCAGTGCCGCCTATGAGTGCCAATCAGTGCCGCCTATGAGTGCCCATCAGTGCCGCCTATGAGTGCCCATCAGTGCCGCATACCAGTGCCACATATCAGTGCCCATCAGTGCCGCCTATCAGTGCCACCTCATCGGTGCCACCTCATTGGTGCCACCTCATCGGTGCCCATCAGTGTCGCCTTATCAGTGCCCTTCAGTGCCGCCTTATCAGTGCCCGTCATTGAAGTAGAAAAGGTACTTATTTACAATTTTTTTTTACAGAAACAAAGAAAAACAGTTTTTTTTAACATTTTCGCTCTTTATTTGTTGCGCAAAAAATAAAAATCGCAGAGGCGATCAAATACCACCGAAAGAGAGCTCTATTTGTGGGAACAAAATGATAAAAAATTTGTTTGGGTACAGTGTAGCATGACCGCGCAATTGTCATTCAAATTGCGACAGCGCTGAAAGCTGAAAATTGGCTTGGGCAGGAAGCTGTATAAGTGCATGGTATTGAAGTGGTTAATAAGGCTTTTTTAATTTTTTTTATATATACTAAAAAGTTTGTAGCTCACAAATAGTTTGATATATAGAATATTAGTTATAATTATTTCTTAGGTTAGCCAAAGACAAGAGTGGCTACCCTTCCCAGACTTGTGGTTACCACTCAAATCTTTATTTCATAAACAGTACCACATTTCTTTATTGGAAAAACAAATATGCATGCTGTGGTGCCAGATCATATGTATACAATCTTTTCAAGAACAGGAAATGGGCATGTACACAATGTTCAAAATGTCCAATTATCTTAAAGTGGTACTTTGGGAAACATAAAAAATGACATTCTGTATGATACAGCCTGTCAAAAGTCCTCCCTGTAACAGTTTTATTAATTGTTGATCCTGCCAGTGGATCTGTTATTTTCCCACTTCCATTATTACTCTTTTTATAATGCAGGATATATATAGCCCCAACAGTTTGCACAGGGCTTTACAAAATGAACAGACCACATCGTCCAACAAAAGTTTCCATTGCAGGGGTTGGATCGAAATCTAACAATGGCAGGGTTGCTTACAAAAGCACAGCTTTTAATCATATGGATTAATCCAAAATGAAAAAAAAAAAAAAACACCTGTTGCTGTAACCACTTTAAAAATTGTAAGATGGAGTTGGACCTGAATTGCTTTGTATCTTCCTTAAGGATCATTAAAAAAAACATCATATCCACCTAAGAATACCCTGTCTATAAGGTGACAACTCTGCTGTGCACTTTCACTACAGAAAGAACAGCATTGTTGCCCCGTTACAGGAAGTGGAAAACCGACAGATCTATTGGCAGGTATAAAAACTATGTTACAGGGGGGAAAAAAAAACTGATCTCTTCACGCTTCAAATAGACTGCAACATACATGGCGTTTTTAATTTTACTCATAATTACACTTTAAGATGGAAAATCAGGAAAGCATAACTCTTGTCCAAGAGCGAACAACCTGACAGTTCCAGCTGTACAGATAGATACATATCTGGATATTTGTCTAAAAGTGCCCATATAGGATTTAATCCCATCATTAATATTTTAATATTCTAATGATATCTATTAAAGTGTGTATGACCATTTTTGTGATCACTTTGGATTCACTTGTTTGCCTCAAATCAAAGAGAAATGTGGATGTGGCAAATATGGTAAATTTTAAAGCAACCTATGTAGAGTATAAAAAAACTCATATTAAAGTAATTGTAAGGCTGGGTTCACACTATTGTGAATTGGATGCGGGGGTTGACCGCATCCAATTCACAAAAAGCAGGAGATTTTCACCAGCTCTCTATAGGGCTGGTTCACATATGTCCGCTGAGGCTCCGGTGCGAATTTGCACATGAGCCCTGAGCGTCTTTTTGTCCGTTTTAGGTTTCGAATTCAGCCAAAAATTTAGGCCAAAATCGGAGCTGAAACGGTGAACAGGGACGCACCGGTCCCCTGCTGTAAGCCGCATGCGGTGATAGTGTGAACCAGCTTAAAGGATCTTTTTAAAATAACAAACATGTTATACTTACCTGCTCTGTGTAATGGTTTTGCCCAGAACAGCCTGGATTCTCCTCTTCTGGGGTCCCCTGCTGGCACTCCTAGCTCCTCCTGCCTTTGAGTAACCCCCCGTAGCAAGCCGCTTGCTGGGGGTGGGGGACACTCATGCAGGTTCAATCCTAAGCTGCACTGAGTCGTCGCTCGTCACTGAATTTGATTGACAGCAGTGGGCTGCTGCTATCACTGAGTCCAGTGAGGAGGGAGAGCGAGAGCAATGCAGTTTACTCTCGAGCATAGCGCTGGACTGCAATCCGGCTCAGATAAGTATTTAGGGGGCTGAGGGGAAGCTGCATCTAAAAGGTTTTTTAGTTTAATGCAGAGAATGCATTAAAGTGGTTCTAAAGACAGAAGGTTTTTACCTTCATGCATTCTATGCATGAAGGTAAAAACCATCTGTGTGCAGCTTCCCCCACCCACCACTTACCTGGGCCCGATCTTGATCCAGCAAAGTGCACAAGAGCAGCTGTTCTTGTGGCTCTATCTTTCCTCATGGCTTCCACTGCTGTCATTCACACCCAGTAAGGCGGGGGTGGGGCTGAGTTTTTGTGGCATTTGACACAAAGCCAGTTTAGGAGCGAACCTGCCTCCATAGCAAGCGGCTTGCACTCAGTGGGGGCACTCAGCACAGGGGAGAAGCCCAGAACACATGTTGGAGAACCCGAGAAGAGGAGGATCGGAGCTGCTCTGTGCAAAACCATTGTACAAATCAGGAAAGTATGACGTGTGTTATTTTTTATTTTTTTCCTTTAGTATCACTCCAAGGTAAAAAAAAAAACCAAAAAAAACACTTTAGCTTTTACAACCACCTTCAATTGATCATCATTTTGAATTCATTCACTCAATATATGGGATCATTAGATGAAAATAATTGCAAATTAATATTTTTTATGTAAAAAAAATGCAAATGTGATGCAAATAGATGCATGCGTCAAACATTTTCTCAGTTTTTTAAATTCTGTGGGATCCATAGAGCTCAGTTTGGCCACTAGGGACACAGCTCCTAAGAATCCTGTGACATGCTTTACCTCTCTGCTGTCAAGGAAGAATTTCTAAACCCTAGAGGTAAGAAAAATACATCTGCTGGCAAAAGTAGCCAATTAAATGTTATCTAACATTTTCGAAAATAATAATAAACTAAGATCGGAGAGACAATTCAGGATACTTACCAGCACTGTGTGCATCCCTGTATACAAGCGGCTGAGGGACACTAGAGTAGAAAGACAGAGGGCAGCTATAAATCCCAGGACAAGCGGGAACTACAAATAGAACAGACAACAGGTCAACTCTCACTTTGCTGAGCTTTGCAAAAAAAACGTTCTTGGCTTAAAAAAAAAAAAAAAAAAAAAAGATTGCAGTTACCTACGTGTTCTGTACATTCGATATTTTATGATATACTGTATGTCATTGAGGGTTCAAATGTACAATGCAGAACGTAGGTTATAGCACTGTGGAATTATAGATTATACCTACTGTACATTTTAGGATTTTACTGCAGATCATAAAAATGAATCCCAGGTCCTCTGGCATATCTTCATTTATGTGCATCTTTGTTTTTTCAACTGAGCCTTCTCTCTGTGGCTCTTTTTGTCTGTAATCTAATAAAATTACACTGAGACCCATAGAGATGTGGATTTGTATCCCCCTCCTGGCATTAACACGTTGTTAGGTTTTACCGTACACAGTCATGAATTAACATCATATGCATTACAGTGTGGGAGTTTTGGCACTTTTTTTTATTTGAAAATGGTATAAGCCAGGATTGTGTGCTGTACATCCAGTAATGTTAAAATAATACTGAAACTTATTTTTTTTAGTTCTTGACATCTCTGCTGGAAAAAAATACTCTTTTCATCACCCCATAGCATTTCTGGAACTTCTCCCCTTCTATCTTGTAGCATGCAAGCAAAAAAGGTTTTTGCAATCTCTGTTAATGCAGTAATATATATTCTCCCCCACAACATGTGGCATTGCCAAGGCAAGGGGCATTGCATTGTGGGATGTCTTCACTATGACAAGACGTGGTGGATTGGGACGGCTCTAGGCTGTGCTGCACTGACACAAGTAAGATTGAAAAAGAAGAGAAATAAAAAATGTACTATTTAGCTACCAAAAATATTACCCTGTGTCAACTAGTTCAGCTCTAAAGCAAATGTTTGAATTTTTGCACATATGTAAAAATCTTCATTTTTGGCAATAAAATTACTTAAATCCCCATAACATTATATGTTTTCTGAAAGCAGAGTCCCCGTAGAATAAAAAGATGGTAGTTGCAAATTTTTATGTTACATGATATTTGCGCAACTGTTTTTTAAACACCATTTTTCAGGGAAAAATATATTAAAATGATTTTTAGTGAAAACACACACACACACTACCCATTTTTTATGCATCAAATAAATAGTCTTAAAATTGTGTGTGCCCGTGATATCGCAAAAAACTTCGGTACCCAAAAATCACCATAGGTGGCACTTTAAGAGCCTTTACAGTTCATCAGTTTCGAATTAACCTGAAACTCTTTTGCTAGAACTGTTGCTCTCACTTTGACATTCACAGCAATATGTCACACGAGTGGTGCAACCGCAATTTACATACGCATGCACACTCTGCATGTGTGTGGGGCACTGGGGGTTATGGCATTTTTTTTCTTAAAGCGGTTGTATGGTTATTTTTTTAACTTTTACTTACAGGTAAGCCTATAATAAGGCTTACCTGTAGGTAAAAAAAAATATCTCCTAAACCTTTACGGTTTAGGAGATATTCCCCTTGCAAACCGCCGCTGAATGCAGCGGCGCATGCGCACAGGGGATTTTCGGCTTAAGGCCCGGCAGACGCCGGACCTTGCCGGAAAGAAGTCTCGCGCGGGAGTGACGACTTCGCGGCTCCAGCCACTCAGAGTGCTGGAGCCGCGATACCCGGAAGACACAGCGAGGCAAGATGTCATCTCCCTCGGCGTGGACCAGGTAAGTTACTGATGCCTCGTTCTAAAGTAAGTATTTCATAATGAGCTAGTATGCGGTGCATACTAGCTCATTATGCCTTTTGCTTTACAGGGTTGAAAAAAAAAATGTTCAGCGGGTATACAACCGCTTTAAAAGGTTTTTTCTTGTTTTCCTCAATTATACATACCTAGGCGGAAGCAGCATCGGTCCGATGCTGCATGGCTCAGTTCTCACAGCTCCCTGAGCAGAGAGCTGCTGACTGTCAATCAGCAGCTCTCCGCCCTGCTTCTCTACGCTAACTGGAGCGCTGAGCTGTGGAGGAGCGGGGAGCGGCTGTCTCAGGCTCTCAGCGGTTTACTGAGAGGCTGAGACGTGTGTCAGGCACCTGGCGGATGCAGATTCCCGTTGTCGGGATGATGCGGTGCCTGAACTGATTTCTGTGACATCAGCAGAGAGCAGACTTCAGTCGGGTCACAGGAGTGCAAAGCGAATTGCACTCCTGTGACCCATAGGAGAAGCCCAGGCAAAGGAGTTTCTCCTTTAATGCATTTTATCTTTTCCTATTTTTTTCTTTTATTTGTTTATTTTTACATAATTCCTATTACAGAGGATTACCAAATACCCAAGTGATAGCATTGGGAAAGTGGCGGGTACTTTTTTTGGAGACATTAGGGGTCTGATGACTGCTACAACTTTTAATTGATGGTTCACCCTTTTGACATAAATATTATGCCCAAGGAGCTGAACTAGTTAAGCCTTTTCCAACCTTTAAATTATTAATCTGCCATTTTGAAAAGCCAATATTAAGGAAAAGTAGTGGTGTAAAAAAAGGCACATGTAAGTTTAACCAATCTTTTTTTCTGTATTATTTCTTCATCGTTCCTGTAATTGGGAGGTATGGAAGGTGTGTTTCCGTTGTCTATATACTTTTTGCTAAAAAGGTATTCTTTTTCTCATTTCACACAGTTAATAGGTATACCGCTATAACTGTATGGTAGCTGGATTTTTAAATACAGAAGCTGTACTGTATATTAGACGTAGCAATAAAAAAAAAAAACTTGATTTCAAATTAGATGGCAGAGCAGCATACCTGATAGCGTCCTATTGAGGCCAGTAGGAAAGTAAAGGAAATTGCAGTAGCAGCAATAGCATGAGTTGATGGCATTCCATATTCTGCTTCCACCCTGGTTTCCAGCTTTACCACAGGAGGAGAGGAAGGACGAGGCCACTTTAGGAGATCTTTTGAAGCTTGACCTATGTACATGACAATCTGAAATACACAAGTTGTTCAGTTCACATCTGGATACAGGTATAGGTACCTCTCTACTTCATGAACAGTGACACTGTGTACATAAAAGGTATAAAGCAGCTCAAAAAAAGCCATCTGACAACAGACAGAAGCTTTAAACTAATAACAGATGGCTGAGCAGATTGTATTAAACTTATTAGAACAGATGGAGGAAATTCAGTGATGCACTGTGTACTTTTTATTTTCTGCCAAGTAAAATCTACATGAAGTTTTGATCACTTTTGACAACTTCCATCCTTATAATAAAGACAGGAGCCTTTAATTTCATAAACATTATATACAGGTTTATGTACGGTAATTATTCCCTGTAACGCTCACCTTTATAAATGTAGTTTTTAGTGTTTTGGTGCTTATTTAAATTTTTCCTCGGTTATTATGTTTATTACAATTAAGATGTTAATATGCCATTGCCTGGGTTTTATTTTTTAGCTGATTAGGATCCTGTGGTTTCTTTCATTTTGTATAGTGCAAGGATCTCCAAACTACGGCCCTCCAGCTGTTGCAGAACTACACGTCCCATGAGGCATTGAAAAACTTTGACATTCACAGACATGTCTAGGCATGATGGGAATTGTAGTTCCTGAACAACTGGGCCATAGTTTGGAGACCCCTGGTATAGTGCATTTCCCATTTGGCAGCTCTCTGGAAAACAGGGGGCCTTCAATAACTTGTATCTCAATCATACTTACCTATGTGGATGCAGCATCGGTCCGATGCTGCATCTGTCCCCCGCCGCATCTGTCCCCCGCCGGCTCTAATGCTGACAACCAAGCGTTCAAACACCGCTGATTGCTTGAGTCTCAAAGCTCCGTGTGCAGAGAGCTGGAGCACTGGGCTGTGGAGGGGGTGGGAGCGGCTGGCTCAGGCTCTCAGGGGCTAGCTGAGAGGCCGAGCCAGGTGCCGGTCCAGGCGTGTGGGTGGATCCCGACCATATGATCGTGATCTTTCCCCAGCCTGAACCAGCTCTGTGACGTCAGCGGCTACTGCCAACTGTCTGCTGAAAACGGGTCATAGGAGTGCAGAATCATCTACACACCTCTTCACTCACAAGCTTCGGCTGTACTTCTCCTTTAGAGCCCTTTCACACTGAAAGCGCGGGGGAGTCGGCGATAAAGCGCCGCTAGTTTTAGCGGTGCTTTACTGATGTTTTAGAGGCACTTTTCGGCCGATATCGGCCGAATAAAGGGTTAAAATCGCTGCTGCCCAGGCGCTTCGGGGGCGCTGCCCATTGATTTCAATGGGCAGGGGTGCTTTAGGAGCGGTGTATACACCGCTCTTAAAGCGCCTCAAAGAAGCTGCTTGCAGGACTTTTTTTGACGTCCTGCCATCGCAGCACCCCAGTGTGAAAGCACTCGGGCTTTCACACTGGGATTGCAGATGAAGCATTTTTCAGGCGCTTTACATGCGCTATTTTTAGCGCTACAGCGCCTGAAAAACGCCTCCAGTGTGAAAGGGGTCTTAGACCCCTTTCACACTGGGGCATTTTTCAGGCGCTTTAGCGTTAAAAAAAGCACCTGTAAAGTGCTTGAAAGAAGCTGCATCTGCAATCCCAATGTGAAAGCCCGAGTGCTTTCACACTAAAGCGCCTGTAAAACGCCCCAATGTGAAAGGGGTCTTAGCGTTAAAAAAAGCGCCTGTAAAGCGCCTGAAAGAAGCCTCACCTGCAATCCCAATGTGAAAGCCAGAGTGCTTTCACACTGAGGCGCTGCGCTGGCAGGGCGTCAAGAAAAGTCCTGCAAGCAGCTTCTTTGCAGCGCTTTAGGAGCGGTGAATACACCGCTCCTAATGCGCCCCTTCCCATTGAGGCGCATTTTTTAACGAAAAAAGCACCTGAAAAACCCCCCAGTGTGAAAGGGATCTTAGTGGAGCTTTACCAGTGTTTTTCGGGCGCTGGCAGTGTGAAAGGGCTCTGAAAGCACTCGGGCTTTCACATTGGGATTGCAGAGGAGGCTTCTGTCAGGAGCTTTACAGGCGCTTTTTTTTAACGCCAAAGCGCCTGAAAAACACCCCATTGTGAAAGGACTTAAGGACTCGTGCCAACAGGCTTTGGGCTTGTGTTGATGGTATCAGTTTGAGTCACTTCTCAGATCATTCAAAATTTATTGAGAGGTGTGATCGACCTGCAGCTGGCCACCCCCTGACGTGGATTTGACCCAATTCAAGTGTTTTTTTTTTGCATTTCCATAGACTTGCACGGGGGTCGATACAGAGGTACTGCCATATATTAAAATCCTGTCATGCAGATCAAACTGATACAGTATGGAAGAAAGCCCTAAAGGTGTGTTCAGTTCAGTGTTTTACAGGGTGTTCTATAGTAAATAGTCAGGTCATTTTGGGGGCTCTGAGGGACCCCCCCTTCACCAGGGCTTATTAAATGCTGAGAATAGTGTAATTCTGGGCAGATAAATAATAATAAAAAACAAAAAATCCTAAAAGCCTTAGTTGGCAATTGAATAGAAGTCTGCTTCAGTGACTGTTTAGGCATTCATTTTTTTAGTGAGGTCTATTCTTCAGAAATATATTTCCAGATTACAGAAACGTATCAGATTTGTAAAATATATGTGTGTAAAGTGGAAGCATGACTCAGCCACCATTATCCGTTTTATTTTTTTGTCAATTTGGCTTTTCCAGTCGCATTTTCTTTACTCTTATGCCGCGTACACACAGCCATTTTTAATGTCATTGAAAAACACAACGTTTTTCTCGACATGATTTTTCGTGTTTCCTCTCAAGCCTGCCTTGCATACACACGTTCATGAAAAAAACGCTCCAGCAAAGCGCGGTGACGTACAACACGTACAACGGCACTATAAAGGGGAAGTTCCATTCGGGTGGCGCCACCCTTTGGGCTGCTTTTGCTGATCCTCGTTTTAGTAAAGTTTGGTGAGAGACGATTCGCGCTTTTCAGCCTCATGCTCTTCAGTCTGTTACAGCGTGACGAATGTGCTATCTCTATTACAAACGCTAGTTTTACCAGAAGGAGCGCTCCCGTCTCATACTTGATTCTGAGCATGCGCATTTTTTTTCCCCTCGTAAAAGCATACACACTACCGTTTTTCACAAAGTTAAAAAGAACGACGTGAAAAACGACGTGAAAAAATAGAGCAGGTTCTAATTTTTTTTAGGCCATTTTCACGTTGTTAAAAATGCTCTGGAGCCCACACACGATCGTTTTTAATAACCAATTTAAAAAATGGCATTTTAACGTCATGAAAAACGGTCGTGTGTATGCGGCATTATATCACAAGCCTTGATAAAAGGTAGCAATTCTAAGCTGTTAGGCCCCTTTCACACTGAGGCGCTTTGCAGGCGCTATTGCGCTCTAAATAGCGCCTGCAATGCGCCCCAAAAAAGCCTCTCAATACTATCCAATGTGAAAGCCCGAGGGCTTTCACACTGGAGCGTTGCGCTTGCAGGAGGCTCCAAAAACTCCTGCAAGCCGCATCTTTGAGGCGCAATAAGAGCGCTAAAAATAGCGCTCCTATAGCGCCCCTGCCCATTGAAATCAATGGGGTAGCGCCTCTAATACGCCCGCAAAACGCCTCAAAGAGGCGTTATTGCGGGCGTTTTTAACCCTTTTTCGGCCGCTAGCGGGGGTTAAAATACCCCCGCTAGCGCCCGCAATTCGCGGCCAAAAAAACGGTATAGCGGCGCTAAAAATAGCGCCGCTATACCGCCAGCGCATCCAGCGCCTCAGTGTGAAAGTAGCCTTAAGTTATTTACTTTACCTTTATGATTTTCTGTAACTGTGCTTTAATACCACTTGTAAAGTGTTTAATACAAAGAAAAACAAAAAAGCCCTTAGCCAAAGATTAACTTTAACAGAATGACATTAGAAAACTGATCTGAATATATAAATTGCTGATCAGAATACATTGTTGTATCCCTGGATGGATGTCAATTTTTGTATGTGTTTTTTATTATGGGGAGCAGAACTCCTTCCCAGCACAGAAAATATAGGAAGACGCCTTCGGCTGTGACTCTGGTACCTCCAACAGCCGTTCCTATGGCAACAAAACCAGAGAAGACTCTTGGCTGACGAAGTCACTAAAAATAAGCCTGGCTGCAGAAGGGGAAACATAGGAAGTAACCATGTTCAGAGCACAGACAGTGAGTCAGGCAGAGGTATTGCCATATATTAAAATCCTGTCATGCAGATCAAACTGATCTAGTGAGCTGATTATTATCTGTACAACGACTAGATTAATAATTCATATCTGATCATAAATGGCCTTATTCAATATCTAGTGCCAATTCATAAGTGCAGTAACCAACAACAAACATTCAGAATCCACCATCTGCTGGCCTGAATTCAGTAGGGTGAATTTCAGTTGGTTGCATTTA